>OX463863.1:6389583-6989583 GCA_949825065.1 Odontocerum albicorne | reverse complement strand
AACTATTTTGTTCGTTCATTTCATTTCCGTTCATTGGTAACAATCAGGTAGTGCCCGGAGCATGTAGATCTGATGTTCGGACAAACTAGCATGTGTCGTGTGTCCTGTATATTACCGCAATCACATTCATTGCTACTTTCGTTCAAGAAACCCTATCTCTGCATGTTCACCTCGCATCTAACAACCTCTACTCACGAGTCTATTTAGTGCTGTCCGGGTAGACCAAAACTACGTTGATTCAAGTTTTTTGAAACATGAAACTTTGTTAATAAATATTCAAAAATGAATAACTGCCTATAATCGCACATTTTTTCTGCCGGACTCTATATACCATCACTCCATGTCATTTTGGACAGCTATATCCATGCACACAGCTCTCGCCTCATCCACATTCACACACCTCGTCAAACACGTGTTACGATAGTTCGTTCAATGATTGCATCTAAATTAAATAACACTTGTATATTCAAATATAGACTGTTTTTCGATGCATAGAACACGATAAAACCATTTGATGACCGAAAAAAAGGAATCATTATCGAGTAATATTATTTAAAAAAAAAAAAAAAAACACGTAAAACAAAAAAGAAATAAAACTTATAATAGTCTTTTCTACATTTTACATCCACTGAGAACCGCCTGGCTGCGACGAATTCTGCCGAGTGTTCACGTTCGACGAGTTATTCAAATTCGCATTTCCGCTCG
Organism: Odontocerum albicorne; assembly: GCA_949825065.1. Classification (NCBI taxonomy): domain Eukaryota; kingdom Metazoa; phylum Arthropoda; class Insecta; order Trichoptera; family Odontoceridae; genus Odontocerum; species Odontocerum albicorne. Next base: position 6,988,878 of record OX463863.1, on the reverse strand, counting down.
CTCCCGTTCGGTCCACGTACTGCGGGAACCACCTGGTGTCTCTCGCCAGATCAAAGTCGACGATTTGCTGCTGCAGGAAATAGTTGGCGTACAAATCGGGAACAAGCGATTGTGGATTGTACTCCGATTTCGTGTAACTGTTCACCCAATTGGCGACGGCCTGGGCGTCTGTTCGTACATTATTTGAATTGTTCTGTACTGTAGGTGTGGTGTTTCTGGTATTAGTTAAAGATATCGGCGAATATTGTTCCGGATCGTTTGGATTTTGTCTTCCGTAGTGACTTCTCGAGTAGTCATTCGGTTGTACGTTGTCCGGTTGTACCATCGGCGCATACATAGGTTCTCTAATACTTGATACAGTCGTCGGCACCTGTTGTCTATCGTCCACAAGTCTTAACGGTACCAAATTGTTTGCCGGTTCAACAATAACTTTCCTATCTAGTTCTTGTTCCTTATCGGGGTTGAGTTTTTTCGGAGTACGCGCTTTTCGAGGTGATTTCGTCAACGACTGCTGCGCATTTCTAGAATTGCCCGCGGAAACTTTCGGTACTTCGTCTTTAGTCATAAATTTACAGAATTCGTTCTGATACGCTAGTAATGCCTTATTAATTGACGTAGACGTCGGCGATGGTTTTTTGACTTCGTCGATTTTACTTTTTACCGTCAACACTTCTTCTAGATCTTCGAATTGGCCCACGTCTATAGCTATCAGATTACTAGGCTGTATCTTAAGATCTGGGTATTTGATCGCGTGAACAGGTTTAAAGTCTTTGGGTTGTTTAGGTTGAAAAGCATTGGGTTTTTTATATTCCATTCTTATCATTTTTTGTTGATCGTTTATTTGAGGAGGTTTCGCATCAGGTACTGGGATTTCTTCTTTTTTAATATTCGGCGAAGGTTCTTTAGTGACTTCTGGTGTAGTGTCTAACTTCGGAACATTCTTCGGTTCGGACGTGAATGTTGCGGCGATAGACTTTTTCGGTGCTCGTGGTTTGGTCCCTTTAGATTTTACCTCTTCTCCCTCTGAAGATAGACGTTTTTTTTTACTTCCGCTATCGTTCTGCTTTTTATCTTCTCCATTTTTATTGGCTTTGCTATTCTTCCTCGAAGTCTTAGGTTCGTTTCCTTCCCCTTGAGACTTACGTTTGTTCTTTGGCTTTGTTTCCGTCTCCTTAGTTTCAACTTTTACTTCGGTAGTAACTTTGTCTTTCGTTCCAGGTTCTTCTTTAACTTTAGGGGAATTAGGTTCAGACGTATCCGATAGCTTGGGCAAATCTTCCCACTGACTTAAAACATTGTCGATTTCTTTAATCTGTTCTGTAGAAAGTTTCTTTCCTTTCACCTTCGGTTTTGTTTCCGTTTTTTTCTTAGGTTTCGTTTCTTTTTTAATAACTTTCTTTTTCTTTTTCGAGACTTTGTTTTTACTTCCTTCATAATCCGAATCATCCAATTGGCCATCATCCTTGATTGTCATCTCTTCCGGATCAATTTCTCCACCTTTCAACCAAATATCTTCGAGCGCCAAATGATCACCATCATCACCAAATTCATCTTCCAAAGCTTTCAGAGAATACGGAACTTGCGGTTGACTTCCGAGCATATCGAGGTCACCTTCCTTCATCGCAACTTCTTCAGGGATCGAATCGTCTCCCAAATGAACCCCGATAGCTCCGCTCGCTACTTTAGCTGCCATAGCTCTCTTAACATGTAACGGGTGACGTTTTTTCTCTTTGATACGTTCTTCAGCTTCGACAAAAGATTGCGGCAATTCAGTATTATTTTTATTGCAGAGGATATCTTGTCCGGTTGGATGTGGAGCTGCGGCAACTCTATCCGGTTGTTCGGGATGACAACCGATATCTTGTCCCTTCAACCAAAGATCGTATCGGTCAGGTTGGAATCGTTTCACAAAGGTATCCATAGATATTTTGACCATATCATTGCTGCACGTACATTGAACAGCTCGTTTCCCATATTCGACCCATCTAGGAGCTGCGAAATTAGTCGATTCCGCACAATTAAATCCGTGGTTAAATCCTGCGTGATACCCGAATGGGAATGTAATAATTATTTGGCGTGCGTCCTGCGTTATCTTGTTATAAGGAACAGAGTACTGCCGAAGTATTTGAGGACTTATCAACGTCATTTTGTGACGCAGGAATGCTTGACAAGTATTAGCTGACGTAGGGAAAAATCCTGCGGCTATTCTTTCGAACCTTTTCCCATGTTCCGGTGGGATCGCGTACCAAGTCTTGGGCTCACCGAAATGGAGATAATTGATCGAATAAAGGTCCATGTCTTCTGTGTGCCAAGCAAACGTTGTCTTCCACATACCGAAGTAGAGATACGCTGTATTGACACCGTCTATTTCAATACCGTAATCTTGGTTGACGTAATCGAGGATTGTACCCAATCGGTTGATGTTCCATTCGTTAACATCTGTGTCCGTTATACTGCCGTTGACATCCGCTCCGTAGATCGGGGCAACATATGTGATATTCTTCCAATATTTCCTCTCCAGATCATCCCAACTGGAATGTTTGGGTGTGCAGTATTTAGCAGAATTTGCCATGCTCGCAAATTGTTTGACAGTTATTGATTTCTTTTGTATATTGATTTGATGATACAAACCTTGTTTCCCTGTCACAACTTGGCAAATGGGCGATGGTATTGTGATATCTAAGTCATCGAGGCTATACCCCTCTTTCCTAGGCACCCACTCTGGAGGCGGTATAATCTTCGCCAGTCCTGCCTTATGCGCCCCCTGGGACTCCATATATTGGACGTATTTATTAAAATCTTTAAACTCGTCCCATGTCGGCCTGAATGTTTGTATTTTCACACCGCTACTGCTCAAACCTTGCACCGAATCATCGGCATCGCTCAAATCACGAGACATTTTAACAAATTATCTTTAAAATCACCACAAAAAATGATAAAATATTAAATTACATCATTTTTAACAAATTTTACACATCGACCATTGTCGTCAGTCACGTACAGCCAATCACCGAGAAATTGTACTGATATTTAAAAAAAAAACTAAGAACACGAGAACGAAGTTCAAATAACTGTCTTTATTTTATTAGTATAGTCTGAATTCGTGTATTAAATAACGTATTGGAGATCAACGATTACATCTCCCGTCACTAAACACAACAAACGTCCGCGAAACAAACACACAAGTTTGTGACACTTTCCCGTTTATTAAAGCGAGCCTTGACAATTTTATTATATATTGCAACCACGAAAATACAATGATTTATCACTTTTATTCAATAATAACACGTGCACAAGGAAATATATCGATATTTATTAAAATCTGTAATGGCCGACACACCTCTCACGTACGCCAGATTTCTTTTTAATCCGACTTTCTATCGCTTAAAGATAAAACAAAAAACTATTTATCTGTCTATATTCAAAATTGTATGCGTGAGAAAGAGACGGATGTATATTTCTTAATACATTGTTGAAAAGTATTGCAGTAGTAAATATTACCAGATGTAAAAAAATATGGAATTGTTTACATTCATGTCAAAAATGTCGATTGACCGACACCGATAACGTGACGTATTGCACGTGCGATATCGAGTTTTTTTTTTTAAACATGTTGCTTAATTTCAAATCCTTATGACTGAAATGTGTTTTGTTAATATGATTTTTATTCTTTGATTATTGGATGGATTCTAAAATCTTAAAGAATCGGGAAATACACTAAAAATCATTATCGTCCGCCACTTGATTTGTGCCCGACTTTTGGACATGTGTATATTGTTTTGTATATGTATATACACAAAAACGATTCAAAACTCATTTTATGTTTTAGATATTTGAATAAACATATAGTTGCTTTGTATAGAATATAATATTTTAACATAATTCAACAATGATATATATATTTAACTGACAGAATAATTTTGTACTTGGAATCGAAGTATGAATAAAAAATGTTGAGTGTATTGGATCTTTTTTGCATATATAAATTCATATTATAACAGTGACCCAATTCCCTTTATTTGTTTAACACGTCTACTGAGAAAAGTTCATTTGTAAACTTGATAAAACATGTATTTCGTTATAAAATTCAATCTTGAAACTCTATTCCATATAATGTCATACGCATTTTTTGCTAGTCCCGAGTGCAGGGCTAAAAGAGAACAAGTCAGGGACCAAAAAACATATTTATAAAAATAATTCCTTAATATTATCACACCTGTCCAGTTTATATTTATTTATCTATAATTTTATTGTAAACAATGTATGTTGTTTACACTTTCGCTCCCACTTCGGATACGGAATTTATATAACCTAACCTAACCTAACTACAACGATTTCTCGATTAATGCGGTAGATACGATTCAGGAATATTCGCGTAAATCGAAATCGGGCAAATTGAGATAATACTCGTAAACTTATATTAAATAATGTAACGTTCCGCAGTATCGAAATCCACGCAAATTGAGGTAATTTTTTTTCTGTCGCAGACTTTTCTGTTTCTACACACAGTTTTTTTTTTAACTTTTCATTTTACTGTAGAAGATTGTTGAATAAAAATATTAACTAATTTGTCCGTTTCAACACTACACCTTTTTTCGTACCAATAAGAAGAACATTTTCAATACGCTATAATAACAAATAACGGCAAACTTTCAATACGGTTTGATTCAATCTTATATGTCACAAGACACCGATCCCTTTGAAACCATAATTTAATATTATAAGCATGAAATAAGATGGAATTGTCTGTCATTTGTCGTTTGTCAGACGGGTCACTGCGTGGTAGCTAGTCATCTTTACAGAATGGGTATTGTGCAGAGTCCGGCTGCGAGTCTGGGCTGGATGATGATACTATAGACCATGTATTTTTCGGTTGTCATTTACGAGATAGATTTGATTTAATAAAGCCATATCTTTATCGCGTCCAATCAATGTTACGTTTCTTCTTTCTTCGAGGAACTTTTCCATTTACAGATCGATTGTTAATTTTTTTAAGCTTTATCAGTTGAAACTTTGAATTGTCTATGTAGAATTGTAATTTTATTATGTTGACATATATAATTTAATGTCTTTAATTTGGTGGTATAAATCATCCTAGTATGGGTGGATTGCCTATTTAAAAAAAAGACTAACCGATAGGACATTTTGTTATAAAATTATTATTAAAACAAAACGTGTTAACAAAGTCGATTATATAGATTAATTCACCGGTACAAATACAAAAATAAATTTATTAAAAACACTAAAAATATCTATTTTAACAAATCTTAAAAAATACACGTCATACCAATGCCAATATTTTACGAAAAACTCGATAAATTGTATAAAGTATTAAAAAAAATAGATTCCTTTATAGTTTGGCACTTTAAACTATTTATTTTACTAAAATGATTTTTCTAATTAATTTAATCGTTAAAAATATTATTTTTACCAGACTTTCCTGCCCCGACACGATAAAACATATCCATACACTTTCTCATACAGTTTCTAAGATTTCTCTACGTTTCTTTCATTCAGAATATTATTCACTTGATCAAATTATACTTTCCTTGGTCAACTTATATAAATGTCAAATAAATTTAGCAAAAAAAAAAACATCTACTAAATAAAAATGAAATAAAAGTATAGTACTCGGCGGTAAGTAATGCACATCGGACTTAAGAAAGAAACTGTCGGCCATAATCGGCTAACTTCGACTTTGTAGAGCGTCGTCTCTGTCATTCATACACGTGTTCCGTCGCGATTTGTCAGTTATTGTCAAGCGTTCTAGGGTGTGGTTGCTCGGGGAGATGACGCTCTACAAAGCCGAAGTTAGCCGATTATGGCTGAAAGTCTCTTTCTTAAGCCCGATGTGTATTACTTGCCGCCGGGTACTGTACATTAAAACATTTTATTTACAGTTATGGCATTAATGTGGTTTAAATACAATGCTATTGGTTTAGTTAAACACTGTTTATTTAAAGGTATAACAGTACCGGTTTCAAGGTTTTCACTTTATCATCAGGTAGCAAAACAAGACTTTGAAGATGAGGTTAAAACCTTGAAACCGGTAAGGGTTATACCGTTATATTAAGTAGAATTAACAGTGTTTGACTAAACAAATTACAATATAATAAAACATTTGAATTGTTTAGTAAAAATATCATTTTTCGAGACTAATGCTACCAATTAAATATGATAGTAAAATTAAGTAAAAAAAAAATGTAACAGTTACTTAATATGTTGCTAGTCTGCTTCTCCGCAGTCATCTTAAGTGACCAGCATGCTGATTGAGGTGAGATCACAGTCTTGATGTACCATACAATTTAATAGTTAAAAAAAAATGGGCCGCGTTAAAACGAAACCATGTAAAAACAAACCGCGTAAATCGAGGGATGTGTATATGAAATTGATACTAACACTAAATGTTTTTTTATAGATCTTAAAGCGTTTAAGCCTAATCATAACGGTTTTTTAAAGTTCCTATTTAATTTGTTTATGACAAGTATTATATTTATGATTGTTTCATGATTGCGCATTCATTGCTAATTTCGTTATACAATATTTTTTTCTGTATGGTAGCTTTCAACATATCCGAATTGGTACTTCGGACGTATTAAAGAGCGTGGCCGGTAGACAATATTGTCTTCGGTCCCAGTAATCGAGTCCTCGGGTTAAAAATCACAACAGTCGCATAGGTACTCGGCGCATGCGATTTTTATGACAAACTTTTTTACCAGACTGGAAGCCTTTTTTTAATTATTTTTTTAAATCCTCGAGTTAAGTCAAGTGACTTACTAGCAGGGGCGGGATTAGGTGTTTTAGCGCCCAGGACAGTAAAAAAAAAACCACTGTTTATTCCACTTTATGTAACGGTATAACCATACCGGTTTCAAGGCTTTCACCTCATCATCAGGGGAGCACAAAAAAGTCTGAATTCTGTGTGCTCTCCTGATGATGAGGTGTGCACCTTGAAACCGGTAGGGTTATGCCGTTACAAAAAGTGGAATAAATAGTGTTTGATAAAACAAATTACGATATATACATAAATATTAATATTATTTTAAATTATTCATTAATTAAACTACGAAGATGGGGAATGGCAAGTAGACGAAAGTGAGCATTTTCGACACCTCCTTCTGTTCGCATTCAATCGAGGGAATAAAGCTGCTCGCGATATTTGCGAAGTGTACGGTGAAGATGCTATGAATGAAAGGACACCTTGTCGATGGTTTTTGCGTTTCAAAGACGGTAATCTCGACCTGAAAGACATGGAGCGTTCCGAACGACCAGTGGACTTCGATGAAGACCGCTTAAACTATATTATTCATGAAGATCCCCTTCAAACCACCGTAGAATTGGCTGAGCAGATGAATTGTAGTCACATGACTGAAGACCGCCATATTAAATCAATGGGAAAAGTCCAGAAGTTCGGCGCTTGGGTTCCACATGTTTTGAGTGAAAACATTTACCATTTTGTTTTACTTTTGGTGCTCATTTTTAAATTGAAAAAAAAAACGGACACAGTTTATGTTAACATACGAGTATATGTTATATTTGTCTCTTAGCACAATTTGACGTCTAACTTGGCGAATTGAAGGACGAGGGTTGGTACGAAGTATTTGTTTCGGTCTGGGATGAACATCTGTGTGTTTATGTGTGGGGTGTTTATTTATGTATACTTTGAATAAGTTTTGAGTAATTGTCTTTACTTTATGTTGTTTATGGGTTCCCCCTCTACCCCAGATACATCGTTGAATTCAGCCAGAAATGTAATAAGCGAACATATCCATAGGGATTAATCGACCTGTCAGCGGCCCTGGCAGGTATCGTCGGTTCCAGCGTTCTCAAATATGAATATTTGAAAAAAATAGTCCATTTTTGCTTAAAATGACTTTTTGATGCCATTTTACTTAACCCTTTATAGGGCAAGTCTTTATTTTTGAAATATTGAGTTATTTGTTGAATAAATCATTATTATGTGTATTAAATCAACTTTATTACTTCAAAAATGTTTTTTTTTAAATGAGGCGGTCGCATATGAGACATTTGCCTATTTCAAGGGGTCGTGACAGTGGCCGCAAAAGTGACCAATGAATGTTTAGGTAATAATATCTAAGTTAAGGTTGTATTATGGAATACAATTCTTATATGAGATATAATGAATTATGATTTACTTATAATACCTATTTATATATTTGACAATAAATTGACCGGATATTTAGATCGTTGATACTGAACATGCAGCTAACTTCACGACGATCCGTCTTAAATAAGACCTCTGCCCGTCCACTACATTTGCCAATTTGACATTTGTGTTACTTTAAAACGTTTCATTAAGAAAATGTATCCTTGTAAGTATAACCATAAGGGTGGTCGCATATGCGACCGATTTATGCTTATGCCCGTTAAAGGGTTAAAATAAAAATATCTACACACGGAAAAAACATCTATGTCCAAAAGTTATATAGTTTCACTGTTATGAAAAGATAAAAAGTCATATAACTTGATTTTACATCGCCTTCCGAAACTTAAATTGCATTTAAATCAAAACTCAATATTTGGAATTAAATGCTTTTCGCAGAACAACGACTATATAATAGGTAAGTCAAAAAGTTTTGAAAGCGGCATCTATGGAGCAGTAGAAAAACCAAAATTTATACGCCATTTTAATGTTTCATCTTTCATAAGAACGTACTCAAAATTTCATTTCGATCTGTCAATTCATTCTTTGTTTACAAGCCATTTGAAGTTGACGTGTCAGTGTATTTTTTAACAATGAAAAAATCCGAATATCGTGCAGTGATTAAATTTTTTGTTTTGGAAGGTTTATCGGCTACTGAGATCCATCCAAAGATGGTGAAAGTATTAAAGGAGTCTTCTCCTTCATTTCCAACCGTTCACCGATGGGTTTTGGAGTTTAAGCGTGGCCGTACAAGCGTTGAAAACGATCCACGCTCAGGACGTCCAAAAAGTGCATCAACACCAGAAATCATAGCGAAAATACAGGATATGGTTTTGGAAGATCATCGATCGACTGTGGATGTGACAGCTGACACCATAGGCATCTCACATGGAACAACATGGCATATTTTGGCTGAAGTTTTGGGTTTCAAAAAACTGTGTGCACAATGGGTGCCGCATTTGCTAACAATGCAACAAAAACACGTTCGAATGCGACATTCTGAGCAACATTTGGAGCAATTTCGAAAGGATAAAAAGGATGTTCTGCGTCGATTCATCACTATGGCTGAGACTTGGGTCTACCACCATGATCCTGAATCAAAACAAGAGGCTAAAGAGTGGTGTGAACCAGGCACTTTGGCTCCGAAGCGAGTTCGTGTCCAGAAATCGGTCAAGAAGGTGTTAGCGTCAGTTTTTTGGGATGCAAAAGGAATTTTATTGATAGATTATCTCTAAACTGGTAAGACTATCAACTCTGATTATTATTGTGACCTTTTGGACCAGTTGGATGAAAAAAATTGTGAAAAAAGACCCGGTTTGCAGAAGAAAAAAATTATTTTTCATCAAGACAATGCACCTGCTCACACAGCTCAAAAAACCATCGCGAAAATCAATGAATTGGGGTACGAATTGTTGCAGCATCCACCCTATTCGCCAGATTTAGCTCCCTCTGACTTCTGGCTGTTCTCACACCTCAAAAAATTCCTTCGTGGAAAGCATTTTTCATCAAACGAAGAGGTTATAGCCGTCGTAGAGGAGTATTTTGCAGGCCTTCCAGAAAGTCACTTCCGTGATGGGACAACAAAGTTGGAAGATCGTTGGACCAAGTGTATTGATCTTATGGGAGACTATACTGAGCAATAAAAGTGATTTCCCCCCAAAAAAAATGTATTTTCATTTCCGCTTTCAAAACTTTTTGACTAACCAAGTATATAGCTGTCAAACAGTTGGAAAGCGAACATGTGCCGTAGAATGAGTTTTTTTCAATTGAGTGATCCGCTGCACACCAGCAAACTCACTAACTTGATAACAATCAGTGATTTTTTTACTGTAAAATTCTTATTTATAGTTTTTACTATACTAAGAAATATTAAATATATTACGCAATTACACCATTTTAATTTATTTATATGCAACACAAATTTATTCATATATAATCGAAAGATTACTACTATAGTTCAGAAAATGTAGGATGAGTCCTGTGACAGCTAACAAATTTGCTCCAATACAACCTTGTAACGATGTTCAATAATTTTAATTATTTAATCAACTTTAATATAAGCCTCAATTCTAATAAATAGCAAGTTATTTAGGTAAATACATTACATAAGGTTGTATTGGGGCAAATTTGTAAGCTGTCACAGGACCCATCCTAGAATTTCCGAACTATAGTTAGTTTTCTACAGTTTCATTACCAAATATGTTTTTCTAAACAGATGTGGATAAGTTTCTAATTTAATGACCGCAGCCACCATCTTCCTATTCTTACTCTCAAACTCTGATATGTTGAGTAAGATGAAGAGCACGCTGAGATAGTTTGGACACGCAGAACAAATTTATAAAGAAAGCTGCTGACAGCGCACAAATTTGCCCCAATACAACCTTGTAACGATGTTCAGTAATTTTAATTATTTTATCAACTTTAATATAAGCCTTCTTCAATTCTAATAAATAGCAAGTTATTTAGGTAAATAAATTACATAAGGTTGTATTGGGGCAAATTTGTAAGCTGTCGCAGGACTCATCCTAGAATTTTCGAACTATAATGTAAAAGGGATACGTATTTGTGATTATTGTATTAAATTAGCCTTAAAATTCGAAATTTTATATAAACCTTGAAGACATACTTGATAAATGACACTTAAAAATATTGGGATACAAATAATTAATTTGAATTCCAATATTTTTAAGTGTTGAGAATTCACCTATGGTATAAACTTCACTAAAGCGCCAACCCTAGCGACATGACATCACGTAACATACATATGAGTCGTTTAGTATCAAAAACAGCAATATGTCATTTGCGTGACACCGAGGAAATGTGCCTATTGTAAAACTACACATTTACATGGTTCCAAAAACAACAATATAAGGGTTGTTGTTGTTTTTGTTACCATGTAAACATTTAAAAATGTGAAGTTTTAGAATAGGAACATTTCCTCGGTTTTAACTCAATTCACGCAAAATTAACAGATTGTTGTTTTTTGATACTAAACGACTCGTATAACGGTTGTGAAACGGATCGTTTAAAACCGGTTAACTGCCAAAAGCGTCTTAAGACGCATAATTTTCTGTGAACGGAGCGCCGCTCATACACAAATTACGTCTTAAGACGCGCCGTTTTAAATGGGCTTTTACTAAAGAAAATCAATTATTTAAAATGTACAAATATATTGAACACATAGTGACATCTATTGAGAATATCTTTGCATACTTAGAATTGAAACAGAATTTGTTTTTACCACTTTAAACGTAAATTAAGAAAAATGACAATACATATCTCGATTAAAAATCATCTAAAAATAATTCATAATCTTCTACAGAGATGGCAGTATCTGCTATAACTGTAAAAAAATAGTATTACCATATGTTAAATTGGTAATACTGTCAAATTTCGTTATAGCGAACTTCTAGGGACAGATTAAATCGTTTCGTTATAACGAAATTGGAAAAAAAAACATTTTTATTTGTACATTAGTTAATTTTATTAATTAATCTTAATACATAATAACACCTTTACGTACAACTGCATTCATAAATAGTATGTACAAGTTGTGTATGAAGTAATAGGAAAAATCCTTTATTTTTTATTGGGTCGCAATCAGTGTTTTTTTTTTGCGGTGGAGCGTCTCTCCACCTTTTTTACGGTATACAAAAAGCTTGACAAGAAGTGATCTCCGGCACCTTTTTTTTTTTTTAAAAAAAGCACTGTCACTGCTTTTTTTCCAATGGAACGCAGTGGTAGAGTGGCACTCCACCACCTTTTTTACGGTTTACAAAAAACTTGATAAAAATAATTCCATTTGATTTAGAAATGAGCATAACAAATAAAACTGTTGTAATATAATTTTATTTTAAATACATAATCAATCGTTATGAAATTAATCAAGACTGTTAAGTCTTCTTTGCTAAATTATTTTGTCATCCCGTTTAATGTTGATTTTCTAATACAGTACAATGTCATATATTTTGTGTTTCACTCATACTTTGTAATATTGTTGTTGTGAAAAAGAGAAACAACATTTATAGTTGCCAGTATATAATTTTTTGATTGAAAGTGAAAGTTTAAGGTGACCATTATTTATGGCTTACGCTGCATTGCAGCCTGGCTGAAACAAAATCTACAGAATAATACAATTGTACATTATATACTGATTTATTTGCTATTATTTCCATTCTTAGTGTAAGAAAATACAATTATCCTGTTTTTAAATGTTTTGTTGTTTCTTCAGAGCGTTACATGATATTTATAATTGACCGCGGTCTTATGATAAATTTACTTACGCATATTTTACGATCTTCCGGTGTAAAAAAAGGACAGACAAGCAATTTAACAATCTAACTTGGTTGACCATAAAAAATGCAACTATTAGCTCACAGTCGACCCTAACGCAGTTTTTCAGAAGTTCACGGCATAAGAGTGATACATGTAGACTTAAAAATAGATGGTTTTCAGCTTATGTCATATTTAAAGATATACTAAAGAATAAGATTCAAAAGCTATTTTGGTATGACAAACATACGTTTTGAAAAGCGTGGTCAGAAGATAATTTTGTCATCGGTCCCAATAATTGAACTTTCGGGTTTAGACTGGGCATGGAACTCGCAGTTCCTCATTGCACATATTTGTAACACTACTACCGCACGTAAAGATACTGCAGCACTCGCATAGGTATCCGGCACGTGGGATTTTTGTGACATGACGATTTTTTTATCAGACTAGAACTTTTTTTTTGTATTTTCTTTTGGGTTCTATTGGAAATCGAACTCGAACATTCTGTTTGGAAGCCAAGCGCAACTAGTCTACGGATATCATTCGATCAAACCATTTGGATATTTTGAGATGTAAAACTATATAAAATAAGCAAAATCGAAATGGAAAAACTGACAGGAAAAATATTTTGATTTAATTTTCAAAACAAAAAAAATATGGTTATTATTAACTGGTAAAATATTATTACATTATTTGTTTCTCCTACCAAAAACAAATTTGAACGATTCAATACATTTTTCTTCATAATTGTTTATTCTTGTCCTATCAAAATTTAAGAAAACACTTGTATAAATAATTATGAAATATCTTTACAAACGTAGTCAACAATTAAACTGTTTTATCAAGACTAACAAACGTGGAAAAAACATTTTAAATACCAAGATTATCAGTCGAAAGCAGGGTAACTCGTTACCATAGTGTTTATGGTATGTAGCATAAACACAAATATATTTGAAAGAATGGCGGTTTTTAAGCTGTCAGTTGAGAATACAGTATTTCTGAAATGAAAGATCAAAATAATTTGTTACATATTGTTTGTTTACTTTAATATATAAATATTGTATCTCATAATTATCTCACAAAATGTCAAATGGTGAGTATTTTATTAATTGTGACGTTGTTTAAAAATTATTCTTCTTAACTGTCCTTTTTCAAAATTGCATTTATGAAAACTATCGTAAATAAATTTAAGTGTCAATAATTTTGATAAGTTATTATATTTTTTAGATTATTATTAGTATATACATTGATCTTTTATGTTATTTATGTATAGGGGATATTATATATGTATGTTATTCATGTTTATGTACGTTCAACCAGTTCAATGCCTTAATACCAGAAGGCATTGAACTGGTTGAACGTTAGAAATAGACGCCAAATTCACATACTGTCTGTATTGTATAATATCCTTAACTGTCCCGCCGCCCCTTTTTATATCGCCGAAAATTTACAGCGCCTTTCCGATCACGGACTAGCGCTACACTCAAACAGAGATTGTTTATTGGCCTTTCCAGTTCACCGCTTCTCTTTTTTTACGTCGTCCTTTACTGTCCATGCAGTGAGACTCTGGAATCAGTTACAAACCAATATAAGACTCGCTCCGTCCTTGGCATGCTTTAAGAAGCGACTGAAAAACTCTTATTTCTAGTTAGTAAAATAACGTGTTTCATTCCTGATTTTTCTTTTCCTTTCCTCTCCACCATCCCTTCCTTTCCTTTTGATTGATGATATCTCACTTTATATGAATAGGAATGTTCGGCTGATTGTCCGTCTTTGTGGGCATATGCTCACGTATATGTTTATGAATTTCGTGGGGATGGATAGTCATTTGAATGTTTTTTACGACCGTGTTACTTGCTTCATTTACTTTTATCTGGTTGATTAGAAGATATTGCTGCCTGGTAATAATCCCGCCAGATTGTATTTGCAATAAAAGTGTTAAAATAAATAAACGCAGAGCCGTCAACTGCATCATTTTGACGCGAAGACTTCGGGTTTATAGTTCGGAAAATCTAGGATGAACCGTATGACAGCTCACAAATTTGCCCCAATACAACCTTGTAGCGATGTTCAGTAATTTTAATTATTTTAACAACTTTAATATAAGCCTCGATTCTAATAAATAGCAAGTTATTTAGGTAAATACATTACATAAAACTAACAATAATGACAAATTAATACATCTTGTCACAAATTAGCAAAAATGTGGCAGTTTGTCAAAATCAAATAATATTTGGTGACGTTTGTCAAAAGTCACTACGTTAGTCCGCATTGGCTAGGGATGGGTTATTCGATAATTGGATTTTCAAAAATCGATTTTAATTAAATGTTCGTAATTAGTATTTATTCATAGTGGATCTTGGCCTATTTAAAGATAGATACAAATCATACGATACATTAGAAAGTCAGTATAATGAAAATTAGGAATTAAAACGTCACTTTAGAGAAAAACAATTGTTCGATTTGTAAAAAAACTAGTCGATTTCTAAAAAAAAACGATTTTACCCCATCTCTTTGTGACAAACGTCGCACGGTTCATCCTAGACTTTCCGAAGTATAGTGATGACTTTTTGTGCTTTGGGTTTTTAAGGAATTTCTTCCAAGAAGGGTGAACAAAAGAATAGTCAAACATGAAGAGTCTGCAGACTCGCATATCCCGAAAAATCAGCTTTGGCCGAACACTTTATTGTGATAGGTCACTGTTTTATATTTGCACCAAAAGTACTCAGCAAACTAAAGAGTTATCACGTCCGATTAATCGGAAACAATAGAAATGTATAAACATCCAAACAATATGCCGACTTGACTTCAATAAAGGTAAAGGTAGGAAAACCATTTAGACAGTCGATCGGAGCGTGGTTGTTATTGCGACAGGATTTTGAGTATTTGGGCTTTCAGGATGAATGACGAGTGGAAAAGATTTGTGTGAGTGTGGGTTTCTTCTTGTTGTTTTAAATTTGGTTGTTTTTGTATTTGTGTTTCTGTGTATTTTTTGTTTTAATTTAAATTTTTATTCTTATGATTGTGTGCGATATATTGTGGGATGAATTTTTTTGGTCTTTATGGAGTGATGATGTGTAAGGAGTTGAATTTCGCAAGATGTTTCCAGTTGTAGTTGAGTGTCACTGTTTGTCAGGTTGATCAGAGCGTGCAACGAGGTTTTGTTTTTGTGTAATCAAAAATCGGAAAGAAGTATCGAATTATTTTTTCATGCTAAATATCCTCAGTGAGATACAGGTAAAAGCCTAGTTTACTGGGGATACGACAAATGAAAGGCAACAAACCCAGATCCATGAAAATTGTATGTCCAAATCAAATTACCTATTGTTTTTTCGCAAATTGTGTATATTTCTTGTCATGTGTAATAATAAATAGATGCATATTCTAATTTGGTTCTAATTAGATAATTATATAAGTTTCCGAGGATATCGGTGCTGTTAAATGTTGGACTTAAGGTCCAACAATGACTCGCAGCACAGTAAATATATAGATCATTCAACCAGAAAGAGTCATTTTGCAATAGTGTGAGTAACAGTGCGTTTATAAAAACTTGTCACTTTATAATTTTAATGAAGTGAAAAAGCAAAAATATATAAAAATAATATTTTATATTCAAACATTGAAATGAACACACACATTTAGTAAATTAAAAATGGTGTCAGCTTAAATTGTAATGCACATAAAAATAAAATGAAAGTAAGTTTATTGAACATATTAATTGTTTAGGCATCGCAGATTATACCTATAGGAAACATTCAATAACAATAATGGAATTTTTCAACATTAAAAATAAATATAAGTACAAGTATTATAAAGTAAAAATGTTGGTCAGCTTTAATTAGATTATAGCGCATAACAATACAATTATTATTGTATGTAAGATTATTTAACATATTAATATTAGTATCATAATTACATAATTACAATGTCACATAATAAAGTTTTAAAATAATAGTGGATGGAGTGATACTAAATTCTAGGAAACTTTAACAAAGTTATAACAAAGTACATTCTAAGCTTTAGAAACATTTTGAATGATACATTACATTAGACAAAAATGGCACTAATAGATTGCAGCACCTTTTCGACCGATCCCTAATTATTATCAATCATTAACAACATTTAAAACAATCTCCTTTGCTTGGCCCTAAAGTGGTTTTCCCTTTCCTAATTCCGACACGGTAGTGTTTTTCTAATCACCGAGTATTTTAACAACAACACAAACGTGCGCTCTGCTCTGCGCGAACCAATCGTGTGGCATTCTAATACCAATACCACTACACAAGTTGTGTAATACAGAGAGTGTTACTCGCACTATTGCAAAATGTCTTCTGGCTGAATGATCCATACACACTATTTGTACTAGACGGTACATAATTCATAATTTCATAATGTAATTTGTGTAGCCAATAAGTTTTAAATAATGTAAAAAATCTGATGTCGGAGTCGAATTTAGAATAGCATGTCTCGACTCTGATGTCGGAGTCGAATTTAGAATAGCATGTCTCGTCTTTGATGTCGGAGTCGAATTTTGAATAGCATGTCTGATGTCGGAGTCGTATTTAGAATAGCATGTCTCGACTCTGATGATTCCGACTCCACATTAAACCAACTGTCTCCATAACCCTGGAAAAAAGTATTACAGAAAACCAGGAACACAGTGTGTTACTGAAGGAAGATGTAATCTTTTTAGCTTTTTGAAGTGCGTCGAAGATGGTGGTAGCTGGTTCTTTTATCTCACAACATGGACAGTAAAAGATAATGCGAATAATTAAGAGCAGTAAACAAAAAAAAGCTAAATGGCAATCTCTGCTGTAACTTTGCAAAAAAATTCTTTTAGAAGAGGTCGATGTTAAACTGCAGCTCGAGAAGGTTCTTCGTAAATTCAGCGTGGAAAACCTGAGGGAACATGCAGCCTTCGAGCTGGAGGTGGGAACTTGGGCCAGAGCCTTGAAGATGATGCATAAGGCGAATGCTAGCGTCACCGTGGCCAATTGCAGCATCGCCATGGTCAATGTGCAGAAGAAGACACCCAATTCAGAGTGCATTGCCAATTTGAGACTCAAAGGTAAGAATAGATATGGGTTATATTTATGATGCGATAATATTCAATAATAATAAAAGGAAAATTAATAAAAAGTAGCACCGTTTAGAGCTCTCCTCAAGGTCTCTAAGTCTCCTCAAAGTCTCTAAGTCTGCTCAAGGTCTCTAAGTCTCCTCAAGGGCGCTCTAACTTGGGATCCATACCCATTGTTATTAACAGATTGAAAATATTACAAAATAAATATATATCAGGTCTTTAAATATGCAACCGGAATTTGCTCATAGATGGCTCTAGTTGTCAATGTAGTGACTCAAACCGCGTCATTGGCGCCTTTTTCTTTTGTTTACATTTGTCAAACTTTTAACTCACAACAATACAAGTTTACTACAACTACATATGTTTTCATAGTGTTGAACATGTCTGTTTTTGTGCTTGAAAACTACGATTAGCGGACAGCATTGATTTTCTGTTATCATTTGAAGAAAACTGCTGCAGAATCGCATCGAATGCTTGTCGAAGCCTACGGTGAGCATGCTCTTGGTAAATCACAGTGCTTTGAGTGGTTTAAAAAATTCAAAAGTGACGATTTTGACGTAAGAAACGAAGAATGTGGAAGACCACCGAGAAAGTTTGAAGACGCCGAATTGTAAGCATTGTTAAATGAGGATGACGCTCAAACGCAACAACAACTCGCGGGTCAATTAAATGTGACACGAGAAGCCGTCTCCATACGTTTGAAAGCCATGGGAAAGATCCAGAAGGTGGGCAAATGGGTTCCACATGAACTGAATGAAAGACAGCAGGAAAACCGAAAAACCACTTGCGGAATACTGCTCGCCAGGTACAAAAGAAAATCATTTCTCGATCGAATTGTGACTGGCGATGAAAAATGGATATATTTTAAGAATCGTAAAAGCGTAAAAGATCATGGGTAACTCCAAGCAAACCAGCGACATCGACTGCAAGGCCAAATCGCTATGGACGGAAGACAATGCTCAGTGTTTGGTGGGATCAGAAGGGTGTTATCTATTATGAGCTGCTAAAACCTGGCGAAATCGTTAGTACTGAACGCTACCGACAACAAATGATGGATTTGAACCAAGCATTGTGTGAAAAACGAGCAGAATATCAAAAGAGGCAACATAAAGTGATTTTGCTTCATGATAATGTACCATCGCACACAGCGAAACCGGTCAAGGAAACGATTGAGGTGTTTAGTTGGCAAATACTTTAGCATGCGGCTTACTCACCAGATTTGGCTCCATCCGATTACTACTTATTTGCATCGATGGGGCACGCAGTTGCTGAGCAGCACTTTTTACGAAAATGGCTCGATGATTGGTTTGCCTCAAAAGAGCAACAGTTTTTTTGGCGTGGCATCCACAAATTGCCAGAGAGATGGGAAAAATGTGTAGCTAGCGATGGGCAATACTTTGAATAAAATATTTTTTACCATTTTCATACAATAAAAGTGTATTTTCTATAAAAAAAAAAACGGTTTCATAATTACAGACCTGATATATAAGTTGAGTGTAATAGTCAATAGAGTAGATACTGCAGTCATTAGATTAGATACTGTAGTTATAAGATTAGATACTGTATTCATTAGATTAGATACTGTAGTCATTAGATTAGATACTGCAGTCATTAGATTAGATATTGCAGTCGTTAGATTAGATACTGTAGTCATTAGATTAGATACTGCATTCATTACATTAGATACTGTAGTCATTAGATTAGATACTGCAGTCATTAGATTAGAGGAGTCATCAGAGGCTATCATGGGAGTCACGATGCTCAGTTATGAGCTACATGACAGAATGATGGGGAGAGATTGTTCTGTATATAACGAAATAACATACATTTAAAAAAAAATTATTACAGCCATTGGTTTGTCTTCATCCAAAACTTGGGAAGTTTTTCAACTCATCAATCTGACAGCTCCGCGGGACTTGACACCGCCGGAGATTGCCCGTTCCGTCGGTTCCACCCTCAAGAAGCAGGTGCGGGTAACACGTGGGCTGAATGGATTCTTGCTGCTGGGGATCGGCGCAGGTGTACGCATGTCTGTGGCCGCATTCAATAGACAGACTGCATCGCTGATGGTTGCATTCAAGCCTGAATTGTATTTGGAGGGGATCACTACAGGTAATAAAAAATATACATCTTTATGAAAATAATGGGTTGCAGATTTAAAACACGAGTTCCAAAGAATACATCTGTATAACTTTGAAATACAGTGGAATCCCGGTTTTTAAACTAAATCCGTTCCAGAAGGCTGTTTGAAAACCGATTTGTTAAAAAACTGAATGAATTTTTTCCATAACACGTAGTTTAGATTGTATTAATCCGTTTCAGACCCCCAAAAATGGCAACACAATAAATATAAGGTGTCCCAATAAGAATGCCGGATTTTAATTTCACACCATTTTTTGGAGATTTTTTAATTAAACACAAAGTTATTATTAATTAAACACAAAATTAAAATATAATTAAACACAAAGTTATTACACGACCTCCGTGGCCTGGTGGTAAGACACTTGTCTGCCGATCCGGAGGTTGCGGGTTCGATCCCCGCTGGAACTCAGATTTTTTTTTAATAGGATTCCAGTCTGTTAACACTTAGGGCCTATAAAAACATCTTTCTGGTTGGTTGGAAGAGATTGCCACATGGCAATAAACTCGCCAGGTAAAAAAAAAAAAAGTTATAATATTTTTAGTTCGTTGTTAAGTACAAATGTTGCGATTATGTATGGAACAAAATGTCAGACAAATGCGTACCACTGCTCTGCTGGTAAACTCTCGCTCTTTTGATGAAATTTAAGATTAATATTGTTGCATAATTGTGGGTCGATTGTGGCAAAAACACGTCGGATCTCCACCTTAAGATCAGGAGTTGTTTGTGGCTTATTAGCGTACACAATGTGACTTCAAAAAACTCCAAGCAAAGAAGTCGTTCGGTGTCAAATCACACGATCTTGCTGGCCAATTTGGATCCGTATTTCATGGAAATTTTCCTTGCAACAACTCAATGATTTCATTTTATTTTATCAAACACTGGTTATTCAACTTTTTTGTAACGGTATAACCCTACCGGTTTCAAGGCTTTCACCTCATCTTCAGGGGAGCACAAACAAGACTAAATTCAGTTCGAACTGGTACCGATATATACGCTTCAACGGTTGGGGACTGAGGGCTGAGGGAGGCATGGGACATGGTGTATATCGGGTACCAGTTCGAACATAATTTAATCTTGTTTGTGCTCCCCTGAAGATGAGGTGAAAGCCTTGAAACCGGTAGGGTTATACCGTTACAAAAAAGTGGAATAAACAGTGTTTGATAAAATAAATTACCATACCTTTTTTTTTTTAATCCACTTTGCACGGATTTCTCCTGTTACACAAAGAGGGTCTGCTTCTAACATTGGCTTATTAGTTAGGAAGAATATCAGCCAGGATTCTTCTCATACTGCTAGGCGGTGCCGAGACTATATCCACAGTGTCATTCAGTTGGTTCAATATTTCTATACCACGCGTGACTGAGTGTTTAGCCATGATATTTGTCCTGTAAGTTGGTATGTAGAACAGAGGGTGATTCCTTGCATGGCTATATTTATTGGGTACATATAAAATTAGTGCTTCTAGAATCGCGGGACCGTTAAAGGAACCTTGTCTTTAAACCTCCACCTGGTCTTTAAACCTCCACAACGTTAATGCCTTAACTATAAATGATATATCAATGATTTCACGCGCAGACAGGGTGCGCCGTCCTGTTGGAACCTTCAAGATCCAAATCAATCAATTCTGGAAAAAACTAAATCAGTTATCGTTCTTTAACGCAAACCATTCACTGTAACCGTCTCATTTTCAAAGAAGTGCGGCCCTCACTACACCAGCCTAAAAACCGCACCAAACAGTGACGCGTAGTGTTAAAATGTGTTGCCTTTCAAAATTTTTTTTGTTTTACAGGTCTTGGTTATGAACAAGTGAAGAATTG
Source organism: Odontocerum albicorne (assembly GCA_949825065.1). Classification (NCBI taxonomy): domain Eukaryota; kingdom Metazoa; phylum Arthropoda; class Insecta; order Trichoptera; family Odontoceridae; genus Odontocerum; species Odontocerum albicorne. The sequence continues at coordinate 6,967,402 of OX463863.1, read as the reverse complement.
TCACCTTTCAGGACGCCACATCCCGTCCCTGCTCAGGATGCTCGAGGCTCGTAAGGGGGGCAGAAGTCTTTTGAACACAATCGCATCAGAAAATAAGGAAAATGCTCCGATCCTCCCGAACCGCACTCCCCTCGGCTTGGACTTCTCCAAGAGTAAAAAGATTGGCGAACGAGTCGACGAGAAAATCGGCGTTGACCCGCCGAAGCTGCAATCTTTGACGGTGAATTCTGAAGTTCCGGTTCAAGGAAGAAGCTTCCCGTTGAGAACTTCCGTTACTCTTTCCAGTGCCGACGTTATGGCTTCCTTGAGTGATATGGCCCATTACGGACTCATCAGTGACGATAATGTGTTCTTTAAAATGATTGATAAAGGGCGTAGCGATATAACTATTAAATTTGAGAGTTGATTGTATAGTTTTTTTTTTCAATGTTTGATGATTAAATTATGAAAATATTCTCGAGGATTAAACCCTTTATGCTCAAGGGTGTTCAAGGGGTACAATTTGATTATGTAAGATGGCGATGTAATGTTTCGTTCCTTTTTTTTTTTTTTGTAAAAAACCTACTAAATATACGATAAAAAGAATTTGGTTTGTTAATGCAGACTTCAGATGATACAATGAATTAAAAAATTTCAAACCGAGTTGCGTTGTTATGTCATTGAAAGCAATGCTCTGACAAGTTACGTAACACAACAGTGTCTTATTGTTCCGAAAATAATGTTCAATTTTTATATTATTGGGAGTACAATCTAGTTCGGTCCGTTTCCAAAAGATGGCTCTGGCTGTTATGAATGGTTCATAGTGACAGCTGGTTTTGGCGGTTTTTAGAGAGGTTAGACATCTGCCAATAATATTCAGTTTATATCGCTTTGAGTTTCATGCAAAAACCGTGTTTTGTACAGTGTTGAAAATGTCGAATTTTGTGTTAACCAAGCAGCATTTGCGGGAGGTTTTAATTTTCTGCTTTAATTGGAAGAAAAGTGCAGCTGAAGCCCATCGAATGCTTGTCGAAGTTTATGGTGACGCTGCTCCAACTGATAAATCATGTAGGGAATGGTTTCGACGTATCAAGGATGGAGATTTCAGCGTCGAAGACAAGCCTCGTTCTGGACAGCCAAAAAAATTCAAGGACAAAGAATTAGAGGCATTACTCGAAGAAGATCAGAGTCAAACGCAAGAGGAGCTTGCCGAATCATCGGGAGTGACTCAACAAGCCGTTTCCGTGCGATTGAGAGCCATGGGAATGATTCAAAAACAAGGAAATTGGGTGCCTTATGAACTGAAACCGAGAGACGTTGAAAGGCGATTTTTCACTTGCGAGCAGCTGATTCAATGGCAACAAAGAAAAGGTTTTTGCATCGGATTGTAACTGGAGATGAGAAGTGGATATTCTACGACAACCCCGAGAAGAAAAAATACTACGCTAAGCCCGGTCAATCGTTGCCATCGACCTCAACATCAACACCAAAACCGAACATACATGGTTCGAAGATCTTGCTCTGTATCTGGTGGGACCAAAGGGGTGTTGTTTACTATGAGGTGCTGAAACCTGGTGATTCCATTACGGGCGATCGGTATCGGGTACAATTAATTAGTTTGAGCCGTGCATTGCGAGAAAAACGGCCGGAATACGAGCAAAGACATGATAAAGTTATTCTTCTTCATGACAACGCTCGGCCTCATGTCGCAACAGTCGTAAAAAAATATTTGGAAACGCTCAAATGGGATGTTTTACATTCGGACATTGCTCTTTCTGATTACTGGTTGTTCCGAAGGATGCAGCACGATTTGGCAGGTCACCGGTTCACTTCTTTCGTAGAAACCGAAAATTGGCTCCAAACTTGGATTGCCTCAAAAGACGAGTCATTTTTTCGAGATGGAATTCGAAAATTGGCTGAGAGATGGGAAAAAGTAGTAGCCAGCGATGGACAATACTTTAATTGATCTGTTTATTTATTTTGTTTAGAAATAAATGCATTTTTGAACACAAAAAAACGAACCGAACTAATTTGTACACCCAATACATAATTTCAAACGTTCTTTGCCATAGTTCGGAAATTCTAGGATGAGTCCTGCGACAGTTCACAAATTTGCCCCAATACAACCTTGTAACGATGTTCAGTAATTTTAATTATTTTATCAACTTTAATATAAGCCTCGATTCTAATAAATAGCAAGTTATTTAGGTAAATACATTACGTAAGGCTGTATTGGGGCAAATTTGTGAGCTGTCACAGGACTCAGAATTTCCAAACTATAGGAAACATTTGTTCATTTATTTTTGTTTGACAGGTAGGAATCTGCTTTATTTATTTCTTGAGTCAGGCAATTCATTTGCATTACTTTATGTCTTCAGAAATGGGATTGAAAAACAAGAAGAATTACTCGTAAGTGTTTAAACTTGAGCTTTATTCGTCTCAAACAGCACGTAATGTTAATCAAACAGCACGTAATGTTAATCAAACAGCACGTAATGTTAATCAAACATGTGGCAAAGGGACCGCTTCTGAATGGACAGTTGGTTGGTTCGAAAATGTGTTCAAGATCCGAATCAATCAATTCTGGAACAAAATAAATCAGTTATCGTTCTTTAACGCAAACCATTCACTGTAACATCATTTTCAAAGAAGTGCGGCCCTCACTACACCAGCCTAAAAACCGCACCAAACAGTGACGTGTAGTGGATGCATTGGCTTCTCCTGAATCACTCTTGGGTTCTCCTCACCCTCATTTCTGAATAGACAGTTGGTTAGTTTGAAAATGTTTTGTTATACTCAAGAAAATGTAGGATGGTCCCTATGACATTTGAAATGTCAACACATATTTAGACACACTCTTTAACAACCTTTTTTGGTGTATCCTGCAAATTCCTTACTCTCCTCTGACCCGGAGACTGTTAGTTGGTCTCCTGATTCAAGTCAAGATCTGATATCAGTTCACTGCACATTGACGTAACGATGTTAGAATCACCACCATAAATCAATCAATGCATATTTTCATTATCTAGTGTACTAATCATGTAAGAAATCAGAAGACTATACTTCAGAATATATAGGATGGGTCCTGCGACGTTTTAAACGTCATGTCTCAAAGGGATGGGGTAAAATAGTTTTTTTTTACAAATCGAATCGTTCTTTTATACATCGAAAAATTGTTTTTCTCTAAACTGACATTTTAATTCCTAATTTTCATTATACTGACTTTCTAATGTATTGTATGATTTGTATCTATCTTTAAATAGGCCAAGATCCACTATGAATTAATACTAATTACGAACATTTCATTTTAGGTATAAAAAAATCGAAAATCCAATTATCATATACCCCATCCCTAGCCAATGCGGACTAACGTAGTGACTTTTGACAAACGTCACCAAATATTATTTGATTTTAACAAACTGCCATATTTTTGCTAATTTGTAACAAGATGTATTAATTTGTCATTATTGTTAGTTTTATGTAATGTATTTACCTAAATAACTCGCTATTTATTAGAATCGAGGCTTATATTAAAGTTGATAAAATAATTAAAATTACTTCTTCTTCTCCCTGGCTCCATCCCAACTCATTGTCTGCGAAGACTGTTGGGGTCAGCTCTCCTCGTCCTCAGGCTGTATGCTCTTCTGTCCCGGACTACGTCCCCCAGGCCGTGCCTCTGCATCAGGTTATCTTTTTGCACCACCCACGAATTCTTTGGTCTTCCTCTGTTTGTTATTCGAGGAAGATCCATGGAGATTGCCTGGTTCACAATGTGATCGGGTGCTCTGCGTCCAACGTGCCCATACCATCTCAATCCATCCGCCTCTCCTCCATCTTGCTGTTGATGTCTGTAACACCCAGGCTTCCACGAATGTGTGAGCTTTTTATTTTGTCTCTTAGGCACACACCAGCTGACCATCTTAGCATGCGCATTTCAGCAGTTTCTAGTTGCCTAGAGTAAGAGTTATACATCGTCCAGCATTCGGAGCCATAGAGGAGTGCGGGTCTGACAATCGTTTGGTATACTTTTCCTTTTAACTTTACTGGCAAAATAATTAAAATTACTGAACGTCGTTAAAAGGTTGTACTGGGGCAAATTTGTGAACTGTCACAGGGACCATGCTACATTTTCTCTAGTATAGTTCAAAAGGTTTCATTCGAAAAACTTAGAAAAAAATTAAATACCAGAGAAACAGCAGAAAATGCCTTTAAAGAATTCTCGGATTCTAATCTGCCTGAGTTTTATTCTATAGGCGTAAATAAACTTGTAACTCATTAGCAAACATGCTTAGAATCAAATGGCTCTTACTTTGATTATTACAAACATGCTTAGAATCAAATGGCTCTTACTTTGATTATTACAAACATGCTTAGAATCAAATAGCTCTTACTTTGATTATTACAAACATGCTTAGAATCAAATGGCTCTTACTTTGATTATTACAAACATGCTTAGAATCAAATAGCTCTTACTTTGATTATTACAAACATGCTTAGAATCAAATGGCTCTTACTTTGATTATTACAAACATGCTTAGAATCAAATGGCTCTTACTTTGATTATTACAAACATGCTTAGAATCAAATGGCTCTTACTTTGATTATTACAAACATGCTTAGAATCAAATAGCTCTTACTTTGATTATTACAAACATGCTTAGAATCAAATGGCTCTTACTTTGATTATTACAAACATGCTTAGAATCAAATAGCTCTTACTTTGATTATTACAAACATGCTTAGAATCAAATGGCTCTTACTTTGATTATTACAAACATGCTTAGAATCAAATAGCTCTTACTTTGATTATTACAAACATGCTTAGAATCAAATGGCTCTTACTTTGATTATTTCAAACATGCTTAGAATCGAATGGCTCTTACTTTGATTATTTCAAACATGCTTAGAATCGAATGGCTCTTACTTTGATTATTTCAAACATGCTTAGAATCGAATGGCTCTTACTTTGATTATTACAGTTAATTTACTCTCAAGTTATATTTGATTGAATTTGAAGGTTATCTTATCTCGCCGAGAATTCTCAGCGTCTTTCCAATCATGGATTAGCGCTACACTCAAACAGAGATTGTTTATTGGCCTTTTCAGTTCACCGCTCCTCTTTCTTTACGTCGTCCTTTACTGTCCATGCAGTGAGACTCTGGAATCAGTTACAGACCAATATAAGACTCGCTCCGTCCTTGGCATGCTTTAAGAAGCGACTGAAAACCCTCTCAATTTCTAGTCAGTAAAATAACGTGTTTCATTCCTGATTATTCTTTTCCTTTCCTCTCCACCATCCCTTCCTTTCCTTTTGATTGATGATATCTCACTTTATATGAAAAATAATGTTCGGGTGATTGTCCGTCTTTGTGGGATTCGTGGGCATGTGCTCACGTATATGTTTGTGGGTTTCGTGGGGATGGATAGTCATTTGAATGATTTATGCGATCACGTAACTTGCTTCATTTACTTTTGTCTGGTCGGTTGGAAGAGATTGTCGCCTGGCAATAAGCCCGCCAGTTTGTATTTGCAATAAAAGTGTTAAATAACAATAATAATAATAAGGTTATAATCGGCCATTATTTTCGGAACCTAATACTCGTACTAACGCCATCTATTTGATTTTTTTGAGCTAAATCTAGAAAAATCTAGAAATTTCTAGTCAGTAAAATAACGTGTTTCATTCTTTTCCATTCCTCTCCACCATCCCTTCCTTTTCCTTTGATTGATGATATCTCACTTTAAATGAAAAATAATGTTCGGGTGATTGTCCGTCTTTGTGGGGTTCGTGTGCATAAATATATGTTCACGTATATGTTTGTGGATTTCGTGGGGATGGAAAGTCATTTGAATTATTTATGCGACCACGTAACTTGCTTCATTTACTTTTGTCCGGATGGTTGGAAGAGATTGCCGCCTGGCAATAAGCCCGCCAGATTGTATTTGCAATAAAAGTGTTAAATAAATAAATAAATGTTACCATTTCGCTAATCGCTAGTAGTGAATTTATTGTTACCCAATATGTTTATGACTCAAATATAAGGCAACACCCTATTTACGTGTCACCTTTTTAAATAAAAACCTCGCCTTATTTATAGTCGGGCTAATACGGTAATCCTTTTATAATAAAATCTATGGTTTATATTATACCAATTGACTAACAGTAAGTTGACCGTGTTTCCTGCGTCCACACCGACACGTAAATATCTAGATTCGGAGCTTACCAATGTAATTGCTGCAGTATGATACCGACTTATCGGTTAAATGGTTGTATCTATCAAATATTGAAAAAGTTTATTCGTGTACTTATCTTGCGTCACAAAATTTATCTCAATGCACAATAAAAATCTATCTAAATGCACAATAAAAACATAATTTGGCTTATCCGTGTTTTTCAATTACTCGATCTAAAGTGTCCCCCAATTACCATGGATAATTGACTACTTCCGAGTGAACTCCTTGCGAGTTTTGTCCTTCGTGCTCTTTCCCATGATATGCCACCTACAAAAGAAATAAGTTGGCCCAGATACACATATTCCTGGACAAGTTCCAGCGGTTTTCCATCTACGATTATTAGTTTTGGGGTAGCAAAGCTGTTCATCATTTATTTGGTTTGTATATGTGTATGTCAAATAAAAACCTCACCTTATAGTCTGACCAATACAATGTCCAAAATATTCTAACTTTTCCCTTTTGGTGGTGGATAATAAAGGGTCTTTCAAATTGAGCGGTTTTTTTAATTCAATTTTTTTTTATTCTTGAATAAAACACAATTTGCTTTGATTTCAAAAAACTTTTTATTGGTCATTGAAGTATAATGTATGATATTTAAACACAAAAAAACAATATCCGCCAAATGTCCACCTCTTGCAGTTCCACAGATGTCCACTCTTTTGTCAAAAATTTCGATGACATTTTGGCATAATTGCGGTTCTAACTCGCCAATAATGCGAATAATTGCGTCAGGAATTGATCGGGGGTCATTCTTATATACTTGGATTTTCACGTAACCCCAGAAAAAATTGTCCAACGGTGTCAGATCACATGATCTTGGTGGGCAATTAACATCACCGTTTCCGGAGATTACAATACATAATATAATTCTCAATTTGAACGCGTTGTATTATATATGATTCCATTTTTATAAATTTCATACATTACACTTCTCAAATGTCACAAGACCTAGGCAAGTTCGCGACGCCATCTGTGTTTTATCTAAGAATTAAAAAACAGCTCAATTTGAAAGACCCTTTATAACGTGTTTCATTCCTAATTTATCTTTCCTCTCCGTCATCCCTTCCTTTTCCTTTGATTGATGATATCTCACTTTATATGAAAAGGAATGTTCGAGTGATTGTCTTTGTGGGGTTTATGAGCGTATGCTCACGTATAAGTTCATGGATTTCGTGGGTATGGATAGTCATTTGAATGTTTTTTGCGACCATGAAACTTGCTTCTTTTACTTTTGTCTGGTTGGAAAAGCAGAAAGAGAAGAAGAGATTGCTGCCTGGCAATAAGCTTGCCAGATTGTATTTGTAATAAAGTGTTAAAATAAATAAGTATTCCGTTACGTTATATTTTATATAATATTATACTCGTATAATCAAAAGTAAAGGAAAGTTTTCTTCAAAAGACCGAGAGTTTTGGAAATCACTTAACTTATTTAAGTGACTTAAATATTTAATATATGAAAAATAAGTTTTATACAATAATTAAAAATTTCATCACTTCTCAGATAATTCATGGACATGGTTTCAATAACCATCACTTCTCAGATTATTCAGGGACATGGTTTCAGTAACCATCACTTCTCAGATAATTCATGGACATGGTTTCAATAACCATCACTTCTCATGGTTTCCATAACTTTTCTCGGATAATTCAGGGACATGGTTTCAGTAACCATCACTTTTCTGAGATAATTCAGGGATATGGTTTCAATAACCATAATTTTTCTCAGATAATTCATGGACATGGTTTCAATAACCATCACTTCTCAGATTATTCAGGGACATGGTTTCAGTAACTATCACTTTTCACAGATAATTCAGGGACATGGTTTCAGTAATCATCACTTTTCTCAGATAATTCAGGGACATGGTTTCAGTAACTATCACTTTTCTGAGATAATTCAGGAATATGGTTTCAATAACCATAATTTTTCTCAGATAATTCAGGGACATGGTTTCAATAACAATAACTTTTCTCAGATAATTCAAGGACATGGTTTCAGTAACTATCACTTTTCTCAGATAATTCAAGGACATGGTTTCAGTAACCATCACTTTTCTCGGATAATTCAGGGACATGGTTTCAGTAATCATCACTTTTCTCAGATAATTCAGGGACATGGTTTTAATAATCATCACTTTTCTCAGATAATTCAGGGACATGGTTTTAATAATCATCACTTTTCTCAGAACATCCATAATATAAATAAAAAGCTTCTTTCATTTTATAATGCATCATATTTGTATAATATATTTGATTTTACGTAATAAAATACTTTCTCCAAGTAATTACACCAGTAATATATCCGTACCTTAAAGCAGAAAGTCTGGAGGTCACATTATTTATTTATTTATTTGAACAGTTGTCAGACCTTTAGTTCAACAATATAAAAATTCAAGCATTTTCAATTCCAACCAAGGACAATTTTATAAAGCGCTGTTTAGAGGGTGAACTCTACAAGAGCACTCTAAATAATTCAAACCAATAATTATTCAATTTAATTTTATATTATTTATAGTTAAGGCATTAACACTGTGGAGGTTTAAATACATTGTAATTTGTTTTATCAAACACTGTTTATCCCATCATCAGGAAAGCACAGACAAGACTGAATTATGTTCGAACTGGTACCGACATATATACGCTTCTAATGGTAACAATTTAGGTTGGGGATTGTGCGTGGAGGGAAGCAGGAGACAACTTCAGCAAGGAGCTGTGAGATTTTGGGAATGTATGTATTTGCCAGATGTTCATCCTAATGAACTGACTTTGATATTTTCAGGGCCTCTAATTTATCCAATTTATAATCCGTTACTATTGATTAGTGAATTCAACTCCCAAGTTGGAGCCCTTAAGAGGAAACTGCTCTCTAAGTTGGAGCGCCCTTAACCCTTTTAACCCCAGCATAGTTTGTATAAAATGTGCGAAAAATCCCAAGCATATTTTGGCAAAAAAACAGTAGTTTATATTTTATTTTTTATCTCAGTTAATATTTAGTTTTAAAACCTATTTTTTTTCTGTTTACGTCCCTGTATGAGTAGAGTGGAAAATAATAAGTCATTTTCATATTTCAGGTTAAGGGTTAAGAGAAATCTGCTCTCTAAGTTGGAGCGCCCTTAAGACGAATTTGTTCTCTAAGTTGGAGCGCCCTTAGGAGGAATCTGCTCTCTAAGTTGAAGTGCCCTTAAGAGGAATTTGCTCTCTAAGTTGGAGCGTCCTTAAGAGGAATTTGCTCTCTAAGTTGGAGCGTCCTTAAGAGGATTTTGTTCTCTAAGTTGGAGCGCCCTTAGAAGGAATCTACTCTCTAAGTTGAAGTGCCCTTAAGAGGAATTTGCTCTCTAAGTTGGAGCGCCCTTAAGAGGAATCTGCTCTCTAAGTTGGAGCGCCCTTAATAGGAATCTGCTCTCTAAAACAGCACTATATAAATTGTCCTTTTATTATTATTTATAGTTTGTTTTTTATGTAACATAAATATGAATCATTTAATAAACTGTAGTTGTATTATAATATACATGTATGGCAAGCTACTATACGTGAGAAAATGTAGGATGGTCCTTGTGACGTTTGAAATGTCATGTCTCGAAGGGATGGGGAAAAATCGTTTTTTTTTTACAAATTGAATTGTTTTTTTTTATAAATGGAAAAATTGTTTTTCTCTAAACTGACGTTTTAATTCCTAATTTTCATTATACTGACTTTCTAATGTATTGTATGATTTGTATCTATCTTTAAATAGGCCAAGATCCACTATGGATTAATACTAATTACGAACATTTCATTTTAGGTATAAAAAAATCTAAAATCCAATTATCATATACCCCATCCTTAGCCAATGCAGACTAACGTAGTGACTTTTGACAAACGTCGCCAAATATTATTTGATTTTAACAAACTGGCCACATTTTTGCTAATTTGTAACAAGATGTATTAATTTGTCATTATTGTTAGTTTTATGTAATGTATTTACCTAAATAACTTGTTATTTATTAGTATCGAGGCTTATATTAAAGTTGATAAAATAATTAAAATTACTGAACAAGGTTGTATTGGGGAAAATTTGTGAACTGTCACAGGGACCATGCTACAATTTCTCTAGTATAGGGTAGGTTCGCTGTCTTAGAACAGCCTCTCGGTCCACTTTAGCATTACTATCTTTCTACAGTGCCTTGGGATATAGCATGTTATAAAAGTATAGAGATTCGTTGCTCTCAAATACTAGAGAGAGTCCAAAAGAAATTTCTCTACTTGCAGGCAACTTTCCCCCTAATTTTTTAATTGTGTATGCGGCCCATCAACTTATGTGCTTTATTCGAAATACGTGACTTAATACGAGTAGGTAGAGTCCACACGGCATAAGGAAAGAATCTGTTACTGTATCGTACTATAGTGTAGGTACACAGAGCGTGTGATTATGTTAGTCAACTCCCGTGTGCTGATTGGTCAGTATTAGTGTATCATCGTGTAAAAATAATAATTACAAGTTTCTTTCTTTGAGATGTGTGCGGACAATTTTTAACAGATGTACAGCCGCACACGCGCACACCTTAGGGGGAACGTTGCTTGCAGGAATATGGTTCTATGTTAGAGCACCCTCGAGGTATGTCTGCTCTCCAAACAATGCTATATAAATTCTTTATATTATTATAATTATTGAAAAAAATAAATTGTTAAGTTCATTTTAGTTTAAATGAGATTTTACACCAAATTAAGGCGCTTTTTTGAATAATTTTATAAATGTGACTCACAATTTTCAGCTTTTATAAATGTGACTTTCACAATTTTAAACTTTTATAAATATGACTTTCACAATTTTCAGCTTTTATAAATGTGACTCACAATTTTCAACTTTTATAAATGTGACTTTCACAATTTTCAGCTTTTATAAATGTGACTTTCACAATTTTCAGCTTTTATAAATGTGACTCACAATTTTCAACTTTTATAAATGTGACTTTCACAATTTTCAACTTTTATAAATGTGACTTTCACAATTTTCAGCTTTTATAAATGTGACTTTAACAATTTTCAGCTTTTAAGTACAAAATAGCAATAAACATATGCCAAAATATTTTTAATATCTAACACTTGTTTTTTAAGTACACTTTTTAATTTCATAAATTAATTACCTTTTACAATTTTCTATACAATCAAAGTGTCTTCACATTAATTCCTACAGTGCATTTAAAATATATATATTTCAATACATACATATACGCCTTAAATTTATCTATGGTTTTTGATTTGATTTTTTTTTAATTTATGGTACAGTAAATAAATCTCTATGGTTTTTGAAACGACAACGATAAATTCAAGATAACAATATATTTATTTATTCATTTACAAGACAAGTATTTTTTATATGTATACATCAATATATCAAAGTGACGTCCATAGATGCTGTGAAAGCACCACATCCCTTAATGGTTGGATGTTATATACGCAAAAAATAAAATAATATTCTATCAATTTAGTATACAAAATAATATTCTTCATATCAACACATTGATTGACTGCTGAATAATTTCTTTTATGACTGTGCTGTTCTTAAAAAAATTAAAAAAAAAAGCAAGTATGATTCATTGCCATATTAATACGAGGGTTGCTACTTAAGTTTTGAGAAATGGCAACACCAGTGTAGATACGACAAATCTGACATCAGCATCGTAAAGTTTGACGTTTTTAATGGTATACGTGCTCAGAAAGTTTTGTCATACGAGTGTTTTTTGTGTTGTTTACAGTGAACATTTTCGTGTGATGAATTTTTATGATTTTCGACATGGATTTATTCAACAACAGTGTGCCGATCAACTCGCTTCGATTTTTGGTGATGAAGCACCATCCTGGGACACTGTGTTTCGCTGGTTTTCCGAATTCAATCGTGGTCGTAGTTCGCTCCAGGACGAATTTCGTGAAGGTCGTCCAAAATCGGTTGTTGTGCCAGAAAACATCGATGCTGTGCGTGAACTGATATTGCAAGATCATCATGTGACTTATCCTGAGATTGAGGCATGTTTGGGCATTAGTTCCACTCGCATACATACAATATTGCATGAACATTTGGCCGTCAAAAAGATTTGTTCGCGTTGAGATACCGCATAATTTGACAATCGCTCAAAAAAAGGCTCGTGTCGATCGATCCAAAGAAATGTTGAAAAAATTCGATCGCGGTGCTTCAAAAGACGTCTATAAGATCGTGACAATCATGGATCTATGCATATGAGCCAGAAACTAAACAGCAGTTGACTGTATGGGTCTTTCAAGACGAGCCAAATCCAACAAAATTTGTTCGCGCACGAAGCACTTCGAAGCAAATGGTGGCTTGTTTCTTCGGTATAAATGGTCATGTGGCAACAGTGCCTTTAGTGGAACGTCGTACGGTCAATCCTGAATGGTACACCACCGTTTGTTTGCCAGAAGTGTTCGGCGAAATGAGGAAAACCAACCGCCGAAGACGGATCATTCTCCACCACGACAATGCGAGCTCTCACACATCGGCTCAAACAAGTGACTTTTTGAGCACTCAAAACATCGAATTGATCATCGAATGGGTCATCCGCCGTACAGCCCTGATTTGGCACCCAATGACTTCTTTTTATTCTCGAACATCAAAAATAAATTGCGAGGTCAACGTTTTTCGACGCCTGAAGAAGCGGTTGATGCGTTCAAAACGCATGTTTTGAAGTTACCTCATTCAGAGTGGAAAAAGTGCTTCGAAAATTGGTTCAAACGCATGCAAAAGTGTATTGATTTACATGGAGAGTATTTTGAAAAACAATAAAGCCATTTTCGATGATAAATATTTGTTTTTACTTGTCTGTCTCAAAACTTAAGTAGCAACCCTCGTATAACTCTTACAGACCCTATCAGTACCGTAAGGCCACTCTGCTGGGCTCCCAAAGGTATAGGGAATAGAACCACAATAGGCATTTTGAGCACCCAGCAAAAGCTTATATGAATGCCTATAGGCGTTTTCAGCACTAAACGTGTTAACAAAGCCCAGCTTTTAGCTAATATATTATTACAGTAGAGCGCCGATTATATGTGACTCAATTATCCGTTTTAATCAAATTTCCAATAAACTTTTCAATTAATAACTGGTAGTTTTAATAAAAAAAAGGTTGTCACCAAACGGTTGTCAGACCCGCACTCCTCTATAGCTCCGAATGCTGATATATACTCCAGGTAACTAGAAACTGCTGAAATGCGCATGCTAAGATGGTCAGCTGGTGTGTCCCTAAGAGACAAAATAAAAAGCTCACGCATTCGTGGAAGCCTAGGTGTTACAGACATCAACAGTAAGATGGAGGAGAGGCAGATGGATTGAGATGGTATGGGCACGTTGGACGCAGAGCACCCGATCACATTGTGAACCAGGCAATCTCCATGGATCTTCCTCGAATAACAACCAGAGGAAGACCAAAGAATTCATGGGTGGTGCAAAAAGATAACCTGATGCAGAGGCACGGCCTGGGGGACGTAGTCCGGGACAGAAGAGCATACAACCTGAGGACGAGGAGAGCTGACCCCAACAGTCTTCGCAGACAGTGAGTTGGGATGGAGCCAGGGAGAAGAAGTTTTAATAAAAAAAAGGTATTAAAAATTTAACAGAAAAATGGCTGAAAGTCATATCTAGTGACAGAAAGTATCTTATAGACAGATCCCGAGGTGCACGGCCGCGCGGTGACGTACTGGAATTCCATGTGAAAGGTCGCCGGTTCGAACCCCATGTTGTTCTACTCTTCTCGAATGACAGGATTTTTTTTCATCTAGTATTCGGAGGTATAACTTCAGTCATATTATCTTTCCCCTTGCCTTGTCCCATCCATTTGGTGTCGGTTGCTTGGACCTTTTTTCTCCATCTCTTTCGTTCTCGTCAATCACTCGGTAATAGTACACACCCTCTTATCTCGCCGAACATTTTCAGCGTCTTTCCAATCATGGATTAGTGCTACGCTAAAACAGAGATTGTTTATTGGCCTTTCCAGTTCACCACTCCTCTTTCTTTAAGTCGTCCTTTACTGTCCATGCAGTAAGACTCTGGAATCAGTTACAAACCAATATAAGAGTCACTCCGTCCTCGGCATGCTTTAAGAAGCGACTGAAAAAACTTTTAATTTCTAGTCAGTAAAATAACGCGTTTCATTCTTGATTTTTCTTTTCCTTTCCTCTCCACCATCCCTTCCTTTCCTTTTGATTGATGATATCTCACTTTATATGAAAAATAATGTTCGGGTGATTGTCCGTCTTTGTGGGGTTCGTGGGCATGTGCTCACGTATGTGTTTATGGATTTCATGGGGATGGATAGTCATTTGAATGATTTATGCGACCACGTAACTTGTTTTATTTACTTTTGTCTGGTTGGTTGGAAGAGATTGCTGCCTGGCAATAAGCCCGCCAGATTGTATTGCAATAAAAGTGTTAAATAAATAATAGTCCGAATCTCATCTAACCTCCTCCAATTCCTTATATAGGCTCTTATTGTCTCTTTCTATGCCTCTATTTGGGAGTTGCTAATTCGAAGCTGTCTTTGGCGTAGACTAATCTTGCCGTCGCACGTGCCCATTCCAGTGGAGTCGTAACTTCCCAGACTTAATCTACTATCAGTGCCACTTAAATTGATCCACGAATTCGTTCAGTTTAAATAATCTAATCCAGTACAGCAGAGTATCCCAAGATGGACGATCAAAGGCAGAAATATGTTAATAAGAAGGGTCCAACAGGCAAGAGTTGCTTTCAACAAGAAATCCAAGATATTTGAATCTCCTAACATTGATATCAATATTAGGAAGAATTTAGTGAAAACTCTTGTCTGGAGTGTGCTGCTGTATGGCTGCGAAACGTGGACCATCAGCCAGAGCGAGTCCGGGCGTCTGGCTGCCTTCGAGATGTGGTGCTACAGGCGCATGGCCAGGGTCCATTGGTCAGATCACATCCGAAACGACGAGGTATTGAGTGGGGTCTGAGAAACAAGGCAACTCCTAAATAGAGTTGCCCAACAACGATCCAGTTGGATAGGCCATAACATCAGGCACCCAGGCCTGCTCCTTACCATCGTCGAGGGCAATAACCATTGAGGACGCCCTAGATACAGCTACATGGACAGGGTGATCCGGAATGTGCGCTGTGGCAGCTACCAGGAGATGAAGAGACTGGCGGATGACAGAGATGAGTGGAGGGATCGAGTGCTTGGTGCAGACCAATCTTAAAATTGTAACCCAGAAAAAAATAAAAATATTCGAAGCTGTCTTTAGCGTAGACTCTTCATCTTGGCGTTGCACATGCCTGGGGTGTTGTACGCACTGGCCGTATGTTTATATGGACACGAGAGGTGTATTTTCAACAGAACATGCCTGGGGTGTCGTCCGCACTCGTGTCCATCTAACCTAAGATCGATTGAAGAGAAGTTTATCAAAAATTTGAAAGTAAAATCTATTTCACCATCATCCTGTCGTGTAGTTGATGACTAAGCATCGTGACTCCCTTCAAAGCCTCCTCTTCATCCATTTCTGCACTCCGTAGTTCGAAGGACAGTTATTCAGGATAGTCCTGTTACGTCTCTCACTTGATCAATCCAACGCATTGGGCCTCTTTCTCGTATGCATCATTCTTTCACACTTTCAGTAACTACCAGCCTCTTCAAACTGTTTACTTTGGTCACGAATAATGTACCCAAAGAATCGGAGGACTTGTCGAAGGCATATTGTCGACAATCTGTCGGTAATTTTCAGTTCTTCGAAAATGGAGGCGTTAGTTCCCCTTGCTGTCCGTGGAATTTATAATATCCTTCACCAGCGCCACTTTTCAAACGCATCTGATCTACGTATCTCGAGGCGAGTAGCACAGTTCGGGATATGAACTGGCGACTTTCCGCATGGAAGTCGAGCGCGTTACCATGGCCATGCTATGACTTAAGTAGGCACTCAATTTATTAAGATATAGATTTCTTTATATGGATCTTCGAAAATGCCAGTGTCATTCGAGAGGAGTTGCACGGCGCGGGTTTCGAACCAGTGACCTTCTGCACAGAAGTCAAGTATGTTACGAGTGTACAAGCGCAACACGTAAAGGAACCTTATTCGTGTGACAGTGTGAGCGGTGGAGGGACATATGTAGCTCTGTGATAAAAAAGCGATGTCCTCTCAAATGTGTTTTGATTAAAAAAAAAACATGACATCCTTTTTTGTATAAAACGAATGTTGAACTGTATTTTATAGTATAAAACGAACATTTAACTGTATTTTACATAATAAAACGAACATTTAACTGTATTTTATAGCATAAAACATCATTTAACTGTATTTTACATAATAAAACAAACATTTAACTGTATTTTACATAATAAAATGAACATTTAACTATATTTTATAGCATAAAACGAACGCTTAACTGTATTTTATAGTACAAAAAGAACATTAATTGTATTTTATAGTATAAAACGAACATTTAACTGTATTTTATAGTATAAAACAACCGTTTAACTGTATTTTATAGTATTAAATGAACATTTAACTGTATTTTATAGTATAAAATTAACATTTAACTGTATTTTACAGTATAAAACTAACGTTTATCTGTGTTTTATAGTATAAAATTAACATTTAACTGTATTTTATAGTATAAAACGAACATTTAACTGTATTTTATAGTATAAAACGAACATTTAACTGTATTTTATAGTATAAAACGAACATTTAACTGTAATTTATTGTATAAAACGAACGTTTAACTGTATTTTATGACAGTATCTAATACATTATTGGCGTTATATTTTTGTATGTGTACAATTGAAATATGCTTATTCGATATTTTAAATAAACTAATATAAATTATTTTACAAATTGTATATTCTTTGCATATATACTCGTATATATATATATATATACGTTCTTTGGGCAATATCTGATCAAGTTTAAAAATGACACGAGTTTAAATTTAAAGTTTCATATTTCTTTATTTTAGACTTGGTGATTTGAATATATTGGAGAGCGTGCCCAGGAGACAGGGTTGTCATTGGCACCATTGATCAAGCCACACAGAACTCATTCATAATTACACATTTTAGTAATACAAGTGAAGACACTCGAATAAGTCTAGCGAGAGCAAGTATTGTTACCAGACATTTCCTAGACTATACTTGAAAAAATGTAGGATGGTCCCTGTGACATTTGAAATGTCATTTCATTCAAAGGGATGGGGTAAAATAGTCTTTTTTACAAATCGAAAAATTGTTTTTCTCTAAACTGACATTTTAATTCCTAATTTTCACTATACTGACCTTCTAATGTATTGTATGATTTGTATCTATCTTTAAATAGGCCAAGATCCACTGTGAATTAATACTAATTACGAACATTTCATTTTAGATATAAAAAAATCGAAAATCCAATTATCGTATACCCCATCCCTAGCCAATGCGGACTAACGTAGTGACTTTTGACAAACGTCACCAAATATTATTTGATTTTAACAAACTGCCACATTTTTGCTAATTTGTTACAAGATGTATTAATTTGTCATTATTGTTAGTTTTATGTAATGTATTTACCTAAATAACTTGCTATTTATTAGAATCGAGGCTTATATTAAAGTTGATAAAATAATTAAAATTACTGAACGTCGTTACAAGGTTGTATTGGGGTAAATTTGTGAACTGTCACAGGGACCATACTACAATTTCTCAAGTATAGTACACTTCTTTTGAGTTCCATCTGGTATTGAAACTCTCGTACCGAAGTCAAGCATTTTATCGACTAGGACAGTGGTGCGCAACCTGGGGGTCGAACAACATGGTGTACGGGTCACCACAAAATGTATTAGAAACTTTTAAATAAAAAAGATAGCCGTGAAAAATTAATATGTCGTTTTATTCGGAAGAACTCAAAATATTACTTCCTTTCGTACATCAAACCATCTTAAAGCTTCTTTATTCATCTTACTTAAAACATCCATGCATTCATTTCTGATGTCTTCATTCCGCTTTCTTTCATACATTGACACTCCACAAATTTCCCTTAGAGCACGCATCGCCACCTCATTAATCTTACTCTTATCCTTCTTCTGCCAAGTCCAAGTTTCACTTCCATACATCAAGGTGGGCACCAATGCACTATTATGTATTGTCATTTTTACTATTGCGCGGTTGTATTGTATATATAATATTCAGTGCTCCTTTCAACTTGTGTCTTGTCGCTACCCTTCTTTCAATTCTCGCCCATCACACATAAACATACTGCCCAGATAACAGAACACATCAACCTGCTCCAGTTTCTCTGAGTTAACCCATACATCACACACACTTCTTTCTATAACCATAACCTTTGATTTCGCTACATTCATTTACAAACCTTTTACTAGACATCTCTCATACAGCTCACTTATCATATCCCTTAAATCCCTTCCACTCCCAGCAAGCATAACCATATCAACTGCATACATAAGTCCACATACATTTACTTCACTCATTCTTACACCCCTCCCATCATCTTTTAGACCATAGGAGTCTATATATAAATTAAACAACCAAGGTGATATCACACATCCTTGCTTTACACCTTTCGTAATTTTAAACCACTCAGTGAGTTCTCTTAAATCACCTATATTTTTTTTTATTTATTTATTTCACACATGACAAGAAATATACATAATTTGCGAAAAAACAACAAGTCATTTAATTTGGACACACAATTTTAGCCCCCAGTAAACTAGGCTTTTGCCTGTATCTCACTGAGGACATTCTTCCTTTTAATACATGTTTTTATAAACTATTTATGAATCTTTGAGTGCCCTTTTAGGCATTACGACCTTAGATGAATACCTATGTTTGTCTGTTATCAAATGCGGCTCTGATTTTAGTGCAAATAGGGGGTCGAGGGTTAAAAAAAGGTTGCCCACCACTGTACGAGGTCACGGAGATTGTCAAAGACCCAATGATACAGTACAACACGAAGAAATCAAATGTCATTTTTAACTTATCAGAAAATACCGCATTTATAAAACGCACTTTAATTGTTTAAAACAAATAAATACCGTTAAAAAAAAAAAAAAAACAACAATTATAAATATTGTATATTACTATAAAAAAAATCCCTTGGGGTAAAAATATCACTAAATAGTGTATAACCTCGCTAATTCGAAATCCGGAGGGCCGTGAAAAACTCATTTGATATTAATGAAAGTCAGTGGTACCTCGGTTCTCAAACGTACATCAGATTTTTTTTAAAACGCAAGCAAAAACAAACCTGTTTTTTTGGGAGACAGAAAACAGAAACAACCTCAGGACAGTCACCTGACGTTTTTACGTAAGGTGACTCCCTTTCCCAACAATAACATCTCTTCTCCTCTACACCTGCCTCGCCACCTTCCACTTATACGCCATCAGCTCTCCTCTCCTCAGTACAGGGAAAGTGCAGTTTAATTTTCATTTATTTAATCTATTTATTGTGTTGCCGCACTGTGTATTTTTGAGGGTCTATAACGGATTAATTCAATCTATACGACTTCTTACGGGAACTATTGATTCGGTTTTAGAACAGCTGTCTGGAATGGATTAAGTCCGAAAACCAAGGTTCCACCGTAAATCAAAATTAAAAATAAATATACTTTGCTCACGAATACAGATTAGTATCCGGTCTCTACATACATACCATCGTGTCATATCCCTGTCGGAAGAGGCAGAGATGACAGAGTGCCATACTTTCCTATCTTGACACACATCATTTGCTACATTATCAACTAACTCTTACGTTTTATCTTTCAAAATGTCATTCACTCGATCCAAACATACTTTCCTTGGTCTTCCTCTCTAACGACATCTACTCACATTTGCACTGTATATTTATTTTGTTAGCCTTTAGGTGTTACAGACATCAACAGCAAGATGGAGGAGAGGCGGATGGATTGAGATGGTATGGGCACATTGGACGCAGAGCACCCGATCACATTGTGAACCAGGCAATCTCCATGGATCTTCCTCGAATAACAACCAGAGGAAGACCAAAGAATTCATGGGTGGTGCAAAAAGATAACCTGATGCAGAGGCACGGCCTGGGGGACGTAGTCCGGGACAGAAGAGCATACAACCTGAGGACGAGGAGAGCTGACCCCAACAGTCTTCGCAGACAGTGATTTGGGATGGAGCCAGGGAGAAGAAGATTTATTTTGTTAGCCTTTCTTCATTCATTCATTCTATATGCCTTAACCATTTCAAAGTGACCTTATCCACCTTACTCAACACATCAGCTTTAATTTCACATTCATCACTTATCGCTTTCACTTATCGCTTCATTCCGTATTCTGTCAAAAATCGTTACGTCATGTATTCTTCTCAGTGCACGCCTTTTCAGAGCATTTATTCGTCTCCTTTCAGTCTTTTTCCGAGTCCACGTTTCACTCACATTAGAGTTGATACTAAAATACTGCCGAGGCCTATCATCTATGCAGATTTTGATACTGTCCGGTTCGAGTAAATCTGTTGTAAATAATCACATCATATGGTCACTGATCAAAACCACTACGAAAAAATTTGTATCTATCACTATCCTACATCCGAGTTAATAAAAAAAAAAGTATCAAAATTTGTTACGAAGTTCGGAACCAATCACGTTTCAATGTTACCGTACAGCAGTATTAACCTTTCCCTTCGTGTGCTAAAAAAATCCGCCCGTTCCGGTGCTGTGTATTCAATACACATGTAAAAATGAGTGATTTAAAATCGGAAAAATAAGAATATTCATAGCCAATCGCTTAAATTAACCTGTTCACCGCGTTAAAAATCAAATTCCACGAATCCCGTGCGAGGCACAATTTTGGCGTTTTTTAATTTCTAAGTTTAAACGCGTATTTTGTTTAGAACCACTGATATTTGATTACACCACCAAGTAAACATGACATTCAAGTAATTTTCTGATAATAAATAATAGTCATTACTCTTAAGGAGACTCATTAAATAAAGGAGATAAACTAAACATTACGTAAAATAAACAAAGGAATGCTACGATCAAAGCAATGATTCATTACACTCACCCAATCAAATGCATATAGCACTAGTAATGTTTATTTACGTAGGAGACTTAGTAATGTTTATTTACGTAAGAGAAACTCATCCCAGGACTCGATCCGCGCGACAGGTCGTTACAAGTGACGCAATAGCTGGAAATATTGAGAAACCAAAAAAAATTCGGCGCTCTGTTTATTGAACAATATCTCATAAACTAATATATTATTTGACAAGGTTTTGAGAGATGTCACTAGAATAAGGATTATTTTAAATTTTAGTTCAATTTTTATTCCGGTTTTGTGAATATATTATTTGACAAGGTTTTGAGAGATGTCACTAGAATAAGGATTATTTTAAATTTTAGTTCAATTTTTATTCCGGTTTTGTGTCATTCTTTTTAAGTATTTGTGGTTTGAAACTTGGGTTGTCATCAGATCACTGGCGTTTGTGCTTCCCGCGGGGAAGACGTTAATTAAATTAGCTACAGCTAATGTTGGTGTTGCCAAGCTATAATTTTTTTAGTTCCAATTTTATTAATTTCTACTCTTTCCCGACAGACTGTACATGATTTGAAATATTCGTATTGACGAAAAAAAAAAAAAAAAACGTTTAAAATTAATATCAATATAAAAATACTTAATTTCGTGGATTTACGTTAATTCCGAATTACAAATAAGCGACATATTCGAAACGTAAATGCGATTCAGAGTGAAAAATCTATCTTACGGACCCTTCTTTGACTAATGAATTCAAATTACATCGAATTTCGAAATAATGGGTTTCGAATTAGCGAGGTTATATTGCAGCAGGTATCTATAAAAAAAATATTTTAATAATATTTATTATTAATAACAAAGCATCATCATTTATTTATAACAAGCAAAGGTCAAAAAAAGCGACCTTTATAAACTACAACCTCTCTCTCTTAATATATATAAAAAAAAATACTATGTTTTTGGTCGTGTTACGACCCGTTGGAACTTACAAAATATTCCTCTTTCCGTATATGAAACAATTCAATTGCACTATCCTATACTAATTAAAACTCTCTAAAAAATGACCTAATTTGGATGAGTTTGCATTGTACGTAAAATTGAATTTTACAAAGCTTATTATATATATATATATATATATATATATATATATACATATACATATACATATACATATACATATACATATACATATACATATACATATACATATACATATACATATACATATACATATACATATACATATACATATACATATACATATACATATACATATACATATACATATACATATACATATACATATATATATATATATATATATATATATATATATATATATATATATATATATATATATATATATATATATATATATATATATATATATATATATATATATATATATATATATATATGTTAAACACAATAATCATTTATATATTTATTACAAATTTTATAATCGTTTTAGCTAGTAATAGACGGCCTCCGTGGCCTGGTGGTAAGACGCTTGTCCGCCGATCCAGAGGTTGCGTGTTCGATCCGTGCTGGAATCCATATTTTTTTATATAGGATTCCAGTCTGGTTAACACTTAGGGCCTATAAAAACATCTTTCTGGTTTATTGGAAGAGATTGCCACATGGCAATAAACTCGCCAGGGAAAAATAAAAAATAATAGTTTCGTTAATTTTTCTCAATTTTTTTTGTTCCATGCCCGCTGTTCGATCCCCGCTGGAACCCAGATTTTTTTATATAGGATTCCAGTCTGGTTAACACTTAGGACCTATAAAAAACATCTTTCTGGTCGGTTGGAAGAGATTGCCACATGGCAAAAAACTCGCCAGGGAAAAATAAAAAATAATAGTTACGTTAATTTCTCGCAATTTTTTTGTTCCATAGTGAAGAGGTTGCAACAAATTGTTCATACAATTCTTGAATAACGAGATTGTATATATTGGACAATCAATATGGACATTGGATGGATTTTGTTTATTTACAGGAGTGAACTGTTTTTGACGGGACGAATTGTACAGGTTTGCTTTGTTGTTTTATTGATTTCATTTTGTATTATTTTTTTTTTCATAATCAAAACCCTTCGAATAATTTACCGTTGAAAAATAAATTAAAATATATTGATTATAATAAATAACACAATTTATTGCTTTAACAAAAAGATAAAATCGAAATTTTAATAAAACTGAATGCGTTTTTTTTCCTTTCTCCACGTTACAAGAACTCGAGCACTGTTAAATTAGGGACGCGTTGACTTATTATAAGATGTTTCGAGGGACGCTTTGACAAACACTGCACTAGGGACGCTTTGACTTATCTTAAGATGTTTCGAGGGACGCTTTGACGAGCACTGCACTAGGGACGCTTTGACTTATCCTAAGATGTTTCGAGGGAGCGTTGGTCCAAAAAAAGCTCGGAAAACCAGTTCTAAGTTGACCATACACGATAAATACATGATCGTAAAATTATTTCGAACAAAATCTCATTCAAATAATTTCAACTTATAAACTAAAAAATAATCAACTCGTTTTAAAAACTCTTTAAAAAAATTAAATTAAAAAATACTTTGCAATCTCAACACGAGAATTAAAAAAACACTTGTTCCTTTTCTACAAGAATATCGTGATGAAATCAAATTTTCCGAACAATGCAAACTCACGTAATAAACTTTCGACCGATCTCTCGAGCGACCATTCCCGGTGGTATTGATGACCTTTTCGATTATTCGACAAGTTATAACGGAGCGTTTTCGCTTCACTAGCTCTGCGGTAGGAGTGTGCTGGTCTCTTGCGGGGCCACGGGGGTTACGTCGATAAACTCCGGCTCTTGCTGGGCGACGGGAGCGTGTTTCGCCGGTGAAGATTGCCGGGACGCCTTGATCGAGCCGTTCGGACCCATCGGAGATGCCTGAAAAAATAAATGAAAGGTCTTTTAAGTAAGATAAGGAATTTTTTATGTCACATGTGATGCATAGGCAAACTCTTGTGATTGAGAATGATCGTCAGCCATCTTGCGGATGAAAGACACCTGTGCATGTTTAGTTTATTATGTGTAAGCTATTACACTTCAGCAATCATTCAGACTTTACCCATATTTCAAGATGACCAGCTGTAGTATTTCGTTAGGCATGTTTTTTTTTACATAGTGTTATTTTAACATTAGCATCTTCTTCTTCTTAAACTTTCTATAGACTCAAGAGTCTGTTACTGCAGGATTGTCCTCTTGTGATGCTGAGCTCCAGCTATCTCTCCATCGTTTCGGGGGTCTCCCTGGCGGACGCCGTCTATCCGGCACCCCATGCAGAGCTATGTATGGGATTCTTGTGGAATTCATTCTCTGTACATGTTGGTACCAGTATCGTCGACGCTGTCGTCCCCATCTGACCACATCTTGGACCTCACAGACCTCTCGGATTGTGGTGTTCCTTACACGATCACGCAAAGTCTTCCCAGCAATAATAGCACGTAGAGTTCTCATTTTAACATTAACAGCGCTATAAAAATGCATGATAAGCGGGATATAATCAACAGACGTAAAATGTTCTAAGAGTCGTTGTAGTTGCTGGGCGTCGTAGTCCAGGATTCCCTCGTCACTCCAATGTCGATCGTGTGATCTTCTGTGAAAAAACAGCCTGATCTTAGATGCGCACTCCCTCCCGCAATTTTTCACAATTAATTTAAATTCACATTATTTTTCACAATTAATTTAAAGGTGCAATATTATTACTTCATTAACCTGTATTCATCAAAAAATTATCTTGAAAATAAACAATGTTACGCTTAAATGAAAAACATGCGTTTCCTCTCTTTGCAAAATACTAGCCATTCAAAAATCATGCGTTTCCTGTCTTTGCAAAATACTAGCCATTCAAAAATCATGCGTTTCCTCTCTTTGCAAAATACTAGCCATTCAATAATCATGCGTTTCCTCTCTTTGCAAAATACTAGCCATTCAAAAATCATGCGTTTCCTCTCTTTGCAAAATACTAGCCATTCAAAAATCATGCGTTTCCTCTCTTTGCAAAATACTAGCCATTCAATAATCATGCGTTTCCTCTCTTTGCAAAATACTAGCCATTCAAAAATCATGCGTTTCCTCTCTTTGCAAAATACTAGCCATTCAAAAATCATGCGTTTCCTCTCTTTGCAAAATACTAGCCATTCAAAAATCATGCGTTTCCTCTCTTTGCAAAATACTAGCCATTCAAAAATCATGCCTTTCCTCTCTTTGCAAAATACTAGCCATTCAAAAATCATGCGTTTCCTCTCTTTGCAAAATACTAGCCATTCAAAAAACATGCGTTTCCTCTCTTTGCAAAATACTAGCCATTCAAAAAACATGCGTTTCCTCTCTTTGCAAAATACTAGCCATTCAATAATCATGCGTTTCCTCTCTTTGCAAAATACTAGCCATTCAAAAATCATGCGTTTCCTCTCTTTGCAAAATACTAGCCATTCAAAAATCATGCGTTTCCTCTCTTTGCAAAATACTAGCCATTCAAAAATCATGCGTTTCCTCTCTTTGCAAAATACTAGCCATTCAAAAAACATGCGTTTCCTCTCTTTGCAAAATACTAGCCATTCAAAAATCATGCGTTTCCTCTCTTTGCAAAATACTAGCCATTCAAAAATCATGCGTTTCCTCTCTTTGCAAAATACTAGCCATTCAAAAATCATGCGTTTCCTCTCTTTGCAAAATACTAGCCATTCAAAAAACATGCGTTTCCTCTCTTTGCAAAATACTAGCCATTCAAAAAACATGCGTTTCCTCTCTTTGCAAAATACTAGCCATTCAATAATCATGCGTTTCCTCTCTTTGCAAAATACTAGCCATTCAAAAATCATGCGTTTCCTCTCTTTGCAAAATACTAGCCATTCAAAAATCATGCGTTTCCTCTCTTTGCAAAATACTAGCCATTCAAAAATCATGCGTTTCCTCTCTTTGCAAAATACTAGCCATTCAAAAATCATGCGTTTCCTCTCTTTGCAAAATACTAGCCATTCAAAAAACATGCGTTTCCTCTCTTTGCAAAATACTAGCCATTCAAAAATCATGCGTTTCCTCTCTTTGCCAAATACTAGCCATTCAAAAATCATGCGTTTCCTCTCTTTGCAAAATACTAGCCATTCAAAAATCATGCGTTTCCTCTCTTTGCAAAATACTAGCCATTCAAAAAACATGCGTTTCCTCTCTTTGCAAAATACTAGCCATTCAAAAATCATGCGTTTCCTCTCTTTGCAAAATACTAGCCATTCAAAAATCATGCGTTTCCTCTCTTTGCAAAATACTAGCCATTCAAAAATCATGCGTTTCCTCTCTTTGCAAAATACTAGCCGTTCAAAAAACATGCGTTTCCTCTCTTTGCAAAATACTAGCCATTCAAAAAACATGCGTTTCCTCTCTTTGCAAAATACTAGCCATTCAAAAATCGTGCGTTTCCTCTCTTTGCAAAATACTAGCCATTCAAAAATCATGCGTTTCCTCTCTTTGCAAAATACTAGCCATTCAAAAATCATGCGTTTCCTCTCTTTGCAAAATACTAGCCATTCAAAAAACATGCGTTTCCTCTGCGCCACCCTCTACGAGTATTAGATACGTAAAAAAGAGAATAGAACTTACGTGACGTGAGTTGAGATGGTGGGATGGAGAGCGCACGGTGGTCACTGGACTTCCTTCTTCTTCTAATGAATGGAGCAGCTGAAATGATTAAGTTGCATTTTTTGTAGTTAACTTGTCCGTAAATACATTAAATTACATAATTTCCTGGTCAAGTATTCGTACCACAACCAGCGGCGGTTGGTCTAGAGGTGTGTTGGTGCGCTGAACCAGAGAAATAATTCATAATAATTAAATTATATATTCACAATCATGACTTCCAAAAATGTTAAATATTTGTATAGATTAACACTTGCCACCCTATGATGGATAGTGAGTGACCAGGACTTATATAATAAAATAATTTTATAGCTAATTACAAAAGATAACCTAGCAGATTTTGCATCATTTTAATTTAAAACATACATTTTTCACTGGACGCTGAGCGTCCAGCACAGTGGCTGGCGGAATTGTTTAGCACAGTAAGGCAAGTGTTAAATATGTAACAGAATATTGATAAATATTAGGTGTTAACATAAGTCGTGTCCGTTTTTTTCCAAATTTAAAAATGATCACCAAAAGTAAAACAAAATGGTAAATGTTATATGTCATTCGAAAGAAAATTTTCTGCTCTACAAGATATTGTGTTTGCTTTTACGTTACATATATTATTTTATTTGATTACAAGCCTTCAAAACGGAATGTCAAGTAGACGAAAGTGAGCATTTTCGACACCTCCTTCTGTTCGTGTTCAATGGAATAAAGCTGCCAAAACTGCTCGCGGTATTTGCAAAGTGTACGGTGAAGATGCTACGAATGAAAGGACAGCTCGTCGATGGTTTTTGCGTTTCAAAGACGGTAATTTCGACCTGAAAGACATGGAGCGTTCCGGACGACCGGTGGACTTCGATGAGGACCGCTTAAACCATATTATTCATGAAGATCCCCTTCAAACTACCGTAGAATTGGCTGAGCCGATGAACTGTAGTCACATCTTAAATCAATGGGAAAAGTCCAGAAGTTCTGCACTTGGGTTCCACATGTTTTGAGTGAAAACAACAAAAATCAATTGTCGATCGTTGATAACTTAAAATTTAAAAAAATACTTTCAAATAGACCGGCCAAGTTTGCCAATACTATACGCACCGGACGGAAACCGCTAATCTATATGGGGCAGACAGAGGTGTACAGTAAACCGTGAGACAGCGATATTTCATATTTGCTCAGCGTTTTGAAGTGCGTTGGTGCTCAGTGCACCAGCGCACCTCGGGACCAGCCACCGCTGACCACAACATAAGTTTTTTTGAGTTCTCTTAAATAATACATGTTCTCTGTCGTAATCATTGCCGGGCCTCGTAGTCGAGGATCCCCTCGTCATTCCAACATCATTTCAGTTGGAAAGCAAAGTTGTGTCGTGGAATTTTTGTCTCATTTAGTAATCACCTCTAATTGTATGATTGCTCTCGAACATACTAGGCGCGTCTAGAAAGTAAAAAACGATTGCGAACCACGCCCTGCGCCAATCCCCCACCACCGCGATTGTATGTGCGCCAGTTAGCTCCTTCCCTCGATTCAGTGCGAGCCGAGTTTTGTTGCTGAACGGTCGTGCGTCTTTGTTCTGTAACCTTTCAAAATGGCTGCGCCCATCGAAAATCCCGCCAAATGTGAAGTGCGTAGTGTCATTCGTTTTCTGAATGCACAAAATGTTCAGTCTATCGAAATTTATAGACAACTTTAAGCGCAGTACATGAATCTTTCCCACAAATTTCACGATCACTCCTACATGAAATGGTGACAGAGCACCTTGCTACAAAAATATGTGTGCTCGGAAAAGAAAAACCGAATCTCAACACCAGAAAAGTGATGGCAACAGTTTTTCGGGACCGAAAGGGTTTGATCCACGTGGGGTTTATGCCAAGAGTACACACAATTAACTCAGAGGCCTATTGTGAAACTCTTCAACGACTTAGACGCGCCATCCAAAACAAGAGACGTGGAATGTTGTCGGGAAAGGTGGTTTTGATTCGTGACAATGCGCGGCCTCGTGCATCAGTACGAACACAGCGAGAACTTCAATGTCTTAAGTGGGAAATTTTTGGGCATCCTCCTTACAGCCCTGACTTGGCACCGAGTGATTTTCACTTATTCCCGAAACTAAAGGAATTTTCGGATGGAAAACAGTTGGCAAACGATGAAGGCCTCAAACAAGAAGTGACATCCTGGCTCAAATGTTCGGCGGTAGAAGAGTATAACATCGTAATTGAAAAATTGGTTCCACGTTACAATAAGTGCGTTGACAGCTATGGCGACTACATTGAAAAATAGAGTAAGGTACTGTGACTTTGTAAATAAAGTTTTGTGTTGATATCTTTCGTTTTTATTTAGTTATGCCAAAACGTTATTGACTTTCTGGATGATCTACGTAATTATCAAAAGACGATAAGTATTATGAGAATGCAAGCTACCTTTTCCACTTCATCGTCAAACTGCTCCCCTGCATCGTCAGAACCCTTCTGTCGATTGCCCGAGCACTTCTCCATCAGGGTGGCTCTCTTCGCTGCAAGGTACAGAGATCTGAAATAAAGGAAGAGGAATTGATAACGTGTGGTTTCTTCTTCTCTATCCGTCGTGTCTGGTGTCCCTGATGTTGAGAAAATATCTGTCATTGGCAGCATGGAATAGATCAACTGTCTGGATAGCTGTCCATTCATTAATGTTGCATAACCAAGACAGACGCCTATCTGGATAGCTGTCCATTCACTAATGCTGCGTAATCAAGACAAGCACCTATCTGGATAGCTGTCCATTTGCTAATGTTGCGTAACCAAGACAGGCGCCTATAATTCACTAATGCTGCGTAATCAAGACAGGCGCCTATCTGGATAGCTGTCCATTCGCTAATGTTGCGTAACCAAGACAGGCACCTATCTGGATAGCTGCCCATTCGCTAATGTTGCGTAACCAAGACAGGCGCCTATCTGGATAGCTGTCCATTCGGTAATGTTGCGTAAACAAGATAGGCATCTATCTGGACATCTGTCCATTCGCTTATGTTGCGTAACCAAGACAGGCACCTATCTGGATAGCTGTCCATTCGCTAATGTTGTGTAATCAAGACAGGCGCCTTCTACCGATTCTGCGTCGACCCTCAACTTTGCCTATCTATATTAATTTTAGGAAGTGGCATATATAGCAAATAATCATGCTTTGCCAAAGTTTAAGATTCAAGTTATCATTGTAAAAAAACTGATCATATCTTGAGATATACTGCACGTGCCATTTCTATTTGGCATTTAACTTCTCAATCTGGGTCAAGGCAACGAGGAATTATGTTGACTTGTTCTATAGGTTGCCCGGTCAGCTGCAGAGATACACCACTGTGAAACTGTCAACTTGCTCTATAGGTTGCCCGGTTAGCAGCAGAGATACACCACTATGAAACTGTTGACTTGCTCTATAGGTTGCCCGATCAACTGCAGAGAAACGCCACTATGAAACTATCGACTTGCTCTATAGGTTGCCTGGTCAGCTGCACAGATAAACCACTATGATATTGTCGACTTGCTCTATAGGTTGCCCGGTCAGCTGCAGAGATACCCCACTATGAGATTGTCAAGTTAAAAAAATATACTTTGTTTTTTAACATTACATAAGGTTAATAACAGAAATTATTATTATATTGAATATTTAATAATAATTTTTCTTTATTAATCCTTTAAGTGCCGGAAGTTATTAGTATGGCCGTACCCAGTAGGCCGGGATTTTTTCAACAAAAATAAAACCTAAAAAATTTATCTTTTTTGTATACAGATATAAAGGATATTATGAAAACTTACTAAATATATACACCGTGGGGCGTTTGAGCTGCCGTTCACTCGGAAAAACACAGTTTAAATATTCACAAAATGTCAGGGTTGTCACAACTTGACACAGAAAACACGTTTACTTATAAATATAGTGGAATATAATATACATTGTAAACTAAAATCAACAAATTATCTGTATGATGTATAATAAAGCGCAAAAGGTAAATAAACTATAAAATAAAACCGTAAAAAGTCTATATAAACGTCGTATTATGCCGCAAAACTACCGCCAATAACAAAAGAATACATTAAAACACACTTTGTAAATAAATACTTTGAAAAATTAACAAAAATAAAATTCAACCATCGAACAAAACTACAAACGAATTTATTATAAATCATCGCAATTACGACGCAAAAAAATGTAGTCGGTAACCCTGTATCAGAGACACGTATTGACTGTCAGTGAAAGCTTTTAGAAAGATGACTGTAACTTGGATAATATCGGTAAATTGTAATATTTAAGTATTTCTTGACCATCCCAATAGATGTCCCTATGTGTCATAATTTATAAATTATTACAATTGTATTTGATATTGGCTTGCGACAAGCTCAAAGGAGAGCACGTTCATTTTGTATGGCCGGCCTGGCGAGCACTGAATCGGAGAGCGCGTCAACGCGCTCGTGGCAGTAAACCGGTTAAGAGCCTTTTTCCATCCAATGTAAGGATGTCAAAGAGTAGAGGAACATCAGGTTTCAGCAAGTAGATTTTGCCTACAGGAGCATTTCCAAATACCTCGGAACTTCTCGGAGGACCTGGAAATTTCGTACAGGCTCCGAAAAGGAATTGGGTGAACCACGAACAACATGTCAAAATGGAGAATGTAACGTGGTGGATGAACACTCCGTACCTTCGATGAGGAGCAATCCATGAGGCACTTGGCGCAGTACCCGAAGAGCTCAGTGTTTCGGTTTCATTTTCCTTTCACACTTTCACTCTCAGATCTATCTGTTTACATCTCCAGTTAACATCGAGAATAAAGTAAATAATAAAAACGGTGTACCTTTTGATGTTGACATAGAAGACCTCGGTGACAGCCCTGACGGAGTAATCGGGCACGAAGGTGTAACGCAGCATGGAATCCATGTTGATGGACTGCAGCGAGCCCAATGCCGAGGGGGGGATTACGGGAGACTCCGCTGGAATTATGTCAAAGATAATCCGTTAGAAAGAAAGGGTAAGTTGGATAAAAAAAAAAACCTTTTCGTGATATCTGACGATCGTTGGAAAGGTAATTTTCATATCTTAAGATTGAATTCATACGCAAAGAAGCACCGAATTCTCGTGTACAGTGGTTTTCGGTATTGTGATATACCGAAATATTAGGGAATTATATAAACCGTATTTGATACACACGATCAATTCATACGCAAAAAAGCACCGAATTCTCGTGTACAGTGGTTTTCGGTATTGTGATATACCGAAACATTAGGGAATTATATAAACCGTATTTGATACACACGATCTTTGATGATAGATCAAAAAATAAAAGATCCAATAAATCATTATGTTACATTAATAGACTCGAGGAGAATCATCTTTAACCTTTCCCTTCCTGTGCTAAAAAAATCCGCACGTTCCGGTGCTGTATAGTCAATACACATCAATACACATGTAATACACATGTAATGAAAATTAAGAATATTCATAGCGAATCGTCTAAATTAATTAAATTTGAAGTCAAAAGTGATAATTGAAATTTAATTGCTGAAAACATGAAAAAAACATTGGCCGACGCTCACAAAACGGGCGAAAAGATTACTTCATATGGATGTCCGCGAGCTACTGAGACGGGACTCGGAACACTAACACTGTGTATGTTATACCTCGAAGGAAGAAACAACTGCGAACTGAGATTCTATTTCTTTCGTTCCTGTATACCGAAGTAGAGTGAGAGTGAGACGTGAATAGCGTCACTTCTCACCCAAAGTGGTTTTTTAGAATGAATATACCTACGTCACACACTGGCACACGTTTGATTGTATCGGTGAATTTATTCCCGATTTTCACAAAATATCTCTGATGCGGCCGATAAGTGCTAATTATTATTATTATTATTACAATATATCTGTTTTGTTAACCCTTCTTCATTCATTCGTTCCATATGCCCAAACCATCTCAACGTGCTCTTCGTCACCTTACTTAACACATCAGCCTTAAATTAACATTCATTCCTAATCACTTCATTACATATTCCGTCATACATTGTCACTCCGTGTATTTTTCTCAATGTACGCATTTCTACAGCATTCATTTGGCTTCTATCAGTCTTTTTCCACGGCCACGTTTTACTTCCTTTCATCAAAGTTGGCACCGAAATACTATTTTGGACTACCATCTTAGCAGATTTTGATACTGTTTGGTTCGAGTATATATATATATATATATGTTTTAGTGCCCCATCGAATTTGTTACCTGTCACTACACTCCCTTCGATATCACTCTGGACTCCTCCATTATCTGAGAAAATACAACATGTTCGAGGTCACACAAATTTTCACTATAACTATATTAAAAGTAAGTAAAGTGCAGTCAATGCACGTATGTCATACCAATTCCGATGTTCTGCATTAGAGCCTGGGAGCCGAAGTATGTAAAGGGGCCACTCTCGAATACCAGCTTCTCCTTACCGACTGTCACCTCCACCCGACCTTCGAGGATCAGCACAAAGTAGTCCACCTGGAAAACACAAAAGCTTCGTTACTTCGTCACAGAAAACTTATCTGAGAAAGTAAGTAAAGTAACAATCTATTTTATTTTAAACGAAGTTTAATATTTCGAAAGGTGTAAAGCAAGGATGCATTATGTCACCCTAGTTATTCAATATTTATATAGATTCATGTGTGAAGGGACTACATATATCAATTGGTATTGCTCCGGACTACCATATTTGTACATAGTGACATCCTGAATTTACTCCTGGTTTTGCATCTACAATGTTATCGCACTATACTCAAGAAAATGTAGCATGGTCCCTTGACGTTTGACGAAATGTCAAGTCTCAAAGGGATGGGGTAAAATTCTTTTTTTTTACAAATCGAATAGTTTTTTTCATAAATCGAAAAGTAATTTTTCTCTAAACTGACGTTTTAATTCCTAATTTTCATTACACTGACTTTCTAATGTATTGTATGATTTGTATCTATCTTTAAATAGGCCAAGATCCACTATGGATTAATACTAATTACGAACATTTCATTTTATGTATAAAAAAAATCGAAAATCCAATTATCGTATACCCCATCCCTAGCCAATGCAGACTAACGTAGTGACTTTTGACGAACGTCGCCAAATATTATTTGATTTTAACAAACTGACATATTTTTGCTAATTTGTAACAAGATGTATTAATTTGTGATTATTGTTAGTTTTATGTAATGTATTTACCTAAATAACTTGCTATTTATTAGAATCGAGGCTTATATTAAAGTTGATAAAATTATTAAAATTACTGAACGTCGTTACAAGGTTGTATTGGGGCAAATTTGTGAACTGTCACAGGAACCATGCTACATTTTCTTTAGTATAGTTAAACTGTTTAAAACGTAAGAATATTAGCATTTTTATATTTTAAATAAACACAATAAAGCAAGGATGTGTTATGTCAGCCTGGTTGTTCAATATTTATATAGATAGATTCATGTGTGAAAGAACTATAGATATTGATTGGTGGCATACAAATGTGGAATGGGAACGTACAGTACCCGGCGGTAAGTAATACACATCGGCTTAAGAAAGAGAGTGGAGAGTCGTCTCTGTCGCACAATGCGACTGATAAATTGCGACGGAACACGTGTATGATTGACAGAGACGACGCTCTACAAAGCCGAAGTCTCTTTCTTAAGCCCAATGTGTATTACTTACTGCCGGATACTGTATATGGATAACAGTATGTAGATGAGATGGTAGTGTTGGCGAAAAGTGAAGATGTATTGTAGAGTTTGATAAGTAAATTGTATGAGAGATGCGAAGAGAAATATCTGAGAATGCAAAATTCAAAGAAATGGTGATAGAAAAGTGTGAAAGGAAAAGTAAATGTGATATATGGGCGAATAATGAAAGATTGGAGCAAATTGAGGTATTCACAGATGATGGAAGAGTTAAGAGGGATATCAAATGGCATGTAGCGATAGGAAACAAAGTCAGACAGTATCAAAATCTGTTAAGAAGATAGTCCACAATAGTATTTTTGGTGTCAACTTTGATGTATGGGAGTGAATTGTGGACATGGAAAAAGACTGAGAGGAGCCGAATAAATGCGTGTATTGAGAAGAATAGATGGAGTGTCAATGTATGACAGGATACGGAAGTGATAAAGGATGAATATGAACTTAAGGCTGATTTGTTAAGTAAGATGAAGAAGAGCACATTGAGAAGCTTTGGTCATGTGGAACGAACGAATGAAGAAAGACTAACAAAACATATATACGAGGCTTGCTACTTAAGTTTTGAGACAGACAAGTAAAAACAAATATTTATCATCGAAAATGGCTTTATTGTTTTTCAAAATACTCTCCATGAAGATCAATACACTTTTGCAAGCGTTTGAACCAATTTTCGAAGCACTTTTTCCATTCGGAATCAGGTAACTTCAAAACATGTGTTTTGAACGCATCAACCGCTTCTTCAGGCGTCGAAAAACGTTGACCTCACAATTTATTTTTGATGTTCGGGAATAAAAAGAAGTCATTGGGTGCCAAATCAGGGCTGTACGGCGGATGACCCATCAATTCGATATTTTGAGTGCTGTTTAGTTTTTGGCTCCTATGCATAGATCCATGATTCGTCGCCTGTCAGTATATTATAGACGTCTTTTGAAGCACCGTGAACGAATTTTTTCAACACCAAAAGTCGAAGCGAGTTGATCGGCACACTGTTGTTGAGTTAGTCCACGTCGAAAATTATAAAAAATCATCGCACGAAAATGTTAACGATTTAATTCCATTTTTGGCCGAGATGAATTTTTCAAGTCACTGTAAACAACACGAATAGCACTCGTATGACGAAACTTTCTGAGCACGTACACCATTAAAAACGTCAAACTTTACGATGCTGATGTCAGATTTGACATATCTACACTGGTGTTACTATATCTCAAAACAACCCTCGTGCAAATATGAGTAGAAGGCGTGTGAAAGGAAGACCAAGGAAAGTATGGTTAGATCAAGTGAATGATATATTGAAAGAAGAAAAAGTAGAAAGATAAATTGTAGAAGGCGTATAGATGTAGAAGAGGCTAAGAATGTGTATATCGCGATAGGCTAGTTTAGCACTCTGTGCTCTCTGCTTACCCCGACATCGAAATAGCATGATGGTAGATATAATTTATCTCGTCAAGTGTGCAATACAACACGAGTTATATCAAAACAATACACAGTAGTCCCCCATCTGTTCTACATACCAACTTACAGGACGAATATCATGGCTAAACACTCAGTCACGTGTGGTATAGAGATATTGAACCAACTGAATGACACTGTGGATATAGTATCGGTACCGTCTAGCAGTATGAGAAGAATCCTGGCTGATATTCTTCCTAACTAATAAGCCAATGTTAGAAGCAGACGCTCTTTGTGTAACAGGAGAAATCCGTGCAAAGTGGATAAAAAAAAAAAAAAAAAATTATACACGGGATCTGTATCCACCGTTTCATTTATCAGCGTTCGACGAAAAATACTGCAATGCACTTACGGCTTTTCCCTGTTCGTAGATGAGAGTGCTAGGGTCCATCTTCTGCCTTTCCTTGTTACGGAACTTGATGTGGTGGATGATGTCCTGCTTTAGCATCCGGCGCAGTATAGTCTCGGACACTTGGTCCGGTTTGAAGGCTTCCACCGCTGAAATATAACAACACAAGTGTTCTTAGCAGAGTAGAATAAACAACACGGTAAAAGTTATATACAAGAGTCGACATTTTCAGTTTTTCCAGATCTACCTGTCAGCTTTAATTTCTGCCATGCTTTTCTCTTCTTTTGGAAGAAACTTGATAATCACACAGTGTTCAATTTTTAACATTTTAGAATATAACAAAACAACATGTCTTCTATTAACTCTAGTTGTCATACTACTGAGATAAAAATTATTAAAGTTTAGCTGTGTATCGGACGTATGCGTCACCTAAAAACATCGTCATTTGTTTTTTTGTATTGTTAAGATTTTGTAAAATATTTGTATGTGTATTTTTGATGATACGTAAAATTTATGTTTGTTGGTGTCCGTGCTGTGTCGCGACCGTAACGGAAATGTGACTTATGCGCGGTCATTGCGAGACTGTATTATCGCAATTCGGCCGGCCCATGCAGGCAACAACTTGCGAAAATTGTGATATTTCGGAAGTTGTGACAGCATGCACGGGCGAAAACAGGGGCTTGCGATGAGCGATCGGCCGCACGTAAGAAGCGCCAAAAGCCAAAAATATACACTCTCAGTTCACTCTGTCTACTGCCTTTTACTTACAACCATCTACTACCTGCGTAAGAGGAATCTCTTCTACCTTTCACCGATCTACGACTTTTCAACGTGAGCTGAATTCTCCGAGCATCGAGCCCAGCCCAGGATGTACGGCACTGGTACAAAGACTATAGCAATAGGTGGATAGCTGCTGCTTGATGCTCAGAGAATTCAGCTCACATTGAAAAGTCTTAGATCGGTGAAAGGTAGAAGAGATTCCTCTTAGGCAGGTAGTAGATGGTCGTAAGTAAAAGGCAGTAGACAGAGTGAACTGAGAATGTACATTTTTGGCTTTTGGCGCTTCTTACGTGTGGCCGATCGCTCATCGCAAGCGCCTGTTTTCGCCCGTGCATGCCGTCACAACTTGCGAAATATCACAATTTTCGCAAGTTTTTGCCTGCATGGGCCGGCCGACTTTTGATAATAGTCTCGCAATGGCCGCGCATAAGTCACATTTCCGTTACGGTCGCGACACAGAACGGACTCCAACAAACATAAATTTTACATACATAAAAATCATCAAAAAATACACTTACAAATATTTTACAAAATCTTAACAATACAAGAAAACAAATGACTATGTTTTTAGGTGACGCATACTCGTACGTCCGATACACAGCTAAACTTTAATAATTCTTCTCTCAGTAGTATGACAACTAGAGTTAATAGAAGACATGTTGTTTTGTTATATTCTAAAATGTTAAAAACACTATGTGGTTATCAAGTTTCTTCCAAAATAAGGGAAAAGCATGGCAGAAATTAAAAGAAGTCTAGATGCTGTGTATAGAGAATGCATCTACAGTAAGAGAATGGACAAGGGCAAAGAACAACATTTCTCTTTTAAACTTGGCCCTGAGGAATACCTCACATACTAGGCTCAAATCAAGAGAACCCTTCTGGGCCAGAGCACAGGCCTTAGAGAGCGATGGGTTCACGGTCGGACAGGTCTGAACAGAGGAATGGAGAAATGGGGACACATAAATAAACACCTAATAGCGGAACCATCTGTTCCGTATATTTATTGCGTTGAGAGTCATTCCCTTTCTTTTGTGATGTTGGACCTAGTTCAACATGAAAATAAACAAGCACAAAGCAAAAATGATAACCGTAGGCAGAGACGAACACCAAATGAACATACTAATGTCAGGAGTTACACTTAAGAATGGAAAATAGTTTGTCTATCTTGGAGGCAAGATCACATGGGATGGCCGTACACGTACATAAAGAGAGGTTGACAGTCGCATCCACCAAGCAAAACTCACCTATAATAAGAAATCAAAGATTTTCGAATCCAACAACATGGACCTAAAGCTCCGCAAGCAATTGGTCAAAACATATGTGTGGAGTATTTTGATATATGGTTGCGAAACATGGTGCATAGGCGAAAGGAATTGAAAAATATTGGAGGCCTTCGAGATGTGGACCTATAGACGAATCCTAAGGATTTCCTGGAGAGACCACATTACAAATGACGAGGTTCTCAGCAGGATCGAAGAAACCAGTCACCTGTCAAACACCATATCGGAAAGGCATGCAGAATGGATGAGTCATATGCTGCGATATGAAAATCTCCTGCACAATATACTGGAGGGAATGATTGAGGAATCGATTGGCAGAGGGCCCCCTCGCCGAGAGTATCTGGAGCAAATATGCCACGATATGGACTGCACCTCCTATACAGAGCTCAGGAGGATCGCTGAAGACCGAGCGGAGTGGAGGAGGAGATGCAGAGCTTTGCTGCTGACCAATACTCAGGATTGAAACTGAAGAGAAAATTGGACTTAAGTATGTCGTCACTTATATTCTTTTCACATACAGGTGTGTCGCCACCGAATAAGTGGTCCCTTTGAGCAGATCCTTCGTTGTCACTATGTGACATCACCCTCAAAAAAAAAAAAAGATTTAGCTCTTCTAGTGTAAATCTTGCTGAACCGGGACTTATTTTGTCCCCTATAACAACGTGGCTGGTGATGGGATCCAACTGAACTGAGGTAGATAATCAATTGAAGATGACCCTCGTCAAAGCAGACCAACAGAAGTACTCACTACAGAAACAGTTGCTTTAGTGCAAGAACAGAGAGTAAAGTCAAAAGAGATAGCAGCAAGGTTTCAAAACCACAGCATTTCGAATTCTACACGATCATCTTGGCATGAATAAGGTGAGTGCAACACGGGTGCCAAAACTGGGGATGAAACTATGGTATGATCCTCAGTTGTAAAGAGATTTGATGAAGTGGCATCGTCCGGGATCATCATGGCCCAAAAAAGACAAGGTAACATAGGCCGTAAATTCTAATCTAAATATTGTAACTATCGTATTTTAATTGTCGAAATGACTGTTGTACATTCTACGAATAAATAATAATCAGATATACTAACATGTGCTCAGGTACTGGAAGGTAGCGAGGGTAAGCTGCGGAGATATGCGGATGCGCTGGTTCTCTCTCCGTTCGGCAAACACTCCAAAGTCCTGCAGCTTGTTCAGTGGACGGTTTCGTCTACGTTTCGATTTGTTGTCGGCTGGAATAAAGGGAAGAACAGATTTACAATAACAATACAAGTCCATGAACTGACCCTTCGAATAAAATTAAGCATGATCCTTGGCACCGATGGGCGTTGGATTGGGATATAACAAGAGCTGTATCGGACGTATGCGTCACCCAAAACGTATCGTCGTTGTTCTGCAAAAAGGGTTTAAGTCCATTTTTGCTTAAAATTACTTTTTGTTGCCCTTTTACTTAAAATAAAAATATCTACACATGGAAAAAATATTTATGTCCAAAAGTTATATGGTTTCGCAGTTATGAAAAGAGAAAAAGTCATATAACTTGATTTTATATCGCCCTCCGAAGCTTAAATTGCATTTATCTCAAAACTCCAATATTTGGACTTAGACGCTTTTCGCAGAACAATGACGATATGATGTATTTGTTTTCTTGTTTGTTATTTAGTAATTTTTATGTGTGTTGAGGTCTGTGCTGTGTCATGACCTTAACTGAAATGTTCCGCGCAGCCACCGCGAGACAGTATCAAAAGTCGACCGGCCCATGCATGCGAAAACTTGCGAGAATTGTGATATTTCGTAAGTCGTGACGGCATGCACGGGCGAAAACAGGCGCTTACGATGAGCGATTGGCCGCACATAACCGGTTCACTGCCACGAGCGCGTTGACGCGCTCTCCGATTCAGTGCTCGCCAGGCCGGCCATACAAAATGAACGCGTAAACACGCTCTCCTTTGAGCTTGTCGCAAGCTAATATCAAATCCAATTGTAATAATTTAAAATTAGAACACATAGGGACATCTATTGGGATAGTCAAGAAATACTAAAATATTACAATTTACCGATATTATCAAAGTTACAGTCATCTTTCTAAAAGCTTTTACTGACAGTCAATACGTGTCTCTGATACAGGGTTACCGACTACAATTTTTACCTTCGTAATTGCGACCAATTATAATGACTTCGTTTGTAATTTTGTTCAATGGTTGATTTTCAACTTTTGTGCATTATTTTTTGTTAATTTTTCAAAGTATTTATTTACAAAGTGTGTTTTCATGTATTCTTTGGTTATTGGCGGTAGTTTTGCGGCATAATACGACATTTATATAGACTTTTTACGGTTTTATTTTATAGTTTATTTACCTTTTGCGCTTTATTATACATCATACAGATAATTTGTTGATTTTAGTTTACAAAGTATATTATATTCCGCTATATTTATAAGTAAACGTGTTTTCTGTGTCAAGTTGTGACAACCCTGACATTTTGTGAATATTTAAACTGTGTTTTTCTGAGTGAACGGCAGCTCAAACGCCCCACGGTGTATATATTTAGTAAGTTTTCATAATATCCTTTATATCTGTATACAAAAAATATAAATTTTTTAGGTTTTATTTTTGTTGAAAAAATCTGTATACAAAAAATATAAATTTTTTAGGTTTTATTTTTGTTGAAAAAATCACGGCCTGCTGGGTACGGCCATACTAATAACTTCCGACACTTAAAGGGTTAATTAGATTATAGCGCATAAAAATACAATTATTATTGTATGTAAGATTATTTAACATATTAACATTAGTATCATAATTACATAATTACAATGGCAAATAATACAGTTTTAAAATAATAGTGGATGGAGTGATACTAAATTCTAGGAAACTTTAAGTTATAACAAAGTACATTCTAAGCTTTGGAAACATTTTGAATGATACATTACATTAGACAAAAATGGCACTAATAGATTGCAGCACCTTTTCGACCGGTCCCTAATTATTATCAATCATTGATAATAATTAGGGACATTGATAATAATTAAATCATTGATAATAATTAAGTCCCTAATTATTATCAATCAATCATTACCAACATTTAAAACAATCTCCTTTGCTCGGCCCGAAAGTGGTTTTCCCTTTCCTAATTCCGACACGGCAGTGTTTTTCTAATCACCGAATATTTTAACAACAATAGAAACGTGCGCTCTGCTCTGCGCGAACCAATTGTGTGGCATTCTAAAACCAATACCACTACACAAGTTGTGTAATACAGAGAGTGTTACTCACACTATTGCAAAATTACTCTTCTGTCTGAATGATCTATACGACGCACATCTTTCGTCTTTCCGTTAATATTATATATACAAGGACCATTTTAGAAACAGTTGGTACGGGTTAATCTTCTTATTATATATACAAGGACCATTTTAGAAACAGTTGGTACGGGTTAATCTTCTTATTATATATACAAGGACCATTTTAGAAACAGTTGGTACGGGTTAATCTTCTTATTATATATACAAGGACCATTTTAGAAACAGTTGGTACGGGTTAATCTTCTTATTATATATACAAGGATCATTTTAGAAACAGTTGGTACGGGTTAATCTTCTTATTATATATACAAGGATCATTTTAGAAACAGTTGGTACGGGTTAATCTTCTTATTATATATACAAGGATCATTTTAG
Source organism: Odontocerum albicorne (assembly GCA_949825065.1). Taxonomy (NCBI): domain Eukaryota; kingdom Metazoa; phylum Arthropoda; class Insecta; order Trichoptera; family Odontoceridae; genus Odontocerum; species Odontocerum albicorne. The sequence continues at coordinate 6,925,308 of OX463863.1, read as the reverse complement.
AAACAGTTGGTACGGGTTAATCTTCTTATTATATATACAAGGATCATTTTAAAAACAGTTGGTACGGGTTAATCTTCTTATTGTAAATTGAAAATTTAGATTTCACGCTGTTGTAGAGGAAAAGGGGATATAAAAGGATGAAGGATACTTGGATTATTCCTGAGGATCTTTCTTGCTATTTTCACCACTTGTCGAGGGATGGGAGAGGACAGCGGAGCGGTTCCGCAGGAAGGACACGACAGTGGCTCTCATTCCGTGGACGGGAGACCTCCCGTTCGAGGGACCCGCTTCTTTTTCGTGCGACTTCTTCCACTCTTCTAACTTCTCCTCTATAATCAATAACATTACTTTGTTTTAATTTTAAGACTCAGAAGGAGCTCGGACAAGACTCGAAAGTCCTGTCCGAGCTCGAGTTTGAAACACGTGAAGCGGAATTAATGTAACAAGTGGAATAATAAAATAACTTATTGTTTAATATTTTCATTAATTTCTTGAATATCTCTGTCTTTTTAAGTTTCTTTCTTTCACTATATTATCCAACGTGGACATGGGATTGAAATGTGGACGTGAAAAAATACCGAATAAATGCTGTAAAAATGCGTGCACTAAAAATATAAGGTGTTAACATAAGTTGTGTCCGTTTTTTTCCAATTTAAAAATGAGCACCAAAAGTAAAACAAAATGGTAAATGATATACGTCATTCGAAAGAAAATTTTCTGCTCTACAAGATATTGTAAATTAATGTAGCCTTATAAGGTTACAGCTAACTTAATGCAGGCTTATTAGGTCACATCAGCTTTATTCGGTTACTGCTAATTTAATGCGGCCTTATAAGGTTATAGCTAACTTAACGCAGCCTTATTAGGTTACATCTAACTTAATGTGGCTTTATTAGGTTACATCTAACTCAATGCGGCCTTATTAGGCTACATCTAACTCAATGCGGCCTTATTAGGCTACAGCTAACTCAACGCAGTCTTATTAGGCTACAGCTAACTTGATGCGGTCTTATTAAGCTACAGCTAACTCAATGCGGCCTTTTTAGGTTACAGCTAACTTGATGCGGTCTTATTAGGCTACAGCTAACTCAATGCGGTCTTATTAGGCTACAGCTAACTTAATGTGGCCTTATTAGGTTACAGCTAACTTAATGCGGCCTTATTAGGCTACAGCTAACTTAATGCGGTCTTATTAGACTACAGTTAACTTGATGCGGTCTTATTAGGCTACAGCTAACTTAATGCGGCCTTATTAGGTTACAATTAATATAATTCGGTCTTATTAGGTCACAGCTATCTTAATGCTGCCTTGCAACATGAAAACGTTCCCCACACCTGCGCCTTAATCTTTGAATTCAGTTACTCAACATAGTACTTTGGCCTGTACTGTATACTGACCGTGGATTGTATTTGCTATACAGCTTTGTCATGTTACCGAGGTACGAGGGAGAAGACGCGTCGTGGCAGTAAAATAAAATAAATACTAACTAAATACGTCAGTCTCATCCATGATCTCCGCTTGGATAAGCTCCTCGATGACGTCCTCCAGGGTGACCAGGCCGATAGTCTCGTAGAATGGGTCTCCTTCCCCTTCGCTGTTCACCCGCTGTACGAATGCCAAGTGTCCCTTGTGACCTGTAATAAAAAAAATGGTGAATTTTCAACTTGAACTATTTAAAGAGATGTGAGATGTGTTCATGACGAGGACGAGGCCTGTACAATATTTCTCCAGCCGTCTCTCGCCAGTCTCAGGATTCCAAGAGTAGAACGCATCAAAGATTTGGGTGTTCATTTTAACGGTAGGCTCCCATTTGGTCCTCATGTTGAGGAACTGTGCGAGTCTGCTTATTTTGGTATCAGGGTTTGTGGTAAGTCTCCAAGTCATTTGTGGGTGGCCTTCAAATAATAATATTGATAATTGACCACAACATTTTTATACCAAGACATTCTTTTTTGGTAAATTACCTAACTTAATGCAGCCTTATTAGGTTACATCTAACTTAATGCAGCCTAATAAGGTTACAGCTAACTTAATCGAGCCTTATTAGGTTACACCTAAATTAATGCAGCCTTATTAGGTCACAGCTCATGCAGCCTTATTAGTTCAAATCAGCTTTATTAGATTACAGCTGATTTAATGCGGCTTCATTAGGTTACATTTAACTTAATGCGGCCTTATAAGGTTAAATCTAACCTAATGCAACCTTATTAGGTTACATCTAACTCAATGCGGCCTTATTAGGTTACATCTAACTTAATTTGGCTTCATTAGGTTACATATAACTTAATGCGGCCTTATTAGGTTAAATCTAATCTAATGCAACCTTATTAGGTTACATCTAATTTAATGCAGCCTTATTAGGTTAAATCTAATCTAATGCAACCTTATTAGGTTACATCTAACTCAATGCAGCCTTATTAGGTTACATCTAACTTAATGCGGCTTTATTAGGTTATATCTAACTTAATGCGGCCTTATTAGGTTACATCTAACTCAATGCGACCTTATTAGGTTACATCTAACTCAATGCGGCCTTATTAGGTAACATCTAATTTAATGCGGCCTTATTAGGTTACATCTAATTTAATTCGCCTTTAGTAGGTTACATCAAAGATAATGCGGCCCTGTTAGGTTAAATCTAACCTAATGCAGCCTTAGTAGTTTACAGCAAACTTAATGCATCGAGTTCTAGTAAACTGTACGGTGTAAAAGTGTATAAACCATACATTTTTTTGGAACAACCTACATATGAGTTGTAAGATCATCAGAGATAGGGGCTTGGTAGGTACAAAATATTATATATTGTAGTTGTGACCTTCTTTGAACTGCTTGAATATAACATCCAGGGTGACGTCCTCAAAGACGAAGTTGCAGGGGTTCTGGTAGAATTGGCACAGGGTCTTGAGGGGAGTGTTGTCATCGGGATCCACAAAAGCCAAGTCCTTCACGTACAGCATGGCCACGATAGTTCCCCGTTTGCCCTCGAAGACCGGGATCCGGGAGAAACCTGGAAATAAGACATTCAGTTTAATTTTTAAATAGATATTCTGAAAGTGGAAAAAAAAAATTTCAAGAAATTTTTCTATTTTTTACTATTTAAGAAGTTTGCATGAGAGAATATGGATTGAAGTGATAAGAAATGAATGTGAACTAATAGATGATGACAACAAATATATAAACAGTGCAATTGTGAGTGGAAGGTGTGGAAGAGGAAGACCAAGGAAAGTATAGTTGGATCAAGTGAGTGATATATTGAAAGGAGGAAATGTAAAATGTAGTAAAAAGGTAAATTGTAGTAGGAGTTGCGAGTGAAGGTGTCATGGTTACGGAAGAGGCGAAGGATGTGTATCGAGTTATGAAAGTCTGACGTTCTGTTCTCTCTGTCTACTCTGACAGGACAATGGCATGTGAGATTTTTTTATGTTAAACAGTGCTTTTTTTAGATATAGTTGACAGTGGCGAGAGAGAGAGGGAGATGGGGCAGAGAGGGAAATATAGAGTGAGGGGGTGAGAGAGAGAGAGGCCGAGAAAGAGGCTTAATTTGACTGGAACAACCAACATCCAGCTATACCATGTGGTCTCTTAAAATGTTTAAGAGATGATTGAGAGTGGCGAGAGGGGGAGATAGTGAGAGAGAGAGGGAGATGGTATAGAGAGAAGGGAGAGATAGAGTGAGGGGGCCAGAGGGCGAGAAAGAGGTTTAATTTGACTGGAACAACCAACATACAGCCAAACCACGTGGCCTCTTCAAATTTTTAAGAGGCGATTGAGAGTGGCGAGAGAGGGGGAGATAGTGAGAGAGGGCGATGGGGTAGAGAGGAGAGAGAGATATAGAGTGAGGGGGTGAGAGAGAGGGGGCGAGAGAGGCTTAATTTGACTGGAAAAACCAACATCCATCCATACCACGTGGTCTCTTCAAATTTTTAAGAGGTGATTGAGAGGGGCGAGAGGGGGAGATAGTGAGAGAGAGAGAGAGAGAGATGGGGTAGAGAGGAGGGAGAGATATAGTGTTGGGGCGAGAAAGAGGCTTAATTTGACTGGAAAAACCAACATCCAGCCCCACCACGTGGCCTCTTCAAATTTTTAAGAGATGATTGAGAATGGCGAGAGAGGGAGAGATAGTGAGAGGGGGAGGGGGTAGATAGGAGGGAGATACAGAGTGAGGGGGTGAGAGAGAGAGAAGGCGAGAAAGAGGCTAATTTGACTGGAACAACCAACATCCAGTTATACCACGTGGCCTCTTCAAATTTTAATTTTGCAACTGTTCTGAACAAATTTTAGTCGTACAATCTCAGCTTTTTCCGATTTCGGACTATGCGGACATCTGTTATTTGTATATTACGGAGGAGCGGCTGGACAAATTGCAGCGTCTTCAAAATGTTTGTCTAAGACTTATTTTCAACCTGAGAAAGTACGTACGATCATATAAATTCATACCAGAAGGCGCTACACTGGTTGAACGTGAGACATAAATGCCAAATTCACATAATATTTCTATTGTATAATATCAATTAACTCTCCCGCCGCCCCCTTTTATTTCGCCGAAAAATTTCAGCGTCCTTCCGATCATGCTTTTGCGCGGCGCACAGATAGAGATTGTTTATTGGCCTTTCCAGTTCACCGCTCCTCTTTTTTACGTCGTCCTTTACTGTCCATGCAGTGAGACTCTGGAACCAGTTACAGACTAATGTAAGACTCGCTCCGTCCTTGGCATGCTTTAAGAAGCGACTAGAAAAAATTCTTAATTTCTAGTCAGTAAAATAACGTGTTTCCTTCCAGATTTATCCTTTCCTCTCCACCATCCCTTCCTTTCCTTTTGATTGATGATATCTCACTTTTACATTTATTATGTATATGTTCATAAATTTCATCATGATGAAGAATCATTTGATTTTTTTCCCCACCATGTATCGTCCTTTATTAACCTTGGTCTGGTTGGTTGGAAGAGATTGTCGCTTGTCAATAAGTCCGCCAGATTGTGTTTACAATGAACTGTTATTTTCTTTCTTCTTTTCTTCGTTCCACGTGCCCAAATAAAGAGTAACTCCGTACTGGTAAAACTCAAGTTTCCTTTGCCTTCAACTCACATTTGAACTTTTTTTATTTACTTCTGTCTGGTTGGTTGGAAGAGATTGCCGCCTGCCAATAAGCCCTCCAGATTGTTTTTAACAATTAAGTGTTAATAAAATAAATAAAAAATATCGCCCTGTTACAGTGGAACCACTTTCTCAGGTTCTTCAGCCAGGAGTTCCATCTTCTTCGTACACTTCGTTCAATGAAGTGAAAGAACCGTAACCCTTGCCCGAGCTGTTGGAGTTTTGTCCGTTTTCCTTTTATTATGACAGCGTCATGCTCTCTCCTCGTGTATATCCTTCAGTCAGGAGTTCCATATTCTTCCTACACTTCGTTCAAGGAAGTGAAATAACCGTAACCCTTGCCAAGCTGTTGGAGTTTTGTCCGTTTTCCTTTTATTATGACAGCGTCATGCTCTATCCTCGTGTATATCCTTCAGTCAGGAGTTCCATATTCTTCCTACACTTCGTTCAAGGAAGTGAAATAACCGTAACCCTTGCCGAGCTGTTGGAGTTTTGTCCGTTTTCCTTTTATTATGACAGCGTCATGCTCTATCCTCGTGTATATCCTTCAGTCAGGAGTTCCATATTCTTCCTACACTTCGTTCAAGGAAGTGAAATAACCGTAACCCTTGCCAAGCTGTTGGAGTTTTGTCCGTTTTCCTTTTATTATGACAGCGTCATGCTCTATCCTCGTGTATATCCTTCAGTCAGGAGTTCCATATTCTTCCTACACTTCGTTCAAGGAAGTGAAATAACCGTAACCCTTGCCGAGCTGTTGGAGTTTTGTCCGTTTTCCTTTTATTATGACAGCGTCATGCTCTATCCTCGTGTATATCCTTCAGTCAGGAGTTCCATATTCTTCCTACACTTCGTTCAAGGAAGTGAAATAACCGTAACCCCTGCCCAAACTGTTGGAGTTTTGTCCGTTTTCCTTTTATTATGACGGCATCATGCTCTCTCCTCGTGTATTTCCACCAAGACGTGTTGAGTTGGCACCAGCGCACGTTTCGTCAGCGTATTTTCATATCATTATTTTAATCTCGCCAGTTTTATTGCTGTTATTTGTATCTGGCGAAACGTGGATACACTCGTAAAGCATTTTAATATCTGTAAACAGTTGATTTTTTAATAGAATGCCAAACGGCGGATCCATAAGACAAGATGGAGTCGGGAATCCATTCACAGATACGTACCGTGCTGCGTGACCGGGAGACAACATTGTCCGCGGCTCTATCAATAGAGCGTTCTCGAGTCGGTAGGTAACTCGAGACCAAATAAAACCCTTTATCGGAGAACTGTTTAATATTTTGGAGTAGGAAAGTAACAGAGTAACCTTAGTCAAATACATCTTCAAGATATTGGTATCTCTTTTTTGGACTAGGTAGTAAAATGTAACTAGATAGCTATCAGTATATACAGAGGTAACACTTTAGTCAAATAACTCTTCAAGATATTTGTATCTCTTTCTTGGACTAGATAGTAAACCGTAACTAGAGAGGTTAGAGTAACCTTAGTCAAATAACTCTTGAAGATATTGGTATCTCTTTCTTGGACTAGATAGTAAATCGTAACTAGAGAGGTTAGAGTAACCTTAGTCAAATACATCTTCAAGATATTGGTATCTCTTTTTAGGACTAGGTAGTAAAATGTAACTAGATAGCTATCAGTATATACAGAGGTAACACTTTAGTCAAATAACTCTTCAAGATATTTGTATCTCTTTCTTGGACTAGATAGTAAACCGTAACTAGAGAGGTTAGAGTAACCTTAGTCAAATAACTCTTAAAGATATTGGTATCTCTTTCTTGGACTAGATAGTAAATCGTAACTAGAGAGGTTAGAGTAACCTTAGTCAAATAACTCTTAAATGTATTGGTATCTCTTTCTTGGACTAGATAGTAAATCGTAACTAGAGAGGTTAGAGTAACCTTAGTCAAATAACTCTTAAATGTATTGGTATCTCTTTCTTGGACTAGATAGTAAATCGTAACTAGAGAGGTTAGAGTAACCTTAGTCAAATAACTCTTAAAGATATTGGTATCTCTTTCTTGGACTAGATAGTAAATCGTAACTAGAGAGGTTAGAGTAACCTTAGTCAAATAACTCTTAAATGTATTGGTATCTCTTTCTTGGACTAGATAGTAAATCGTAACTAGAGAGGTTAGAGTAACCTTAGTCAAAAAACTCTTAAATGTATTGGTATCTCTTTCTTGGACTAGATAGTAAATCGTAACTAGAGAGGTTAGAGTAACCTTAGTCAAATAACTCTTAAAGATATTGGTATCTCTTTCTTGGACTAGATAGTAAATCGTAACTAGAGAGGTTAGAGTAACCTTAGTCAAATAACTCTTAAATGTATTGGTATCTCTTTCTTGGACTAGATAGTAAATCGTAACTAGAGAGGTTAGAGTAACCTTAATCAAATAACTCTTAAATGTATTGGTATCTCTTTCTTGGACTAGATAGTAAATCGTAACTAGAGAGGTTAGAGTAACCTTAGTCAAATAACTCTTAAATGTATTGGTATCTCTTTCTTGGACTAGATAGTAAATCGTAACTAGAGAGGTTAGAGTAACCTTAGTCAAATAACTCTTAAAGATATTGGTATCTCTTTCTTGGACTAGATAGTAAATCGTAACTAGAGAGGTTAGAGTAACCTTAGTCAAATAACTCTTAAATGTATTGGTATCTCTTTCTTGGACTAGATAGTAAATCGTAACTAGAGAGGTTAGAGTAACCTTAGTCAAATAACTCTTAAATGTATTGGTATCTCTTTCTTGGACTAGATAGTAAATCGTAACTAGAGAGGTTAGAGTAACCTTAGTCAAATAACTCTTAAAGATATTGGTATCTCTTTCTTGGACTAGATAGTAAATCATAACTAGAGAGGTTAGAGTAACCTTAGTCAAATAACTCTTAAATGTATTGGTATCTCTTTCTTGGACTAGATAGTAAATCGTAACTAGAGAGGTTAGAGTAACCTTAGTCAAATAACTCTTAAATGTATTGGTATCTCTTTCTTGGACTAGATAGTAAATCGTAACTAGAGAGGTTAGAGTAACCTTAGTCAAATAACTCTTAAATGTATTGGTATCTCTTTCTTGGACTAGATAGTAAATCGTAACTAGAGAGGTTAGAGTAACCTTAGTCAAATAACTCTTAAAGATATTGGTATCTCTTTCTTGGACTAGATAGTAAATCGTAACTAGAGAGGTTAGAGTAACCTTAGTCAAATAACTCTTAAATGTATTGGTATCTCTTTCTTGGACTAGATAGTAAATCTTAACTAGAGAGGTTAGAGTAACCTTAGTCAAATAACTCTTAAATGTATTGGTATCTCTTTCTTGGACTAGATAGTAAATCGTAACTAGAGAGGTTAGAGTAACCTTAGTCAAATAACTCTTAAAGATATTGGTATCTTCTTCTTGGACTAGATAGTAAACCGTAACTAGAGAGGTTAGAGTAACCTTAGTCAAATAACTCTTAAAGATATTGGTATCACTCTTTTGGACCAGATAGTAAACTGTAACTAGAGAGGTAACAATAACTACAAACGTAACAGTAATCTTAGTTAAATAACATTTAAACATATTATCTTTCTTTTGGACTAGATAGTAAACTGTAACTAGAGCTGTAACAGTAATAACAGATGTAACAGTAGCCTTAGTCAAATAACTCTTAAATATATTGGTATATATTTTTGGAATAGATAATAAACTGTAACTAGAGCTGTAACAGTAATAACAGATGTAACAGTAACCTTAGTCAAATAACTCTTAAATATATTGGTATATATTTTTGGAATAGATAATAAACTGTAACTAGAGAAGTAACAGTAACTACAAAGGTAACAGTCACCTTAGTCAAATATCTCTAAAACATATTGGTATATCTTTTTTGACTAGGTAGTAAACTGCAACAAGAGATGTAACAATAATAACACAGGTAACTGTAACCTTTGTCAAATAACTCTTAAATATATTGGAATCTCCTTTAGACTATATATTAAACTTTAACTAGTGAGGTAACAGTAACCTTAGTCAAATAACTCTTAAACACATTGGAATATCTTTTTCGGACTAGACAGTAAACTGTAACTAGTGATGCAACATTAACCTAAAACAAAAATATATTGCTATCTCCTTTTTGGACTAGATAGTAAACTGTAACTAGTGAGGTAACAGTAACCTTAGTCAAATAACTCTTAAACATATTGAAATCTCTTTTTGGACTAGACGGTAAACTGTATGATAAGGCCTCGGCCACACAGGTAGGAGCCTCGCTTCATGCTTAGAGCTACGCTGCGAGTTAGGCGACATATCCTAGCGAATCAACGCACCGCACACTGTCGCAATGGCCACACTGCACGCTTCGCGCCACGCTACGTGACGATTAGTCACAGAGTGAGTCTCCTAGCGTGTTGGTTAATTTTATTGTGTCAACAAGTGATTTTACAAGACGGCGGAAGTTTTAATGACAGCTGTGTATAAAAGGGAGCCTTTGTGGAACCCATCGAGCAAATTATACAAAAATGTACCTGTAATAAAATCACTTTGGAATGAAGTTGCACAGGAAGTAAATAAAGATAAGGTAAGTTGTAATGGAATTGGTTAGTTTTGAGAGTGGCATCGTTTGTTGACTCAACCGCTCCCAAATGTCAAATGAATTTGTGCATAGCACTTTGGTGTGGCCAGGCATGAAGTCACCTAGTATACGAGTCACGTAAAATCTAGCTTAGCACCTAACGAAGCACTTTGGTGTGGCCTCGGCCTAACTAGAGAGCTGAGGAGGCGAATCCAAGTTCTTTTTTAATTGTGCGAATTTTCTTGAAGATCTTATCTACTATGTTATATATTGAAACCAGTTTTTTTGAAGATCTTATCTACTATGTTATATACTGAAGCCAGTTTTTTTGAAGATCTTATCTACTATGTTATATATTAAAGCCAGTTTTTTTGTAGATCTTATCTACTATGTTATATATTGAAGCCAGTTTTTTTGAAAATCTTATCTACTATGTTATATATTTAAGCCATTTTTTTTGAAGATCTTATCTTCGATGTTATATATTGAAGCCAGTTTTTTTAAGATCTTATCTACTATGTTATATATTGAAGCCAGTTTTTTTAAAGTAATTTTGTTATAAGATACATTGTACTGTTTACTTATATAAACATATTTTTTAATTTTTAAAAGTGACATCACAAAGTTAAACAAATATCTTTTTTGTTTCAACACTTTAATTGATTTTCTCGCAAATCTAGTTCGAGAGGTTTTCCTGTACGTGAGAAACTGCTGACAAAAGAAAAAAAATATATCTCTCAAATAAGAACACGTCTTTTATTTTTTGGCCTCTATCAGTCATAAAAGGCAAAATAGACGCCGCTGACAAAGAGATATTTGCCGAATATGTAACTATAGAAAACGGAATGGCCAACCAGGATTGGAGTGGTTTGACCTAATTGTTCTGAATAAAGTCGTATTTAACCAAAGCCGGGGGGGATTTCGAGGGAAAATGGTACGAAGCTACACGCGGATTTGGCGCGAGAATCGCGCGCGCAATGTCAAGTGTAAAACACGATATCACAAAGTGTAAATTACACTCCCAGGCGCGGAGCGTAAATGCCGCCGTGTCCCCGATACATCTATTACAGAACGATGTCAGATTGTTTGATTTTACATTACCAGAGCCGCGTAACACGAAATATTAGAGAGAAATTTTCGCGATTTTTTTTTTTTTTTTTTCAGAAACTCATAAACACACTAAGGGGCTTCTATAGCTGCTAGACGTGATTAGAAAAGTGAGAAGCATGAATAATAGGAGAGTGTGCATGATGAGATGTATAAATATGAATAAAGCGAGAGTTAGATACGTCTGGAGTATTACTATATCTCACGTATTCATTTATTTATTTAACTATTTTATTGCAAATACAATCTGGCGGGCTTATTGCCAGGCGGCACTCTCTTCCAACCAACCAGACAAAAGTAAATGAAACAAGTAACATGGTTGCATAAATCATTCAAATGACTACCCATTTCCACGACATTCATAAACACATACGTGAGCATATGCCCACAAACCCCACAAAGACGGACAAACACCCGAACATTATTTTTCATATAAAGTGAGATATCATCAATCAAAGGAAAAGGAAGGGATGGTGGAGAGGAAAGGAAAGGAAAAATCAGGAATGAAACACGTTATTTTACTAACTAGAAATTAAGAGTTTTTTCAGTACGTATGTACGTGCTGCAGAGATGCGTGCACCGAGGAAACTTTGTGGAAAGTCAATGTATGAAAGAAGGCGGAATGAAGACATCAGAAATTAATGCATAGATATAACGGATATTTTTAATTAAGATGAAGTAAGGTGCTTTAAGACGTTTTTTTTTTAACCTGGCGAGTTTATTGCCATGTTGCAATCTCTTCCAACCAACCAGAAAGATGTTTTAAATAGGCCCTAAGTGTTAACCAGACTGGAATCCTATTTTAAAAAATCTGGGTTCCAGCGGGGATCGAACCCGCAACCTCCGCAACGGTTTGGACATGTGGAGGATCAAACGGACCAGATTTTAAAAGAAAATAAAGTGTGCAGTATGAAAAATAGAAGATTGCGTCTTTATTTTTTTATGAGCGCGACGTCACGTAGTGACGAAGAAGGAACTGGCCAAAGGGACTCCTTCTCCGGTGTCGACAGCCTGAGTGTGAAAATAATAGTAGCGACGACGGACTTATGGTACGAAATCACGGAAAAGGGGAAATAATTCGCGGCGCAAAATTTTTTTTTTGTTTACTTATATAAAGTGGCTAAAATGAATAATCTATTGAATTTTTGTGGTGACCATGATAACTTCCTTTATTTACTTTTGTCGGTTGGTTGGTTGAAAAAGATAGCCACCTGGCAATAAGTTCGCCGGATTGTTTTTACAATGAAGCGTTAAATAAATAAGTTTTCAGTGGTTTTCTTACCAAATATTGTATATTTTTATAAACATACGCAGATGCGATCATTGACCCTCAAAGTTGGTAGTATGAACCGACTGGAAAGCATTCGAAATGTGGATGCACCGGAGAATGCTACGGATACCCTGGACGGATATGGTCAGCAGCACGAGGGTTCTTCAAAGAGTCAAAGTTGACAGAGAGTTGCTGACTAATATTAAAATCCGAAAGGTGTCCTATTTGGGGCATGTACTCAGAGGAGCAAAGTACAAATTACTGCACCTGATCATCCAAGGCGAAATAGAAGGTCGAAGAGGTGTTGGCAGGAGGCAAATCACCTGGCTCCGCAATATACGTGTTTGGACTGGCATAAGGAGCGTCGGGGATCTTTTTCGGGCTGCCGGGGACAAAGATGCCTACTCTAAGGTGATAGTCAACGTTGGGGGGACCTGACATGACACTGGGAAGAAGAAGATGCAGATGCGGGGAAGTTCCTAATCTAATGGCCGCAGACATCACCTTCTTACTCGTATATATTTTTTTGACCATGTAAATTCCTTTTTTTTTTTCTTTCTTCTGATTATTTGAAACAAATTGATACCTGGCCATGTCCACCAGATTGTTTCACAATGAAGTGTTAATTAAATAAATAAAAACAGCCTTGTTCCAATAATTTCCAAAATCCGTGAACGGTTGTCGTGCAAATGAACACGTAAGCTGCGAACGTCCCCCTCGACACCCTGTTGGATAAAATAGGGGTGGAGTATCTGGGTCACTCCCATCCCTCCTAGGTGTGTTTATTTTATATAAGGGCGCGTTCACCTCTGAAAGGCGCACCCTCATCTATCAGTGCGTGTTGGCGTCTCTTCTATAAAGGTTATCGTTTTTTTTTTTATCAAAATCTGTTAGTGTGATCATTAAGGCCTCGGCCACACAGGTAGGAGCCTCGCTTGATGCTTAGAGCTATGCTGCGAGTTAGGTGACATATCCTAGCGAACCAAAACCCACATACTATCGCAGTGACCACACTGCACGCTTCGCGCCACGTTGCATAACGATTAGTCACCGAGTAAATCTCCTAGCGAACAGACGTGTTGGTTAATATTATCGTGTCACCAAGTGATTTTACAAGATGGCGAAAGTTTTAATAACAGATGTGTATAAAAGGGAGCCTTTGTGGAACCCATCGAGCAAATTATACAAAAATTTACCAGTAATAAAATCACTTTGGAAAAAGTTGCGCAGGAAGTGAATAAAGATAAGGTAAGTTATAATGAAAATGGTTAGATTTGAGAGTGGCATCGTGTGTTGACTCAACCGCTTCCAACTGTCAAATGAATTTGCGCGTAGCACTTTGGTGTGGCCAAGGATGAAGTCACCTAGTGTATGAGTCACGTAAAACCTAGCTTAGCACCTAACGAAGCACTTTGGTGTGGCCTCGGCATAAGGGAAGAAGATTGAAACACTTCGGGTATTTATTTCTTGAAAGAAAACAAATATGAAATCATCCATGTCATATTGCAAGGGATGATACAAGGTAGTGTAGGAAGAAGATGGAACTCCTGGCTGAAGAGTGGAACCTGAGAGAGTGGTTCCACTGCAGCACGAGGACACTCTTCAGAGCAGCTGCAGACGAATAATTAAAATAGCCATGATGATTGCTAACATCCAACAGGGAGAGGAAAGTTATACAGAACACATTTACTACATCTATCACATCGTTTCCCTGTCGAGGTAGGCAGATACTCAAGACAGAGCTCAAGACTTTCATATATCGACACACATATTTCGCCTGTTGCACATTTATAAAGGGTCTTTCAAATTGAGCGGTTTTTTTAATTCTTGAATAAAACACAGATGGCGTCGTGAACTTGCTTGGGTCTTGTGACATTTGAGAAGTGTAATGTATGACATTTATAAAAATGGAGTCGTATACAATAAAACGACGCGTTCAAATTTTTGAATTATTTTACGTATTGTAATCTCCGGAAACGGTGATGTTAATTGGCCACTAAGATCATGTGATCTGACACCGTTGGACTATTTTCTCTGGGGTTACGTGAAAAGCCAGGTCTATAAGAATGACCCCCGATCAATTCCTCAGCTGAAGGACGAAATTATTCGCGTTATCGGTGAGTTAGAACCGCAATTATGCCAAAATGCCATAGAAAATTTTGACAAAAGAGTGGACATCTGTGTAGCTGCAAGAGGTGGACATTTGGCGGATATTGTTTTTTGTGTTTAAATGTCATACATTATACTTTAATGACAAACAAAAAGTTTTTTGAAATCAAAGCGAATTGTGTGTTTTATTCAAGATTTCAAAAAACCGCTCAATTTGAAAGACCGTTTACAACTCGATTTTACTTCTTAAATATCATTCTTTCGAATAAATAATTCACTTGATCCAACCATTCTTTTCCACTCACATTTGCACTGTATATTTGCTTTGTTCGTATTTCTTCATTAATTTAGTTCGTTAGCGTTCTAGCGTTAGTTCACATTTAAAACGAACAACTTCACCAGTATATGTGTGTATCTACTCATAGTTAAGTTGTTTACAAAATAAACTTTCTGTCCATTATAATGGACGCTAAGTCTGATTAGGTCTAATTAAAATATTACGCTCGATAATTTCCACGTTCCACTGTCGCGCCTTTCTCTCCATACAAAAGGGACTATCGCTGAGATGTGCTAAGAATAATTGCGCTCCGGAGTCAAGTTACAAGTTCAAATAACTACGTTTAGTTCCCCTTCAAAACGAGACACTTTCATCAGTATGTGTACCTATAATTTACAAAGTGCATATGGACCCTTGTCCATTATAATGGACGCCAGGTCTGAAGAGGCGAATCAAAGTATTTCGCTCGATAACATTCACATTCCACTGTAGCGTCCTTCCCTCCATACAAAAGGGACTATCGCTGAGATGTGCTAAGAATAATTGCGCTCCGGAGTCAAGTTACAAGTTCAAAAAACTTCGTTTAGTTCACCTTCAAAACGAGCCTATTTCATCAGTATGTGTACCCATAGTTAAGTTATTTACAAAGTGCATATGGACCCTTGTCCATTACAATGGACGCCAGGTCTGAAGAGGTGAATCAAAGTATTTCGCTCTATACCATCCACATTCCACTGTAGCGTCCTTCCCTCCATACAAAAGGGACTATCGCTGAGATGTGCTAAGAATAATTGCGCTCCGGAGTCAAGTTACAAGTTCAAATGACGACGTCAGTATTGGTGTAATCTACCCATAATTATGTTAAGTCATCGTACCGCGACATCTTCCGGCGTTGCGGTCAGGTCGGTTAAGCTCGTTAGGAACGGAAAATTTGGCCATTCCACTGTCGGCAATGGACGCATCCCTGCCTAAACAATTTTTACCTATATTAATAAAAATAAACGCATACATAGAAGTGCATATGAACTCTGTGTCCATTATAATGGACACAGAGTTCATATACACTTTGGTGGGCATAGAGAACAAAGCGTCAGACTTTTCTATATCGACAGACATTTTTCACTCCTTCCTCATCCTTATAAACCCTTAATACCTGGCGAGTTTATTGCCATCTGGCAATCTCTTCCAGCCAACTAGAAATATGTTTTATATGCCCTAAGTGTTAACCAGACTGGAATCCTATTTAAAAAAATCTGGGTTCCAGCGGGGATCGAACCCGCAACCTCCGGATCGGCAGACAAGTGTCTTACCACCAGGCCACGGAGGTCGTCTCAAAGAACTCCGACTACCAAGCCATCAATCAACAATTCTCGGGGCTAACAAACAGATGGCGTCTCTAATAACAAATCCATACCATTCTCAGTTAGTGCCAACCTTTAGAAGTTACGTGTCAACTGTCTTTCCACGGAGGATGGCAACTGGGTTTCTAGACAGGCTTACAGAATCGCGCGAGGGGTTATCCCTGGCAAGGAGTGAAGGCGGACGTCACATATCCTCGCGGGCTGATGCTTACAGATCCAGATCCAATGGAGATCCCTGTTCAGACCGAGAGTGCTTCTGTCGATCATGCCTGATAAGTGTTGATCGCCGATCAATAAATTTGCCTGAATATGAAATTTTAAATGATGAAGATATTGTACAACGTGTTACTACTGATGAACCTGCAACTCCTGATGACATATCAGGAAGACAAGTATCCTGAAGTGAAGACAGGCGCTATCCCTGGTGTACCGGACAGGTACAAATACTGTAGATAGGCACGTTGGTTGCTGCACAATGGTCGGAGAATTCAGGTCGCGGTTTCGTAAAGCGAAGATCCAGTCGAAGAAGAAGAAGAAGAGCAGGGAGAGATTCCTCTCAGGCAGTCGAAGTAGGGTAGCGGGTCTCAAGTAAAAACACGGTAAAATCGGTATTACTGAGAATTATTTAATGAGTGATTTCCAAATCGGGGGCCCTCTATATTAATGGTCAGTCGGCCGTCACAAGCGCCCATCGCCCGCGAAATACAACAACTTTCGGGGTTTGGGCCCTGCTTACGCCGACTGGGCCCCGACCTACTCCGATCGCCCCGCCTCGCCAGTCACTTATTTCCAGTGCGGTCGCGAATGCGATCGGAGTCAAACAAACATATATTTTACATAGACATTCTACACATTATTACAACAAATGGCATATAATTACATGACAGTTATACATATAAAAGGTTCATACACATATGAAATAGACAAATACAAGTTTACATCAATTTTATATATATATATATATATATATATATATATATATATATATATATATATATATATATATATATATATATATATATATATATATATATATACATATACATATACATATACATATACATATACATATACATATACATATACATATACATATACATATACATATACATATACATATACATATACATATACATATACATATACATATACATATACATATACATATACATATACATATACATATACATATACATATACATATACATATACATATACATATACATATACATACATACATATATATATATATATATATATATATATATATATATATATATATATATATATATATATATATATATATATATATATATATATATATATATATATATATATATATATATATATATATATATATATATATATATATATATATATATATATATATATATATATATATATATATATATATATATATATATATATATATATATATATATATATATATATATATATATATATATATATATATATATATATATATATATATATATATATATATATATATATATATATATATATATCTATATATATATATATATATACAGATCTACACCTAAATGTCCTTTTCCTCATATCACATACACACACACGGGTGACGGCACACGTCCGATACACCTGGCAAGGAGTGAAGGTGGACGTCATCTAACCTAACGGGCTGACCCTTACCCAGAAGGACAATTGAAAAGAAGTCAAGACATTGAAATACCATAGTTAATAGTATTCGACTCAAAACAGGCAGAATATCATATTGTCGGCCTAACTATAAGAACACGTAACACCATATGAGTAACTTTACAGGAGAGAGAAAAAACGTCACAGTTTGTCCTATGTTAACTTAAACATTGTTTTTTTTTTAAATATACCTGATTGATAAAGACATTGTTTTTTTTTATCAATCAGATATATTTAAAAAAAAAAACAATGTTTAAGTTAACATAGGACAAACTGTGACGTTTTTTCTCACTTCTGTAAAGTTACTCATATGGAGTTACGTGTTCTTATAGTTAAGCCAACCGATACTCGTATATCTTATTCAAGATAATATAGAGAAACAAATATTCTGCGGCTCAACTCAGAATTGGTAATGAAAAAAATTTACGGGAAAGGCCCATTGATTGCGTTCAACGTTAATTCAGCGAAATTTTTGTCAGTTTATTGTGAAGTTGAAAGAAGGTCATCCCACGGTTATTATTTATACATTTTAAATAGAAAATACATAAAAATAAAATCCGTGTGAAGGATTGGGGGCATAGTTGTTGTCTCGACAGAAGGTTGAGAAAGATATTTTGAAAAATATCAAATGTAAAATAGGCGCATTCGTGTACAAGGGTTTCCAAAACGGTTAATAAAAATATCAAATGTGAAATAGGCGCATTCGTGTACAAGGGTTTCCAAACCGGTTAGTAAAAATATCAAATGTGAAATAGGCGCATTCGTGTACAAGGGTTTCCAAACCGGTTAATAAAAATATCAAATGTGAAATAGGCGCATTCGTGTAATAACATTTCCAAACCGGTTACTTAATAAAAATATCAAATGTGAAATAGGCGCATTCGTGAACAAGGGTTTCCAAACCGGTTAATTGGTTACGGTGACAAGATCCCCATTCAGCACGAGATTAAGTCCCAATTCAGCATTAAACACTGTAAATGAGATTTTTTCAGCACGATTGCATTGCCAGAGACCGAAGGTAACTGTCTCAAAAGAACTCCTCTAGCGGTCTAAAAAGAACAGCACCGATAACTAGGGATTCCAAACCGGTAAATCAGTTATTTGGAAAATTAGTTACGGTGACAAGATCCTCCCATTCAGCACGAGACAAAGTCCCAATTCAGCATTAAACACTGGAAGTGCGAAATTTTCTTAATTTGGTGGGATGGACTTTGGGTCTGTCCGGAGTGTTGATGTATTTTATGCGGGGTTTGACTCGTGTGATATAAATATACATGTTATTGAGTCTCACAGCTTATCAAGTTGATGAGAGTATGCAACGGGGTATTGTATAATCAACAATCGGAAAAAAAACAGCTTATTTTTCCATGTTATACTACCTTGATAAAAAAATTTTTAGGAATTTATTCATAAAATCGAAAATACAAGTTTATTCATCAAAATCGATATGATCCCCTTCAAAGTACTCCCCATCGACTGCAACGCACTTACGCCAGCGCTTGATCCAATCCTCGAAACACCGCTGGTACTCAATTTTCGGTATGTCCATCAGAGCCGTCTTCGATTTTTTCATGACATCCTCTCTCGGGTGCTGTAACGCGTTCGTAAAATTTTAAGTCGGTTGAACAGGAAAAAGTCGCAGGGAGTCAGATCAGGTGAATTCGAAGGCTGCTGGATAGTAGTCGTGTTGTTTTTGGGCAAAAACTCATGGAAATCATGTCTTTCGCGATTTCAACGCGGTCCTTTTTTTGCATGAAATTGAGGTATTTCGGCACAAGTTTTGCAGCGACACGTCTGAGGTCCAAATCCCTAACCGAAATGTCTTGAGCGGATCCATAAGCGATGTTCAAGTCCTCTGCCAGCTCTCTGACGGTCAATTTGCAGTTTTCGGCCAACATTTATTTGATTTTATCGATGTTCTCATCGGTTTTCGACTGCCACTGCGTTCGTCATCCTCGACCGACTCACGACCACTTCTGAAGCGTTCGTGCCACCAAAAAACACTTCACCAACATTTCCAAGGTCTGCGGACCGTTAAATCCGTTTTTCACACAAAATTTAGTGCAAACTCGTTAATGCACAGTTTATGCCATTTTCAAACTTTTAAAAAATCGAAAACACGCACAAAGGTAGATGTACTCAGTACAGCGTAACTTTTACAAATGTCAAGCAATGATGCTGAAATTTGGAGGGAAGTATCAATGATATATGTGGTAACCTAACAAAAAAAAAAGAATTCCAATCGGGTGACTGACAGCGCCACACGGTGGCCGGTCCTAAAACTTGTTGATCAAGGTAGTATGTCCTCAGTAAGATACAGACAAAAGTCTAGTTTACTGGGGACACGACAAAAGAAAGACAACAAAAACAGATCCATATAAGTCTTGTTTGTGTTCCCCTGATGATGAGGTGTACACCTTGAAACCGGTAGGGTTATACCGTTACAAAAGTGGAATAAACAGTGTTTGATAAAACAAATTACAACATATAAATTGTGTGTTCACCTTAAAATATCTGTTGTTTTATAAATTATGAATTTTATAAAACTTCTTTTCACGTAATAAAATAAATTCAAATTACAGTGTAAAAAAAATTTTAACTGCCTAATTTTATTGTAGTGCTTTAGAAATGTTCGCTCGGGTCGTTTGCTAGGCTTTGATGCACTTTTGATACAACGCATATATGTTAGATAAGGTTTAGGCCACGGAGAACGATGACAATCGAAGGTGAGTTAAGAGTAAAGTGAAGTGCGGTCGGACTCACCAGACTTCATGATCTCGGAGACGGTCTCGAAGTCCAACACCGCCTCGTAGTCCAGCATGAAGACGTCTTCGATTTTGGTCATGATCTCCAGCACGGTCTTCTTGCGCAGCTCCAGCGCGCCTGAGATGATGTTCACCTCGTCCTTGTCTAAGTCGTTGATGTCGTTTGTCACCTGCGGACAACAATCATTGTTGATAACTTTGATTAAACCCCATTAATAATAATTATTATAATAAAAGGTTTAAAAATGAATGTGGCGAAATCAAAGGTTATGGTTATAGAAATAAGTCGAGGTGGGTTGTTAAGAAGCAAAGTCGCACGGTAACGCACTGGACTTAGGCCTCGGCCACACAGGTAGGAGCCTCGCTTGGTGCTTAGAGCTACGCTGCGAGCTAGGCGACATATCCTAGCGAACAAACGCACCGCATACTATCGCAATGGCAACACTGCACGCTTCGCGCCACGATACATTATGATTAGTCACCTAGTGAATCTCCTAGCGAACAGACGTGTTAGTTAATTTTATTGTGTCACCAAGTGATTTTAGAAGATGGTGGAAGTTTTAATAACAGCTGTGTACTCGTATAAAAGGGAGCCTTTGTAGAACCCATCGAGCAAATTATACAAAAATGTACCTGTACTAAAATTACTTTGGAATGAAGTTGCACAGGAAGTAAATAAAGATAAGGTAAGTTGTAACGGAATTGGTTAGTTTTGAGAGTGGCATCGTTTGTTGACTCAACCGCTTCCAAATGTCAAATGAATTTGTGCGAAGCACTTTGGTGTGGTCAAGCATGAAGTCACCTAGCCTATTAGTCACGTAGCACCTAGCGAATCACTTTGGTGTGGCCTTAGCTTTAGGGATGAAAGTAAACTTAAGGCTGATGCGTTGAGTAAAATAAAGGAGAGCACTTCAAGATTGTTTGGACATGTTGGACGTCCAAGTGAAAGACGCAACAGAACTACCCTTAACAACTGCCCTTCGAGCCGCGGAGTGCAGGGATGGATGGAGAGGAGTCGTCAGAGACTATCATGGAAGTCACGATGCTCTGTCATGAGCTACACTATAGGATGATGATGAGATATTATGTAACGCTTAAGGATTAATATCCATGCATACCCATTAAAAAATGTTGGATACAGCTTTAAGTAAAACCCATACTCTTTGCAATCGAGGTGCATGGCCGCGCGGTAACGCATTGAACTTCCGTACGGAAGGTCACCAGTTCGAACCCCGCCCTGTGATACTCCCCTCGAAACGACACAGACATTTTTTCCGCCTAGTATATATGTGGATACACCGGAGAATGCTACGGATACCCTGGACGGATATGGTCAGCAACACGAGGGTTCTTCAAAGATCCAAAGTTGATAGAGAGTTGCTGACTAATATTAATATCCGAAAGGTGTCCTACTTGGGTCATGTATTTAGAGGAGCAAAGTACAAATTACTGCACCTGTACAAAGTACAAATTACGGCGCTGTACAAATTTGTCCTTGAAAAAAGCGAAAGAAACGAGTTAAATGCCGTCACAAAACATTTTTATTTGAAGAAGTTAACAGCAGCGTAAATCAAAGCCGAGTTAAGTGAAGTTCATGAGCACCAGTGTTGAAGAATATTTATTTCTGGACAAATTAGTTGAAACGTGGTCGTTGGTCGTACATGCCCCGAATATAAATCA
The DNA here is from genome assembly GCA_949825065.1 of Odontocerum albicorne. Lineage (NCBI taxonomy): Eukaryota > Metazoa > Arthropoda > Insecta > Trichoptera > Odontoceridae > Odontocerum > Odontocerum albicorne. Next base: position 6,903,402 of record OX463863.1, on the reverse strand, counting down.
CGCTCCGAACGTCCAATTGCATTCACCACGGAAGAAATTATTGAAATACTCCATGGTATCGTAATGAATCGATGTGTGGATACACCGGAGAACGCTACGGATACCCTGGACGGATATGGTCAGCAACACGAGAGTTCTTCAAAGAGCCAAAGTTGATAGAGAGTTGCTGACTAGTATTAAAATCCGAAAGGTGTCCTATTTGGGTCATGTACTTAGAGGAGCAAAGTACAAATTACTGCACCTGATCATCCAAGGCAAAATAGAGGATCGAAGAGGTGATGGCATGAGGCAAATCTCCTGCCTCCGCAATATACGTGATTGGACTGGCATAAGGAGCGTTGGGGATATTTTTAGGGCTGCCTGGGACAAGGATGCTTACTCTCAGGTGATAGTCAACGTCGGGGGGACCTGACATGACACTGAGAAGAAAAAGAAGTATCATATATATTAGGGGCAATAAGGATACGTTTGACTTTAGTCACATCTATTATTTCAATAAGAGTTATAATATTACATGCCGGTGTGCTCCGATCCTCTCACTTCGGTGTGTCATTGGATCCAATACAGCGATGTGGTCGGTGAATTTGCTGGTGTGCCACGACTCACTCACTTAAAAAAATAAAACTCCACGGGCACAGCTTCGCGTTCCAACTGAATTGACGTCGGGATTGCCAGGGGATCCTCGACTACGAGGTCCACCAAGGACAGAAAGAAGTGTATTAAAAAATGTGTGTGATATCATATATGGGTGACTTCTAATATATTTTAATATAATGTGAATTTAAGGCTGATGTGTTGAGTAAGGTGGATAAGAGCACGCTGAGATGGTTTGGGCATGTGGAACGAATGAACGAAGAAAGACTAACAAATTGTAGCGACCATGCGTGCGGTCACTGAACCCATTGAGGCGACCCTTGGCCGCTCGGTCATTGAACTCGCATTGTAAGGAATGCGAGACAAGCACTGGGCAAAGGTTCATTGAACTCACTATTAGCGGAGAACGGAACAGCGACATATATTCCGCACTGTCCTACAAAACAATGAATACCCTACGTGATGACAATAAATATATTGTGAGGCGGAGACGAGACGGCGACCTATCTCTTGCGCCGTCTCGCGCACATTCACAACACAATAGTTTAAAAATCACAACACAATAGTTTATAAAAATTAATAGTGAAAATAATCACAACACAATAGTTTATAAAAATTACGATAATCAATTAAAAATCAGTTCAAAAAAGTCTTCAAAAGACACGCGAGATCCCATTTCAAGGCTCGGATATTCGGAAGTGCCTTTTCAGGCACTCCTTATAGGTCAGCAAACTAACTTCAAAAATATCCGTGACTGCAGTCGTACTCATTTCTGATTCTGTGCAGTCAGTCTAGGTATGGTAAACTCATTCCGTATTCCGTCATAAATTTTCACGTACGTGTTATTTTCAGTGGACGCGTTTCTACAGCACTTATTCGTCTTCTTTCAGTCATTTTTCAAGTCCCTGTTTCAATTCCGTACATAAAACCAGCCCGGAGGTTGTGGGGGTTTAAATTCCGCTGAAATCCAGATAAAAAAAATGGGATTCCAGTCTGGTTTTCACTTAAGGCCTCTTTAAACAGATTTCTGGTTGGTTGGAAGAGATTGCCACATGGCAATAAACCCGCCAGATTGTACTGTATAAAACGAAAGTGTTATACAAATACAATAATAAAGTTGATGGTATAATACTTTAGTGGATTAATTTCTTGGCAGATTTTAAAACTGTCCAATAAGATAATCGATGTTTAGTGCCATATTGACTTTGTTCCCTATCGCTACACACCGTTCGATATATCGGCCCCATATGAAGAAGAAAAAGTTCTCTTTCATCAGGATAATGCACCGTATCAGAAGTCGATGGTAACTATGTCCAAGTTGCACGAGTTGAACTTCGAATTGCTTCCGCACCCACCGTATTCTCCAGATTTGGCCCCCAACAACTATTGGCTGTTCGCAGACTTCAAAAAGATGCTCCAGGGAAAGAGATTTGGCTCCAATGAAGAAGTGATTGCCGAAACTAACGCCTATTTTGAAACAAAAGATAAATCGTTCTACACGGCTGGCATAGAAAAGTTAGGAAAGCGTTGGAATGAATGTATCGCTCTTAAAGGAGACTATGTTGATGAATAAAGAAAAATTTTGGCAAACAAATGTTGTTTTAGTAGTTAGTCCCGGGACTAATTGATCGAAGTGTTATATCTCGTAACTCTTCCGTCCCCTGAGAAAATACTACACAAATTAGATCATTTAACTGGAATTCCATAATTCATGTACTTAAACACACACACGTTATGTACACATCTGTTTTACTCAAACGATAAGGTGATTCCATGAAAATACGAGTAGTTGTATACTCGTACTATGACAATAATGAAAAGTGACTAAGTCACACCGTACGGGTCTGCGTCACACATTATATTTTTGCCGCGCTACATCATGGAAACGATGACAGCACACTGTCACTCAAGCATGCAAACAGATGACGTTGACCATAAGTAGATAATACTGTATCGCGTTAAAACAAGGATGGTAAATCAGTATGGACACTTGATAGACCCATTCGAACTATCTATACACCTATATAGAATGGTTTTGCCGTTCTACGTCAGGGAAACGATGACAGCACACTGCCACTCAAGCATGCAAACAGATGACGTTGACCATAAGCAGATAATACTGTATCGCGTTAAAACAAGGATGGGAAATCAGTATGGACACTTGATAGACCCATTCGAACTATCTATACACCTATATAGAATGGTTTTGCCGTTCTACGTCAGGGAAATGATGACAGCACACTGCCACTCAAGCATGCAAACAGTTCACTTTGATCCTCAGCAGATAACTCTGTTTCGCGTTAAAACAAGGATGGGAAATCAGAATGGACACTTGATAGACCCATTAGAACTATCTATACACCTATATAGAATGGTTTTGCCGTTCTACGTCATGGAAACGATGACAGCACACTGCCACTCAAGCATGCAAACAGTTCACTTTGATCCTCAGCAGATAACTCTGTTTCGCGTTAAAACAAGGATGGGAAATCAGTATGGACACTTGATAGACCCATTCAAACTATGGATACACCTATATAGAATGGTTTTGGCGCGATATGTCAGGGAATCGATGTCAGCTTAATGCCACTAAAGCATGCAAACAGACGACGTTGACCCTGCACAGATAATACTGTATCAGGTGAGAAATCAGTATGGACACTTGATAGACCCATTAAAACTATCCATAAACCGATATAGAATGGTTTTGCCGTTTTATGTCAGGGAAACTATGACAGTACACTGTTACTCAAGCATACAAACAGATGATGCTGACCCTGATCGGATCATACCGTATCGCTTTAAAAGAAGGATGGGAAATCAGTATAGACACTTGATAGATCCATTGAAACTGGCCATAAACCGATATATAATGTTTTTTTCCGTTCTACGTCAGAGAAATTATGACAGTACACTGCCACTCAAGCATGCAAACATATGACGTTAACCTTTAGTAGATAATATTGTATCGCGTTAAAAACAAGGATGGAAAATCAGTATGGACACTTAATAGACACATTTAAACTATCCATAAACCTATATATGACGGATTTGCCACGATATGCCAGGTAATCGATTGCCACTCAAGCATGCTAACAGTGACGTTGATCTTTGGCAGATACTGTATCGCGTCAAAAGAAAGATAAAAAATCAGTATGGACATTTGATATACACATTTAAACTATCCATAAACTTATATATTGCGGATTTGCCGCGATATGTTAGGGAATCGATGACAGCACACTGCCACTCAAGCATGCTAACAGTGACGTTGATCTTTGGCAGATAATACTGTATCGCGTTAAAACAAAGAAGGAAAATCAGTATGGACATTTGATCGACACATTTAAACTATCCATAAACCTATATATGGCGGATTTGTCGCGATGTCAGGGAATCGATGACAGCACACTGCTAGTCAAGCATGCTAACAGTGACGTTGATCTTTGGCAGATAATACTGTATCGCGTTAAAACAAAGATGGAAAATCAGTATGGACATTTGATAGACACATTTAAACTATCCATAAACCTATATATGGCGGATTTGTCGCGATGTCAGGCAATCGATGACAGCACACTGCTACTTAAGGATGCTAACAGTGACGTTGATCTTTGGCAGATAATAGGTACTGTATCGCGTTAAAACAAATATGGAAAATCAGTATGGACATTTGATAGACACATTTAAACTATCCATAAACCTATATATGGCGGATTTGTCGCGATGTCAGGGAATCGATGACAGCACACTGCTACTCAAGGATGCTAACAGTGACGTTGATCTTTGGCAGATAATACTGTATCGCGTTAAAACAAAGATGGAAAATCAGTATGGACATTTGATAGACACATTTAAACTATCCATAAACCAATATATGACGGATTTGCCGCGATATGCCAGGGAATCGATTGCCACTCAAGCATGCTAACAGTGGCGTTGATATTTGGCAGATAATACTGTATCGCGTTAAAACAAAGATGGAAAATCAGTATGGACATTTGATAGACACATTTAAACAATCCATAAACCTATATATGACGGATTTGTCGCGATGTCAGGCAATCGATGACAGCACACTGCTACTTAAGGATGCTAACAGTGACGTTGATCTTTGGCAGATAATACTGTATCGCGTTAAAACAAAGATGGAAAATCAGTATGGAAATTTGATAGACACATTTAAACTATCCATAAACCTATATATGGCGGATTTGTTGCGATGTCAGGCAATCGATGACAGCACACTGCTACTTAAGGATGCTAACAGATGACGTTGATCTTTGGCAGATAATAGGAACTGTATCGCGTTAAAACAAATATGGAAAATCAGTATGGACATTTGATAGACACATTTAAACTATCCATAAACCTATATATGGCGGATTTGTCGCGATGTCAGGCAATCGATGACAGCACACTGCTACTTAAGGATGCTAACAGTGACGTTGATCTTTGGCAGATAATAGGTACTGTATCGCGTTAAAACAAATATGGAAAATCAGTATGGACATTTGATAGACACATTTAAACTATCCATAAACCTATATATGGCGGATTTGTCGCGATGTCAGGGAATCGATGACAGCACACTGCTACTCAAGGATGCTAACAGTGACGTTGATCTTTGGCAGATAATACTGTATCGCGTTAAAACAAAGATGGAAAATCAGTATGGACATTTGATAGACACATTTAAACTATCCATAAACCAATATATGACGGATTTGCCGCGATATGCCAGGGAATCGATTGCCACTCAAGCATGCTAACAGTGGCGTTGATATTTGGCAGATAATACTGTATCGCGTTAAAACAAAGATGGAAAATCAGTATGGACATTTGATAGACACATTTAAACAATCCATAAACCTATATATGACGGATTTGCCGCGATATGCCAGGGAATCGATTGCCACTCAAGCATGCTAACAGTGGCGTTGATATTTGGCAGATAATACTGTATCGCGTTAAAACAAGGATGGGAAATCAGTATGGACATTGGATAGACGCATTTAAACTATCCGTTTGCTCCCAGTTGTGTTGAGCATTAATGTTTTTAAGCGTCTCATGCAGTACGTCCTTATATCTCTTGGGCTGCCCATCGTGCTTCCTTCTACCCTCCGTCAGCTCACCAAATGTTATATTGCTTGAGAGTTTATACTCAGACGTGCGAGCCACGTGTCCAGGATGTCCAACGTGACACCAGAATCTCGATGCTACAGCAGTTTTCTCTTCTCAAAATTTGTATAATTTGATACTATATGACTCCATTGAATCTTCATTATTTGCGCGAAGTTCCTTTGCTGACATTTTTCTTCTTCTTCCTCTTCTTTTAGGTTTGTTGGCCTGTTATGGTCCTGCATTATCGTTTCCCTCTTGTGACATCGTCTGCCAGCTGTCTTTCCATCTTTTGGGAGGTCGTCCTGGAGGTCTACTCGCTTGGGGGATACTGTCCCTGGCCATTCTTACGGCTCTCGGTTCCGCCATTCTGGATACGTGTTCGTTCCAGAACCTTCTTCTCTGTCGTCCCCATCTGACAATATCTTCAACTTCGCACACCCTTCGGATTTCTGTGTTTCGTACTCTATCACGAAGGGTTTTGCCAGCGATACTCCTGAGTACCTTCATTTCGCTGGTTCGAAGGAGGTTTTTGGTTCTGACAGTGTCGACTCTGGACTCTATGCTGTATGCCATTATGGGGCGGACACAGGTCTTGTACCATATATCCTCACCTTGTTTTTCCAGATAGTGTTCTTTAAACATCCGGAAATAGCTGCGGCCTTTTGTGATTGTTCAAATACTTCGTCATATGTGAGAGGTCGTTATTGCACATTATGCTAGCACTCAAGTATTTAAATGTTTTAACATTTTTCTAGTGCCCTAATACTCGTATGTCGTCTGTAGAGGACCCATGACTCGCGTCCATAGATCATAGACGGTATGACTACAGTTTTATAGACTGCCGTTTTGGTTTTTAGTGTTAGATCGTGACTATCAAGCCCTCGCCCACGAAGAGCCTAAAACATCCGGGAAGCTGCGTTTAATATATTCTGAATCTCGTCATCTACTATACGTTTGCTTTGGCATTCACAATGCCACCGTAGTTATTATAACACTGCGCTGATTCTATGATCTCTTGGTGACAGAGAAATGTGAAAGAAAAATTCAACGTGACATACGGGCGAGTAATCGAAGATTGGAGTAAGTTGAGGATTTTTGCTGTTTGGTTAGTATTTTCTGATGATAGAAAAGTAAAGAGGGACATCGACAAGATACAAAGTCAAAGGAGCACTAAATCACGCATATATGGTATACTTAAACCGGACAGTATCAAAATCTGCTAAAATGATAGTCTATAGTAGTATTTTGGTGATAATTTTGGTGTATGGGAGTGAAACGTGGACGTGGACAAAGACTGAGAGGAGCCGAATAAATGAGAAGAATACACGGAGTAGCAATGTATGACAGAATAAGGAATTAAAGATGAATGCTGATGTGTTGAGTAAGATGCAGAAGAGCAATCTGCTATGGTTTGGGCATGTACAACGAATTAAATACTAACAAAACAAATACCGTATTAGCCCGACAATAAAGCGAGTTTTTTTTTTATTTAAAAAGGCGACACGTAGATAGGGGGGTCGCCTTATATTCGAGTCACAAGTCATCAAATTTCCAATGAAACCATCACCAATGGATTTAAAAAATGTTGCATATCCAATAAAATGGACGGTGCTGAAGATGATATCTTGTGGGTAAATATGATTGAGGATTCCGTAGACGATAATATCACTGAAGATGGAGATGGGACTGATGCTGAGGATGCTAACTATATGGTATATAGCCATATGTGACTCTGACTGATCTGATCAGCTACTGTAGTTGGACTTTTTTATTTCTTCTTTTCATGTTTAAACATGTCTTTTAATATTATCTGGGTACTTTGTTTTAATAAAAAAAAAATCGTTCAACGTTTTGCATTTTATTTTTCATAATATTATAATGTTGAGGGAAATGATTTTTTTCTCCAAAAAGCAGATTAAAAAATAGGGGGTCGCCCTATAGTCGGGCCAATACGGTATACAGTAAGGCGAGAGGAAGGCGTGGTAGAGGGAAACCAAATTAAGTATTTTTTGAAAGTTGGAAATGTAAAACGTCGCTTTAAAGAGAAATCGCAGTTGTATGAGAAGGTATATACATGTAGAAGAGGCGAAGAATGGGTGTCGAGATAGGAAAGTCTGGCACTCTGTCCTTACTGTCTACCCCGATACGGAAATGGTGTGATGTATGTATGTATGTATTTCGCTACTTTTCATATATGTAAATCGGCCGTTGTTTCTATTCGATGTCATTATTTCAATGGTCGAATGACTTTTGATATTACTATTACGTAAATAGGTTTTTATTAATATTAAAATATCAGGAGAACATAAGGTAAGGGTGTGTTAGGAGAGTTGATGGGATTACGTGAACGAAGTAGGGCGATGACGTCACAATCTGACCAACCCGTCCCATTAATATTCGAGGGTAGTTTGAAAAGTTTGGTAAACAGGCGAGTAATATATATTTCGCACTGAACTATCGTTTTCGTGGGTGCGGGCAGCTAACTAGAGACGGTTCCACGTAGTGTGATCAACTGTGTATGAAGTTTTTTTTTAATCATTTTGACTCGTGCACTTAATTATGTATTTTTTTAAATGTTTTTTGACGATTCTTTATTTTTGGTTTATTCAAATAGAACGCATCAATTGAATAATTAATTTGCTGAGATTGCCGAAATATATTGTATTTCCATAGTCTGTCGAGCTATAAGGGTAGGCTGATTGCAGAGTTGATGTAGTCTTCTTTTCGCAATAATGTCAAATTGGTATGGTGAGGTGCGGGCAGCTGACTAGAGACGGTTCCGTATCGTGTGATTAACTATGTATATTGTTAATTTTTTTTAATCATTTTGACTGGTGCACTTACTTATGTATTATTTAAAATGTTTTTTTTTACGTGATTTTGGTTTATTGAAATATTAGGTGTTAACATAAGTTGTGTCCGTTTTTTTTTTCAATTTAAAAATGAACACCAAAAGTAAAACAAAATAGTAAAGTTTATACGTCATTCGCAAGAAAATTTTCTGCTCTACAAGATATTGTGTTTGCTTTTACGTTACAAATGTTATTTTATATAATTACAAGCCTTCAAAATGGAATGGCAAGTAGACGAAAGTGAGCATTTTCGACACCTCCTTCTGTTCACGTTCGACAATTGATTTTTGTTGTTTTCACTCAAAACATGTGGAACCCAAGCGCCGAACTTCTGGACTTTTCCCATTGATTTAAGATGGCGGTATACAGTCATGTGACTACAATTCATTTGCTCGGCCAATTCTACGGTGTTTTGAAGGGGATCTTCAGGAATAATATGGTTTAAGCGGTCCTCGTCGAAGTCCACTGGTCGTCCGGAACGCTCCATGTCTTTCAGGTCGAAATTACCGTCTTTGAAACGCAAAAACCATCAACGAGCTGTCCTTTCATTCATAGCATCTTCACCGTACACTTCGCAAATATCGCAAGCAGCTTTGGCAGCTTTATTTTCTCGATTGAACGCGAACAGAAGGTGTCGAAAATGCGCATTTTCGTCTACTTGACATTCCATTTTGAAGGCTTGTAATCAAATAAAATAATATATGTAACGTAAAAGCCAACACAATATCTTGTAGAGCAGAAAATTTTCTTTCGAATGACGTATAAACTTTACCATTTTGTTTTACTTTTGGTGCTCATTTTTAAATTGAAAAAAAATGGACACAACTTATGTTAACACCTAATAGAACGCATCAATTAGATAAATCAATTTGCTGAGATTACCGTAATAATATATTTCCATAGTTTGCCGAGCTCTATAAGTAGACTGATTATGAAGTATTGAATTTGTACTGTACTATTCTTTTCGCATTGATGTGACGAGGTGCGGGCGGCTGACTAGAGACTTTAGCTTTCAATCACGATTTCCAGTGGTCAAATATGGCATGTGTCAAATATTAAAACCAACACATTGTAGAGTTTGTAATTTATTTTTATCAAACACTGTTTATTCCACTTTTTTGTGACGGTATAACCCTACCGGTTTCAAGGCTTTCACCTCACCTTCAGGGAGCGCAAACAAGACTAAATGCTGTTCGAACTGGTACCGATATACACGCTTCAACGGTTGGAAGCTGGGAAAAATGGAATACTTAGCAACAGTAGTGTGTATAAACTTTTATGTGCTGACTGTGATAATTTCTATATAGGAAAGACAGGAAGATCTTTTGAAAAGAGATTTCGTGAACACAAATCCGCCTTAACAAATCCTCTAATTTATTCTGAAATGGCTAATCATTGTCACCGTGAGAATCATACTTTTTCTATCGATGATGCCAAATTCTTACATATCAGTGGTAACGGAAATAAATTGGACAGATTAGAGGCCCTAGAAATTTCTAAGTCAGTACACCGATCGGAACATCTGTTGAACAGTTATTTCCCAAAAATCTCTCCGCTCTTGGCCGAAATTGTCCCGTGCCTCCCTCACTCCCCAGCTTCCAACCGTTGAAACGTGTATATCGGTACCAGTTCGAACAGCATTCAGTCTTGTTTGCGCTCCCCTGAAGATGAGGTAAAAGCCTTGAAACCGGTAGGGTTATACCGTCACAAAAAAGTGGAATAAACAGTGTTTGATAAAAATAAATTACAATGTCTTTAAACCTCCACAACGTTAATGCCTTATCTATAAACAACGTTGTAGAGTAGTATATGATATACACATAAATATGGTTAATAAATATCGAAAAATAAACAAAATAATGTTTTACTCGTAAATAAAGCAGGAATGGGTGTTCGTATAATTGGTCATAAAATAATAAACAATAACATTGTAAAAAAAAACTCAATTATCTAGAAATTAACAATCTTCAACAGTATCTATTTGCGCAGCTGTTAACTTATTCAAATAAAAATGTTTACTGAAGTCACGGAACTCAGTTTTTTTCGATTGTTGCGGCAAATGTCAAAACGTTCGATTCAGATGGCTGTTAAACTACGCGTCGCATCTGGCTGAAATTTCGACAGAGGTCGCTTGAGGAATGAGTACTTTCCAGCAGTGATGCTACTTTATGGATTGTGGCGCAATCTCGTGGAAATTTAGTAAACTTTTCAAACTACCCCTATATAGTAATATTCGGTCATTTTTAGCTTTACGACAGCTGTTGACGCTCTCCTGAGGCGAGTCTTTAGTTTATCATAAAGAGAGGAAATCGATGGTAGGATGCTGCCCAGATATACAAAGTTAAGTACGTTTTTAAGTCGTCCACCATTCACGTGAACGTTGGGTGGGGACGTCTGAAAACTGGGAGCAGTTGGCTCAGGATAACCATTTATGAAGTCACTTTACGAATTGTGGTGCCATCTCATGGAAATTTACCAAACTTTTAAAACTACCCTCGTAAATCGAAATGGCCTTAGCCCATAAAGCTGGCAGGGGAATAAAGAACAGCTCTGCCTTCTTGGGCTCTGGCCCATGGAACCATATCATGGTGAGGGTGGAGAGACGGGTAGAGAGAGTATCGATCCGTTTTCAAGAATCACGAGGAACTCAATAGGGAGAAACAATGAAGTCGTCACACTTTATGTCTCTATAAGTTGGCAAGTCAGTCTAAGGATGTGCGAAAACAGTAATTGTTCAAATCAATACTGGAGGTTGCGGGTTCAAATCCCGCTGGTTTAAAAAAAAAAGGATTCCAATCAGGTTTTCACTTAAGGCATTTTTAATATCTTTCTGATTGGTTCGAAGAGATTGCCACGTGGCAATAAGCCTACCAGGTTGTATTGTATACAATAACAGTGTAATACAATTACATGTCAAAGAGATCGATTCACATGGCTGTCAAACGTTAACTACGCGTCGCATCTGGCTGAAACTTTAGACATATGTTATGTATTGTAGGTCGCTTGAGGAATGATACTTGCCAGCGGTGATGTGCCCCGTTTACCTTGTTCCCTGTCACAACCATTGTTTATAATAAAGCTATAGAAAAAATGCTACGGATACCCTGGACGGATATGGTCAGCAACACGAGGGTTCTTCAAAGAGCCAAAGTTGATAGAGAGTTGCTGACTAATATTAAAATCCGAAAGGTGTCCTACTTGGGTCATGTACTTAGAGGAGCAAAGTACAAATTACTGTACCTGATCATCCAAGGCAAAATAGAGGGTCGAAGAGGTGTTGGCAGGAGGCAAATCTCCTGGCTCCGCAATATACGTGATTGGACTGGCATAAGGGGCGTTGGGGGATCTTTTTCGGGCTGCCGGGGACAAAGATGCCAACTCTCAGGTGATATTCAACGTTGGGGGGACCTGACATGACACTGGGAAGAAGAATAATAATAGAAAAAATGCTATTGAGTCCTACATAAGTCTGTATGGTAATCCGGCCCACAAAACCAGTGGGTACCCTCGCCTGAGATACACTCACACCTCGAGTTGCGTCAGAATACATTCAGACGTCACGCAGACAAAGTTCAACAGGAACGCAATGCGGCAAGCGCGTGTTGGGTTGGCTACAGGCCAACCCCCTAAATCAGTGGTCGAAAAACTTGAAAGCCAAATAATAGACTCTGTAAATATTAAAAAGCGTACTGGTGTTAATATTTATCCAATTATAAGGACATTTTTACTTTTAAAAGCGTACTGGTGTTAATATGTATCCACTTATAAGGACATTTTTCCATTTAAAAGCGTACTGGTGTTAATATGTATCCACTTATAAGGACATTTTTACATTTAAACGCGTACTGGTGTTAATATTTATTCCCTTATAAGGACATTTTTACATTTAAAAGCGTACTGGTGTTAATATTTATCCACTTATAAGGACATTTTTACATTTAAAAGCGTACTGGTGTTAATATGTATCCACTTATAAGGACATTTTTACATTTAAACGCGTACTGGTGTTAATATTTATCCACTTATAAGGACATTTTTACATTTAAAAGCGTACTGGTGTTAATATTTATCCACTTATAAGGACATTTTTACATTTAAAAGCGTACTGGTGTTAATATGTATCCACTTATAAGGACATTTTTCCATTTAAAAGCGTACTGGTGTTAATATGTATCCACTTATAAGGACATTTTTACATTTAAACGCGTACTGGTGTTAATATTTATCCACTTATAAGGACATTTTTACATTTAAAAGCGTACTGGTGTTAATATTTATCCACTTATAAGGACATTTTTACATTTAAAAGCGTACTGGTGTTAATATGTATCCACTTATAAGGACATTTTTACATTTAAACGCGTACTGGTGTTAATATTTATCCACTTATAAGGACATTTTTACATTTAAAAGCGTACTGGTGTTAATATGTATCCACTTATAAGGACATTTTTCCATTTAAAAGCGTACTGGTGTTAATATGTATCCACTTATAAGGACATTTTTACATTTAAACGCGTACTGGTGTTAATATTTATCCACTTATAAGGACATTTTTACATTTAAAAGCGTACTGGTGTTAATATGTATCCACTTATAAGGACATTTTTACATTTAAACGCGTACTGGTGTTAATATGTATCCACTTATAAGGACATTTTTACATTTAAACGCGTACTGGTGTTAATATTTATCCACTTATAAGGACATTTTTACATTTAAAAGCGTACTGGTGTTAATATTTATCCACTTATAAGGACATTTTTACATTTAAAAGCGTACTGGTGTTAATATTTATCCACTTATAAGGACATTTTTACATTTAAAAGCGTACTGGTGTTAATATGTATCCACTTATAAGGACATTTTTACATTTAAAAGCGTACTGGTGTTAATATTTATCCACTTATAAGGACATTTTTACATTTAAAAGCGTACTGGTGTTAATATGTATCCACTTATAAGGACATTTTTACATTTAAAAGCGTACTGGTGTTAATATGTATCCACTTATAAGGACATTTTTACATTTAAAAGCGAAATGGTGTTAATATTTATCCACTTATATGAACATTTTTACATTTAAAAGCGTACTGGTGTTAATATTTATCCACTTATATGAACATTTTTACATTTAAAAGCATACTGGTGTTAATATGTATCCACTTATGACATCTTTACATTTAAAAGCGTACTGGTGTTAATATTTATCCAATTATAAGGACATTTTTACATTTAAAAGATTTTTAGTACTAACTTTGGTGTATGGGAGTGAAATACGTTGAATGTACGCTACATAAAAGAATACACTAGACCAGACCTGGTCAACCTATATAGTCCCACGGGCCGCATTGACGACCTACAATTTTCCAAGGGCCGCACATAAATCTGTACCCTAGAGCAGCGGTCACCAAACATGGGGGGACGGACGAAAAATATTCTTATTGAAATTCTATTAGAACATAAAATATTCTTATTGAAATCCTATTAGAACATAAAATACTCTTATTGAAATCCTATTAGAGCATTAGTTTACATTGCATGTGTAAATAAATACAGTTTATAATTGGAAATCTTATGCCTAATCACAATAGAAGAATCGTTGTCGTGTATTCACAACCAAATCATAACATTTTATAAAATTAATATAAAAATTATAGAAGAAGTTGCCGACCTTAACCTGGGATACAAGATGGGTGACAATATGCTAAACATCATATGCTATGCTGACGGTGCCACCATCATAGCCGAATCAGAGGAAGACCTGCAACAAATGCTACGTCGATTCCACACTGCTTCCAAAAAATACAACATGTCTATCTCCATCAGCAAGACTAAATGCATGACTCTAGCCAGAGAGCAAGTTGGATGCGGTGTGGCGATCAACGACACACCAATTGAACAAGTTACAAAATTTAAATACTTGGGTGCTAGCATAATGTGCAATGGCGATGCACTTGAACAATCACAAAAGGCCGCAGCTATTTCCGGATGTTTAAAGAACACTATCTGGAAAAACAAGTATATGAACATCCAAAGCAAGGTGAGGATATACGAGTACAAGACCAGTGTCCGTCCCATAGTGACATACAGCATAGAGTCCAGAGCCGACACTGTCAGAACCAAAAATCTCCTTCGAACCAGCGAAATGAAGGTACTCAGGAGTATCGCTGGCAAAACCCTTCGTGATAGAGTACGAAACACAGAAATCCGAAGGGTGTGCGAAGTTGGAGATAATGTCAGATGGGGACGACAGAGAAGAAGGTTCTGGAACGAACATGTATCCAGAATGGCGGAACCGAGAGCCATAAGAATGGCCAGGGACAGTGTCCCCCAAGCCAGCAGACCTCCAGGACGACCCCACAAAAGATGGAGACATCTGGCAGTTGACGTCACAAGAGGGAAACGATGATGCAGGACCATAACAGGCCTAAAAGAAGAAGAATATTTCTTATATATATTTACGAATAAAAGTCGGGGGGCGGATGAAAAAGTTTGGTGAGGAAGCGACGCTATTCACGTCTCACTCTACTTCGGTATATGGGAACGAAAGAAATAGAATCTCAGTTCGCTCGCTTCTCTCGCTTAGTAACCAGCGGGCTCTCGTTCGAGGTTGTCGCTTCGCCCGTTTTGTGAACGTCGCCCGATGTTTTTTTTCTTCATGTTTTCAGCAATTAAATTTCAATTATTATCACTTTTGACTTCAAATTTAATTAATTTAAGCGATTGGCTATGAATATTCTTTTTTTCCGATTTAAAATCGCTCATTTTTACATGTGTATTGAATACACAGCACCGGAACGGGCGGATTTTTTTAGCACAGGAAAGGAAAGTTTAAGGGAATTGGGTCTATCATTCCACTTCCGCGGCATTGTGTCACTGGAAATTAGTGATTAATTCGTTAGTTTTCGAGCTCTCTAAAACGTCCCTATATAAATCATTTTATTAATATTATAAAAAAAACAAACACATGAAATTGTACGAACAAGCAATTTTTTTTCCTGGAGGACTGCGAAAACTTACTAAATTGAGCGACAGAGCGGGAACTTTCAGACATACACTTCCATCTTGTTCATACTTATTAACTATAAACAACATCATACTTATTATATTAAACCATGGTTTCAAATGGAAAGATTGTTGGATTGCTTTATATCTAGAGCGACAAATTATCTCTTTTGTACAAAGATCAGAGAATAACAACATATAGAATTTAAAATTGACACGTAAGCAGTATTATACGAGTACAATAGGAAAAAATAGTACAAGTCGAACAATACAATAAAGGAAATCCATACAATTCAATCAATTCATCTGGTTTATAAATCGTGAATACCTCCGCTTTATGCGTTCAATTTTATCAACATGGACATAATACTGGGGTGACCATATTACCGAATTTTATCAACATGGACATAATACTGGGGTGACCATATTACCGAATTTTATCAAAATGGGCATAATACTGGGGTGACCATATTACCGAATTTTATCAACATGGACATAATACTGGGGTGACCATATTACCGAATTTTATCAACATGGACATAATACTGGGGTGACCATATTACCGAATTTTATCAACATGGACATACTACTGGGGTGACCATATTACCGAATTTTATCAAAATGGGCATAATACTGGGGTGACCATATTACCGAATTTTATCAACATGGACATACTACTGGGGTGACCATATTACCGAATTTTATCAAAATGGGCATAATACTGGGGTGACCATATTACCGAATTTTATCAACATGGACATAATACTGGGGTGACCATATTACCGAATTTTATCAACATGGACATAATACTGGGGTGGCCATATTACCGAATTTTATCAACATGGACATAATACTGGGGTGACCATATTACCGAATGTTATCAACATGGACATAATACTGGGGTGACCATATTACCGAATTTTATCAACATGGACATAATACTGGGGTGGCCATATTACCGAATTTTATCAACATGGACATAACACTGGGGTGACCATATTACCGAATTTTATCAACATGGCCATAATACTGGGGTGACCATATTACCGAATTTTATCAACATGGACATAATACTGGGGTGACCATATTACCGAATTTTATCAACATGGACATAATACTGGGGTGACCATATTACCGAATTTTATCAAAATGGGCATAATACTGGGGTGACCATATTACCGAATTTTATCAACATGGACATAATACTGGGGTGACCATATTACCGAATTTTATCAACATGGACATACTACTGGGGTGACCATATTACCGAATTTTATCAACATGGCCATAATACTGGGGTGACCATATTACCGAATTTTATCAACATGGACATAATACTGGGGTGACCATATTACCGAATTTTATCAAAATGGGCATAATACTGGGGTGACCATATTACCGAATTTTATCAACATGGACATAATACTGGGGAGACCATATTACCGAATTTTATCAACATGGACATAATACTGGGGTGACCATATTACCGAATGTTATCAACATGGACATAATACTGGGGTGACCATATTACCGAATTTTATCAACATGGACATAATACTGACGTGACCATATTACCGAATTTTATCAACATGGCCATAATACTGGGGTGACCATATTACCGAATTTTATCAACATGGACATAATAATGGGGTGACCATATTATCGAATTTTATCAACATGGACATAATACTGGGGTGACCATATTACCGAATTTTATCATAATAAAAAAATGTTTTTACCAGATAAGTATTAAATTTTTAAAATTATTTATTTTCATTGCAAAAACAATCTGACGGATTTATTGCCAGGCGTCAATCTCTTCCAATCAACCAGACATATCAAAGTTTTTGGTCGCAAAAAAACATTCAAATGACTACCCATCCCCGCAAAATTTATGAAAATATCGTCGTTGTTCTTTTCTCCATGCTTTTCGCAGAACAACGACGATATCAACCATAAAAAAAACAGGCACTTACTTACAATATAGTCGGATATAACGAACTAATTTAGCCCCCCCCCCCTCTCATGCTAGTTATAACCAAGTTTGATAGTACAGGCGGCCCTCGACTTTCGCACATTCAACTTTCCCACAATTCGCTATTTCGCACATTTTTAAAAGATTTTTGTCGATAACGCAAAAATTGTTCGCTTCCGTGCAGTCACTCCCACTTTTTCGGAAGAACTATAATATATGGAACGCAATAAACAATATTGGAGACTCGTGGGCTGAAATAAAAGAGTCAACAATGAAAGGTTCCTGGAAACAATTATGCCCACAAATGACGAGTGATTTTATAAATTCTGAAGAAACTCCTGAAACGATCACAGATGGAATAGTCAGCCTAATGAATGAACTAAACTTGGACGTCAACAACGGAGATGTTAATGAGTTGATTGAATCTCACTCGGTACCTCTGTCAAATGAATACTTAATTGAGCAACAAGAGTTAAATGGAATACACAATGGAAGTGAGGAAGAAGAAGCTGATAAAATCGTCAAGAGATCATGGAAGAATGTGATGGAAGACCAATGGAGAACGTATATCTCAAGTATATTACGTAGGGCGATTGACAAAGACCATAAGCCAAAAGTCATGTGTATTACTTCCCGCCGGGTACTGTATGTATATTGATAAATAAATATTTATATTGATAAATAAATATTTTAAAATAGATTTTTGATGTTTATTTTACATCCCTCTACTTTCGAACATTCAAAATTCGCACACATTATCAGGAACCAATTATGTACGAAAGTTGAGGGCCGCATGTACTTAGTTACAATATAGTCGGATATAACGAACTATTGTAATTTAGTCCCCCTTCTCATGCGTCTTATAACGAAGTTTGACAGTATTTATGGAGGACTGTGAAAGTTTACTTAATTTCCCGACAGAGCGGATACTTGGTTATAAAATATGCTCCGATGCTGTAAATTGGGACATATGAAAAAAAAAAAAAAAGTCGTAATGAATACACCAAGGTGAACAACTCTCCGTGTGGCGTCTGGAAATATACCAAATATACTGTACATAACACACGTCGGCCGGCGGTGCCAACTCCCGAAATAAAATACGCGCTACACGCGGATGCCACAGTCCCGTCCACGACTATGAATTATGCCATCTGCGCAGGGGATATCTGAACGACCCATCGGACGCTGGCGCTGGTCGAAAGACACATTAATAAGATTTGAACGCACACAGCGGAAGTTTCAATATGTAAACATGACAAATCCATCTTTGAAGTACACAAAGTGCGTAAAAGTACATAAATATCTCAAAAGCATACACACATATGACGAGCTCCGTGACCTGGTGGTAAGACACTTGTCTGCCGATCCGGAGGTTGCGGGTTCGATCCCCGCTGGAACCCAGATTTTAAAAAATAGGATTCCAGTCTGGTTAACACTTAGGGCCTATAAAAACAACTTTCTGGTTGGTTGGAAGAGATTCCCACATGGCAATAAACTCGCCAGGTTAAAAAAAAAAAGAAAACATCTCAAAAGTGTATATCATAATGTCTCTAAAGTAAATTAATCTCTGAAAGGTAAATAGCACTATAAAAAAAAACATACATAACTCAAAAGTACAAAAACCTCTCAAAAATACACAAATCTCTTAAAAGTATTGTGTGTTAACATAAGTTGTGTCCGTTTTTTTTCAAATTTAAAAATGAGCATCAAAAGTAAAACAAAATGGTAAAGGTTATACGTCATTCGAAAGAAAAATTTCTGTTCTACAAGATATTGTGTTTGCTTTTACGTTACATATATTATTTTATTTGATTACAAGCCTTCAAAATGGAATGTCAAGTAGACGAAAGGGAGCATTTTCGACACCTCCTTCTGTTCGCATTCAATCGAAGGAATAAAGCTGCCAAAGCTGGTCGCGATATTTGCGAAGTGTACGGTGGAGATGCTATGTAAAAGTACATAACTCACTCAACAGTTCATAAATAGCTTAGAAATACATTAATATCTTAAAAGTGCATAATCGCTCAAAAGTATATAACTCACTCAAATGTATATAGTATAAGTCTCTCAAAAGTTTATTAATTTATTATAACCACACAGTATATGAATAACATACAGTACCCGGCGGTATTACGCATCGGGCTTAAGAAAGAGACTATCGGCCATCATCGGTTAACTTCGGTTTTGCAGAGCGTCATCTCTATCTTACGATGCGCTAACAAATCTCGACGGAACACGTGTATGAATGACAGAGACGACGCTCTATAAAACCGAAGTTAGCGGATTATGGCCGGCAGTATCTTTCTCAAGCCCGATGTGTATTACTTACCGCCGGATACTGTACTTCAAAAGTCCCAAATTCATAAATAACTTTAAAGTACATAAAACTCAGCTCACCCTGACGAGTTCCTTCAGCCTCTCCCTGTTGTAAACATTGCCGATCTCTTCTCCCAGCAGGAAGTCCAGAAGCTTGCTGACGGGATAGGACAATGGGAACGTCACAACCATGACGGCTTTGGTGACGTGTATGGTCTTGGCGCCGACAGCCAGCCCGTACCGAGAGCATATAGCCTGAGGAGTGATCTCGCCGAGAAGCACGATCGTTATCGTCGAACAGATGACAGCAACAAGGCCAGAAGTCAAATCGTCCAGGAGAATCGTGAAAGTGGAATTAACGGCAACGTTCCCCAGGAGTATACTGCAGAGAAGATAATTTCCATGGTCTCGTACAGGTTGTATAATCCTAGCGTATTCTTTCTCTTTCTCGGTACCAGTGTTGCAGAGGATCTTCAATTCTGTTCTGTCCAAGGACATCAGCCCTAGATTCAGACCAGAAAAGAGGGCTGAAAACATCAGACACACACATATGATCATGAAGGACGCCCAGATAGGCAGAAGTTTGGAGTACGTTCGCAGTTGGAGCCAGGTATCGAAGCCTTGGTGGATAAATGGTGAGGTGTCTGCGCGCATGTCGGACGGGTCTGAAGGTTTCTTCGCGCAGACAAAGAAACCATGGCCGTCCTGCGCTACAGGAAGGACAACTTTGACTTTGGCCGTCTTTCCGGTCGCTGATCCCTCTATCATCTGCCAAAAAAAGAGAAAAAAAAAACGTTAAGTCAAATATTGTCAGTTTGTCGTTCGTTTCTCCGTGGCTTGAGACGTCTGTCTTCCGACCCGGAGGTAGCGAGTTCGATCACCGCTGGAGCACAGTTAAAAAAAAAGCTTTTCAGTCTGGTTTCACTTAAAGGCGACCTCCGTGGCCTGGTGGTAAGACACTTGTCTGCCGATCCAGAGGTTGCGGGTTCGATCCCCGCTGGAACCCAGATTTTTTAAAAATAGGATTCCAGTCTGGTTAACACTTATGGCCTATAAAAACATTTTTCTGGTTGGTTGGAAGAGATTGCCACATGGCAATAAACTCGCCAGGTACAAAAAAAAAAGGCTGATAAACATTTTTATTTATTTATTCAACACTTTATTGTAAAATAATCTGGTGGAATTATTGCCAGGTGGCAATCTCTTTCAACCAAAATAGACAAAATAACTAAACGAAGTTACATGGTCACCAAAAAAAAATCAAATGATTTTTCCCCTTTACAAAATTAATTAACAATATACATAATAAAAAAAAGTGAGATATCATCGACGGAGCGAGTCTAACATTGGTTTGTAACTGGTTCCAGAGTCTCACTACATATATGGACGATGTAAAAAAAGTAAAAGCGGCGAACTGGGAAAACCAATAAACAATCTTTGTTTGACTGTAGCGATCGAAAAGACATTGGAATATTTTCGGCGAGATAAGAGGGGACGGCGTTGGTTGGTTGGAAGAGATTGCCAAATGGCTAAACTCTATAAGACGCCTGTGTTCCAACCAGGAGGTTGCCAGTTCGATTGCCGCTGGAACCCTGTTTTGTTTTTTTTTTAAAGAAAATAGGTTTACATTTAAGGCTTCATAAACATCTTTCTGGTTGGTTGAAGGACATTGCTGCACGGCAGCAATCCTGCAAGGTTTACTGTATACAAATAAATTGTTAAACATGATTCGCTCGGGTGTTGCTATAGCTGTCAGGCGTGATTTGTTTAACAATAGTGAGTTTGCTCTCTAAATAAACGGCGCTATATAAACATGTCCTTTTGGTTAGGTCTTTCGAAGTGTTATACCGCGTGGTTTGACTTATGAAGTCGATGTTTCGAAAACTGACACATTTTCGAAACATCGTCAATATAAGTCAAACAAAGCGGTACAACTCTCGGAAATAAATTATTAAACTGTGTTTGATAATTTTTTCCGAACAAACACGGAGGGGCATACATTTTACTAAAAAAAATAAGTTTCAATCTTTCTCCGTGAACTGTAACATTTTTCGGTAAAATTCTAGGCGAATTGACAACAGACCCTCTGGATTAAGGCTGTGTTACAGTTGAATACTGTAAAAGAATCGACAGATCCTCTGGATTAAGGCTGTGTTCCAGTTGAATACTGTAAAAGAATCGACAGACCCTCTGGATTAAGGCTGTGTTACAGTTGAATACTGTAAAAGAATCGACAGACCCTCTGGATTAAGGCTGTGTTACAGTTGAATACTGTAAAATAATTGACAGACCCTCTGGATTAAGGCTGTGCTCCAGTTAATTACTGTAAAAGAATCGACAGACCCTCTTGGTCGAAGCTGTGTTCCAGTTGAATACTGTAAAAGAATCGACAGACCCTCTGGATTAAGACTGTGTTCCAGTTGAATACTGTAAAATAATTGACAGACCCTCTGGATTAAGGCTGTGCTCCAGTTGAATACTGTACAATAATTGACAAACCCTCTTGGTTGAAACTGTGTTCCAGTTGAATACTGTAAAATAATTGACAGACACTCTGGATTACGGTTGTGTTCCAGTTGGATACTGTAAAATAATTGTAATTTATTTTCACTGTTTATTCCACTTTTTTACCCCTCCACAAAAAAAAAAAAAAAAAAAAAAAAAAAAAAAAAAAAAAAAAAAAGTGGAATAAACAGTGTTTGTTAAAAATAAATTACAATGTCTTTAAACCTCCACAACGTTAATGCCTTAACTATAAACAACATAAAATAATTGACAGACCCTATGGATTAAGGCTGTGTTCCAGTGGAATACTGTAAAATAATTGACAGACCCTCTTGGTTGAAGCTGTGTTCCAGTTGAATACTGTAAAAAAATCGACAGACACTCTGGATTAAGGTTGTGTTCCAGTTGGATACTGTAAAATAATTGACAGACCCTCTGGATTAAGGCTGTGTTCCAGTTGAATACTGTAAAAGAATCGACAGACCCTCTGGATTAAGACGGTGTTCCAGTTGAATACTGTAAAATCATTGACAGCCCCCCTGGATTAAGGCTGTGTTCCAGTTGAATACTGTAAAAGAATCGACAGACCCTCTGGATTAAGGCTGTGTTACAGTTGAATACTGTAAAATAATTTACAGACCCTCATGGTTGAATCTGTGTTCCAGTTGAATACTGTAAAATAATTGACAGACCCTCTGGATTAAGGCTGTGTTCCAGTTGAATTTTATTTTATTTTTATTTGATTAATTAAGAAATATACACAATTTGCGGAAAAAAACAACAGGTAATTTAATGTGGACATAATTATGGATCTGGGTTTGTTGCCTTTCATTTGGCGTGTCTCCAGTAAACTAGGATTTTGCCTGTATCTTACTGAGGAGATAATACTGTAAAAGGATTATCTTACTGAGGACGAATACTGTAAAATAATTGACAGACCCTCTGCATTAAGGCTGTGTTCCAGTTGAATACTGTAAAACAATAAACTCAAATTCTTGTGCAATATTCGGGACACACCCTCCGACTGACGTATACGTCCAATGTATGACGCTCTCCACTCTCTGCCTACACTGTGAGAGAAACAAGACAAGAGTGACATCATATGACAAGGAACAGTCAAAAGAATGAGAAGAAAATGGTGACGTTATTTAACGTATTATTATTATTACACATGACAAGAAATATACACAATTTGAGAAAAAACAACAGGTAATTTGATTTGGACACACAATTTTAATGGATCTGGGTTTGTTGCCTTTCATTTGTCGTATCCCCAGTAAACTAGGCTTTTGCCTGTATCTTACTGAGGATATTTAGCATGAAAAAATAAATCGATACTTCTTTCCGATTTTTGATTACACAAAAACAAAACCCCGTTGCACGTTCTCATCAACCTGACAAACAGTGACACTCAATTACAACTGGAAACATCTTGCGAAATTCATCTCCTCACACACCATCACTCCAGAAAGACCAAAAATATTCATCCCACAATATACCGCACACAATCATAAGAATAAAAATTAAAACAAATTTAAAACAAAAAAAAATACACAGAAACCCAAAAACAACCAAAATTAAAACAACGAGAAGAGACCCACACTCACGAGTTCACATAAATCCTTTCCACTCGTCATTCATCCTGAAAGTCCAAGTACTCAAAATCCTGTCGCAATAACAACCACGCTCCGATCGACTGTCTAAATGGTTTTCCTACCTTTACATTTATTGAAGTCGGCACGCCATTGTATGTAATGGGAGCCAAATAAGCATATTGCCTTTGGGCAAAAGAGGTTTTAACTCTAGGGATGGCGAACATTTCATTAGTTGCCACGCGTGTCATGTGTATGAATATCAAAAAGTCACGTGCTTTAGTCACAGTTCAATAATGCGAAAGATATTCAAACGGAAGTACATCTGTACAAATATATGTGTGTATACATATATATGGATGTTGGCTACCAAGACACGATACAATTTAACGTCATATTTAAAAATGATTGCATACCTACAACAAATATTTGATGCTAAGTTAATAACAATAGATTAGTTCTGTTATGCGCTGAATGTTAGCGAATTCGTCGGCAGTTCGCCTATCCCGACTATCAACATCGTTTCCCTCTTGTGACGTCGACTGCCAGCTAGCTGTCTTTCCATCTTTCGGGAGATCGTCCTGGAGGTTACGTCGAACAGCATGAGGAAACCCTCCACCACAACATCTCCGCTTGGACCGTGAAGTTCTAAAGGGTCTTTCAAATTGAGCGGTTTTTTAAATTCAATTTTTTTCAATTCTTGAATAAAACACACAATTTGCTATGATTTAAAAAAAAACTTTTAATTGACCATTGAAGTACTATATAATGCATGACATTTAAATACAAAAAAAAAACAATATCCGCCAAATGTCCACCTCTCGCAGCTCCACAGATGTCCACTCTTTTGTCAAAATTTTCGATGACATTTTGGCATAATTATGCGGTTCTAACTCACCGATAACGCGAATAATTTCGTCCTTCAGCTCAGGAATTGATCGGGGGTCATTCTTATAGACCTGGCTTTTCACGTAACCCCAGAGAAAATAGTCCAACGGTGTCAGATCACATGATCTTGGTGGGCAATTAACATCATCGTTTCCGGAGATTACAATAATAAAATAATTCAACAATTTGAACGCGTTGTTATATTGTATACGACTCCATTTTTATGAATGTCATACATTACACTTCTCAAATGTCACAAGACCCAGGCAAGTTCACGACGCCATCTGTGTTTTCACCGATAACTCACCGATAACGCGAATAATTTCGTCCTTCAGCGCAGGAATTGATCGGGGGTCATTTTTATAGACCTGGTGTTTCACGTAACCCCAGAGAAAATAGTCCAACGGTGTCAGATCACATGATCTTGGTGGGCAATTAACATCACCGTTTCCGGAGATTACAATATATAAAATAATTCAACAATTTGAACGCGTTGTTGTATTGTATACGACTCCTTTTTGTATAAATGTCATAAATTACACTTCTCAAATGTTACAAGACGCAGGCAAGTTCACGACGCCATCTGTGTTTTATTTAAGAATGAAAAAACCGCTCAATTTGAAAGACCCTTTATAAAAGCCCACAGAATCACAGCAGTCCTTTAATAGCTGCCCTGGGGACTTACGAGAGTAAGTCTGACCTATCTTTCCACTATAAACACAGGCTGTCGAAGCATAATCTGTTGCCTGACTAGTCCACCTACAGTATTAGCAGAGAGGACCAAGGTCTAAGTGAAAGTGATGATATGAAAGCGAGGATGTGATGTTGGAGGGTTTCTTCGCGATGTTCGACGTGAAAATGTTAATGCTGGGTTGACTGTTGAAAGAGATCTTCAATGCCTTGTTCTGCGTTCGTTGAAAATATTGCGAAGAACTATGATAAAGCTTTTGTGGATGTTAGTTCTGTAGCGTGGAATTATCTGTGTCTGACAGCTACAGAAGCGCCCGAACGTATACAGGATGTCCCGTAACTCGACGTCAAGCCGGTATCGAGGAAGAGGCCAACTTATGACGGTTCAGAGTTTAAAAAAATCTTGTAAAAGCCTTATACTTTTCGAGTTATAGGCATTTTTTTGAAAATTGTGAAAGTAGCTACCCTGCGCCAAATGTTTATACGCTGTGACTACAAATTGCCATATTTTATGATTTTAATGGTTGTATCGCAATCCTAGATAGCCCTGCTATTAGTCGGAGTCCGATATAAAACAAAAAAAAAACTGCACGTTCGAAAAAAAAAAAACTTTTTTATCAGCTAGCTTTAACTCATCATACTGTAAAAATAATGTACTACGCTAACCTGGCAAGTTACATCAAAAGATGGCCTGTTCAGTCAGAATTTCAAAATGGTACAATACATACCTACTACTCCTTTAAAAATAATTCAAAAAAATAAATTACTGCATTTAATGATGACACTTTTCAATGCAGCGTCATATTAACTTACGTTGAATGGTGACTATCTGTCTCACTGTAGTTCATGTCAAATGGCGACATTAGCTGTCTTACTTTAACTCGTTCATGCGCAGTATCGTTTGTCTCGCTCAAATTTATTGAATTTGATCTTTAATTACAGAAATTAATGTTTTAAAATTATTTTTAAAGGAGTATAAGGTATGTATTGTACCATTTTGAAATCCTGACTAAACAGGCCATATATTGATGTAACTTGTCAGGTTAGCGTAGTACATTATTTTTACAGTATGATGAGTTCAAGTTAGCTGATAAAAAAATATTAATTGTTATGATCGGACAAAAACAATTTTTTTTTCGAACGTGCAGATTTTGTTTTGTTTTATATCGGACTCTGACTAATAGCAGGGTTATCTAGGATTGCGATACAACCATTAAAATCATAAACTATGGCAATTTGTAGTCACAGCATATAAACATTTGGCGCAGGGTAGCAGCTACTTTCACAATTTTCAAAGAAATGCCTATAACTCGAAAAGTATAAGGCTTTTTTTTGCAAGTTTTTTTTTTAACTCTGAACCGTTATAAGCTGGCCTTTTCCTCGATACCGGCTTGACGTCGAGTTACGGGACACCCTGTATTTGGAATGTGGAAAAAATTGCACATTTCGAATCCTGTTTTATCGTGTTTCGATGCCTTTACCGTGTTATTGAGTTTGACCTACTCAATAAAATTTAATTGGCGTATCCAAATTGTTTGTTTTCGCAGCAAGTGTTTCTACGGACGCCGCATAGACAATAATGTAACGCGGTCGCGTTCATTGAATAACACTGTACTTTCGATTCATTGATCGTACTAAGTCAAATCCTTTTCTAATCTGGAATACGCCTTTATTTATTTAATTAATTTACAACACAACAGTCTCTTTTACGAACTAATTGACATAAGACAAGTTAATACAAATACTTGAACTGATATTCAACTCCATTTATTTTTCAGGTATTTTTCACATTACATGTTTCTTGTCGGAATATCATTCTTTGGAAAACGACGGTCTTTGCAGATGTCGCTCGACACACACGACGTCAATCGGTCGGCTTGGACATTTTCATTTTCATAAGAGCTGTCCAATTCACAGTGGTGGGATCAAAACATATATACAGAATATATATTTATTTACAATACAAGATGACTCATCTAGTGAAACATATGCCAGATACAAATTTCCATCTAGTGAAACATAAGAGATACAAATTTCCATCTAGTGAAACATACGTCAGATACAAATTTCTATGTAGAAAAACATACGTCAGATACACATTTCCATTTAGTGGAACATACGTCAGATACAGATTTCCATCAAGTGAAACATACGTCAGATACAAATTTGCATTTAGAAAAACATACGTTAGATACACATTTCCATTTAGTGAAACATACGTCAGATACAGATTTCCATCAAGTGAAACATACGTCAGATACAAATTTCCATTTAGTGAAACATACATCAGATACAAATTTCCATCTAGTGAAACATACGTGACATACAAATTTCCATCTAGTGAAACATGCGTCAGACAAATTTCCATTTAGTGAAACATACATCAGATACAAATTTCCATCTAGTGAAACATACGTCAGATACAAATTTCCATCTAGTAAAACATACGTCAGATACAAATTTTCATCAAGCGAAACATACGTCAGATACAAATTTCCATCAAGCGAAACATACGTCAGATACAAGTTTCCATCAAGTGAAACATACAAATTTCCATTTAGTGAAACATACATCAGATACAAATTTCCATCAAGCGAAACGTACGTCAGATACAAGTTTCCATCAAGTGAAACATACAAATTTCCATTTAGTGAAACATACGTCAGATACAAATTTCCATCTAGTGAAACATACGTCAGATACAAATTTTCATCAAGCGAAATATACGTCAGATACAAATTTCCATCTAGTGAAACATACGTCAGATACAAATTTCCATCAAGCGAAACATACGTCAGATACAAGTTTCCATCAAGTGAAACATACAAATTTCCATTTAGTGAAACATACATCAGATACAAATTTCCATCAAGCGAAACGTACGTCAGATACAAGTTTCCATCAAGTGAAACATACAAATTTCCATTTAGTGAAACATACGTCAGATACAAATTTCCATCTAGTGAAACATACGTCAGATACAAATTTCCATCAAGCGAAACATACGTCAGATACAAGTTTCCATCAAGTGAAACATACAAATTTCCATTTAGTGAAACATACATCAGATACAAATTTCCATCAAGCGAAACGTACGTCAGATACAAGTTTCCATCAAGTGAAACATACAAATTTCCATTTAGTGAAACATACGTCAGATACAAATTTCCATCTAGTGAAACATACGTCAGATACAAATTTCCATCAAGCGAAACATACGTCAGATACAAGTTTCCATCAAGTGAAATATACAAATTTCCATCTAGTGAAACATGCGTCAGATACAAATTTTGAGCTTTGACATCGCATTCTTCACCATTATAGTTGTTTTTCATCTGTCTCGCATCCACCACTATTGGTAATACAGTGGAGGATGCGAGACAGGTGAGGCCTTAGTAAATAACATCAAGTCAATAACCACTTCTAGACCATGATTTACATTAGTTAGTTGCAGTTTGTTCCTGCGGTCTGTTATTATCAAATAACAACTTGAAAAAAATACTTACTTGATAAGTTCCAGTGACTGGAAACTGGCACGGTCCACCATGAGGATTCGCCTGATGTGTAAAGGTGATGACCAGATCTTGAGTGATCCCCGTTCCGAAGATCCTGATAACACTCTCAGTATCCGACAGAAGCTCTGGTATCCCATCAACTTCGGTGAAAAGATCTCTGTCAGATTCCTCGACCCTCAAAGATTCCACCTTAAAAGAATCCGAAGCCCTAGGACGAAAGAGGACGTTCGGAGAAGCTATGGTAGTAGATTTTTCGGCATAATTTGTACTTGATTTAAAATCGGTATCTTTAGGAGGTTTTAAATCGTCAGGTAGTGCAGTTATTTCCCTTTTCCGTCTTTTCAGAACGTTGTCATATTCTTTGTTCTCCTCCGATTTATGATTGACTTCTACAACTTTGCTTTGAAAATCCATTTCATCAAATGTTTCGCCATCTTCACTGACTTGTGTTGTTTCATTTCCTTCACTATTGTTATCATCTGTATTCTCCACAATCATACTCTGAGTTTCCATCGAGTGATGTTTTCCTTTCTCCTCTTCATTAATATCGTTTATTCTACTACTTTCACTATGTATTTCCTGACTATACTCTTCACCATCTTTATTCATTACTTCTTCTCTATTTTCAAGTTCTTTTCTTTTATCAAGTGTTGACGCTACTTTTTCATTTACTTTACCGTGAGGCTCTTTAACAATTTTATTCCTCTTATCAAACGTTTCAATCCCCACACTTCTTGGCGTGTCTACCGATTCGGTGTTAGTTTCTTTGCTTTGTTGTCCATTGGGTCCAAAACTCTCGACTGCATATTCATCGAACTCACCGCCACCACTTCTAAGCGGTTCCTCGACTTCGATATCTTCGAAGTCTTGACTGCCTTTATCAAAAATATTCTTTTCGACATCAACACCTTCGACGTCTAAAACGATTCCGCTGTTCTCGCTGGGATAGTTCACATCGATGTCGTGCGAAAGATCTATCCAATGGCTGGGTATTTTATCGGCAGATTCTTTGAAATACTTCCACGTATTCGCTTCTTCCATCTTTTCCTTAAGTACTTTCTCGCTTTTCTTATCATTAATACTGACAAAGTTAACGTCTATTTCATTCTTTGGTTCACCGTTTCCAGTTTCATCGATTAAATATTTATATCTATCATCAGGGACTGAATTTGATTCTTCAGTCTGTTGGATAAACATACCATTTTCATCGTAATTGACGTCTATATCATGGGACAAATCTATCCAGTTCTTGCCTGGTGTGAACGTCTCAACGTTTGTGACTAATTCATCTAAGTTTCCATTAAAATCTGTAGCTTTACTTAAGTACTCTCTATCTTTTTCATTATTATTACTATTAAGTACCTTATTGTTTAATTCGTTGCTTACTTCTACAATAACAGGCTCACGTCTTAAGTTCTCAGCTTCAGCCTTAAGTACATTTAACTGTTCTACATTCGTATCGTAACTTGTTTCTTCTATATCACCAGGTACATTATCACTGTTTCTAAGTACATCTACTACAATTTGTTCACTACCATCTAAAGAGTCTTTGCTAGGTTTATAGTACGAACTACTACTTTCTTCCTTATCACTAAGTAATACTTGAGGTTTATCCTCATTCTCCAATCCTTTAAGTACTTCATCTGTTACTCCATTTGAAAAGTCTTCTAATCCCTTTTCAAGGTCTCTGTCTGGTTTCACAGACTTATCTTCTGTAGTTGGAAGCATATCGTTTGGTTTGGCCACATATTTGTTGTTGGTATCCCGTTGCTGTTGTTGTTGTCTGTCTCGGTCTTCAGGTTGTGCCTCGCTCAGGAGGCTCTCATCTCGTGATGCGGCAGGTAGGGGCAGCTGGCCGGCATCTCTTGAACGATAAAACTTAATTAGTATACGATAAATAAAAGAGAGTGAATTGGTAACTTGACCGAGTGGTATAATATATCGAAAGGGGTAAAGCAAGGAAGCGTTATGTCACCCTGATTGTTCAATATTTACATGGATTCATGTGTAAATGAACTACAGAAGTGGTATACAAATGTAAAATGGGAACGTGTGCGAATTGTTATATGCAGATGATTTGGTAGTGTTGGCGGAGAGTGAAGGTGAATTGCAGAATCTTATAATAAAATTGTATGAAGTATGTTCATAATCATACTTAATCATTTCATTCTGTATTCTGTCATACATACACATTGTCACTCAATGTTTTCTGCACGCATTTCTCCACTTCTATAGAGAAAGTTATTTCAAATATCTAGCTATCGATTTGTTCAGTTCCAATTATGTTATATCCCAGAAATTAGAGACCAAGTGAATAAAGCCACTGTTGTCTCCGAATGCATAAAATATGTAGTCTGGAATTATAAATACGAGGTTTAATCAATATACAGCCGGACAGAAGTTACGCCGTCGGGATGGTGGAGGGCATAGACCAAGAGTTCCAAAAGTGGTCGATATCGACCGCCTGGGGTCGATTTGATTTTTCTACGGGGTCGATAGTTTCAATAAAAAAATTTGGGGGTCGACGACAGCAAAAATAGACCCCCTTACTACTGCTATTTGTTTGTTACTTCAAAATATCTACCATATGATTCCAATAGGTGCCTTATTAAGAATATTTGTACTTATTTTGAATTTACATATTTATTTCATAAATGTCAAAAATTAAATAAAACACCGTTCGTATTTTTTTGCTTTAATTTTCGTCAGCGCAGATTTCAATATTAAATGTTGCGCAAGATAATGCAATGCATAATCCGCAGTCCTTTTATCTTTTTCAATCCTTAATTACAAGTGATTAAAATGAAAAGATTGTTATCTAGTGAAATATTTAATATCGAGTACTGTACAAACTTATTAATTTGAGTAAATAAAGTAAATGACTAGGGGGGTTCGACGGTTTTAAAAGTTTTTGGTAAAGGGGTGTGCGACCGAAAAAAGTTTGGGAACTCTTGGTATAGACTAATGCTTCCAGTTGTCAACTGCGTTAAGCCTTGTGACTCAGTCTGACAAAAATCTTTCTGCTGTGTGCATCCATCCATAACTGTTTCGCGAGCAATTTTGTTAGCGCGTATTTTGAACCCTCTACGATTGCCACATAAAATTTTGTTTAAAACTCGGAAAAAACAACGTATAAGACTTTTGCAATACTTCGACAGTCTTACGATGATAAAACCACGAGCCAAACCCAATGTTACGAGTGGTATTTGCATAATTAAAATGGTCGAACGTCACATGAGGAGAATGAAAAGTCGACGGGACGCCCCTGTATCAGAACAACTGCCGAAAATTCAGATAAATATTCGTGCAAATCGACGAATCTATTATTGCTGTCTTGAAGCCTTTAAGAGAGGACGTTGGTAAAAAAAGGCCAAAATTCTTGCACATGACTGATCAATACTCGAGAATTTTTGACATCCAACATCATGTCCGCCGTTCCACAACTGTATTTATTATTCCAGACTGTATATTTTATGCGTACGGAGACAGCAATGGCTATATTCAATTGGTATTTTATTTCTGGGATCCTCAGTAAGATACGGGCAAAAACCTAGTTAACTGGGGACACGACAAATGAAAGGCAACAAATATATTCAATTGGTCTTTTATTTCTGGGATCCTCAGTGAGATACAGGTAACAGCCTAGTTTACTGGAGACACGACAAATGAGAGGCAACAAATATATTCAATTGGTCTTTTATTTCTGGGATCCTCAGTGAGATACAGGTAACAGCCTAGTTTACTGGAGACACGACAAATGAGAGGCAACAAATATATTCAATTGGTCTTTTATTTCTGGGATCCTCAGTGAGATACAGGTAAAATCCTAGTTTACTGGGGACACGACAAATGAAAGGCCACAAATATATTCAATTGGTCTTTTATTTCTGGGATCCTCAGTGACATACAGGTAAAAGCCTAGTTTACTGGGGACACGACAAATGAAAGGCAACAAATACGAGTATATTCAATTGGTCTTTTATTTCTGGAATCCTCAGTGAGATATAGGTAACAGCCTAGTTTACTGGAGACACGACAAATGAAAGGCAACAAATATATTCAATTGGTCTTTTATTTCTGGGATCCTCAGTGAGATACAGGCAAAAACCTAGTTAACTGGGGACACGACAAATGAAAGGCAACAAATATATTCAATTGGTCTTTTATTTCTGGGATCCTCAGTGAGATACAGGTAACAGCCTAGTTTACTGGAGACACGACAAATGAGAGGCAACAAATATATTCAATTGGTCTTTTATTTCTGGGATCCTCAGTGAGATACAGGTAACAGCCTAGTTTACTGGAGACACGACAAATGAGAGGCAACAAATATATTCAATTGGTCTTTTATTTCTGGGATCCTCAGTGAGATACAGGTAAAATCCTAGTTTACTGGGGACACGACAAATGAAAGGCCACAAATATATTCAATTGGTCTTTTATTTCTGGGATCCTCAGTGACATACAGGTAAAAGCCTAGTTTACTGGGGACACGACAAATGAAAGGCAACAAATACGAGTATATTCAATTGGTCTTTTATTTCTGGAATCCTCAGTGAGATATAGGTAACAGCCTAGTTTACTGGAGACACGACAAATGAAAGGCAACAAATATATTCAATTGGTCTTTTATTTCTGGGATCCTCAGTGAGATACAGGTAAAAGCCTAGTTTACTGGGGACACGACAAATGAAAGGCAACAAACCCAGATCCATTAAAATTGTGTGTCCGAATTAAATGACTTGTTGTTTTTTCGTAAATTATGTATATTTCTTGTCATGTGTAAAATAAATATAAATATGTTATATTGCAGCTGTAAAAATTGACAGCAAGATATTTGAAATAATTTTATCTTTAAAAGTGTAGAAATGCGAGCAAATAGAAAATATTGAGCGACAATATATGACAGAATACGGAAGGAAGTGATTAGGGATGAGTGTGAGCATATGATTGATGTATTAGCCTTTCCCTTCCCGTGCTAAAAAAAACCGCGCGTTCCGGTGTTGTGTATTCAATACACATGTAAAAATGAGCGATTTAAAATCGAAAAAATAAGAATATTCATAGACAATCGCTTATATTAATTAAATTTGAAGTCAAAAGTGATAATAATTGAAATTTAATTGCTGAAAACATGAAAAAAAAAACATCGGCCGACGTTCACAAAACGGGCGAAGCGACCACCTCGAACGAAAGCCCGCGATCTACTGAAGCGAGCGAACTGAGATTCTATTTCTTGCCTTCCCATATACCGAAGTAGAGTGAGAGTGAGACGTGAATAGCGTCGCTTCCTCATCCATAGCGGTTTTTTAGAATGAATATACCTACGTCACACACTGGCACACGTTTGATTGTATCGGTGAATTTATTTCCGATTTTCACAAAATATCTCTGATGTGGCCAATGATAAGTGCTAATTATTATTAATATTATTTTTGCATTCAATGCGTAAATGTATTACGGAGGAATACCTAAAATCTGAACCCAGTATTTATTATATTTATAGAGATATTAAAGTTTTTAGAAGCAATGTGTACTAGTTACACATCACAGGACAGGAAGAGTTAAACAAGATGAAGACTGAGATCCTTTGGGTTGTATCACGTGGAACGAATGAATTGAGAATTCATATTACGTTCCCGATAATTTTTATCCCGGGAAAATAATTCAAATTATATATTTTTTTATTCCCAGTATATCGAGTCCAGCTGGCGGGAATAATTCAACGAGTCTCTCAATGGCTCGTCATCGCGGTCAACATGACATTGATTATACACAATACGTTTCTTGAATGTAAACAAGTTATTCGCTACTATTTGGCCCATTAATCTTGATGAATGGAGCGTGAAGAATGCGAGTCAATTAATGCGGATGGTCTGGGTGGAATTGAGCAACTGTCGTATGGGACAAGAAGCGATGCAATCTTCCATGGTTTCCGCATCTCCAAATCTTTCCGCATCTCTAAATCTTTCCGCATCTCCAAATCTTTCCGCATCTCCAATCTGGTTACAACTCTAGACTTAAGGGGGTATTCTTGTCGAAATTTACTTTTTTGCATATTTTTAAAGTTTAGACTTCTCAAAAGAAAATGTTTAAATTCTTAATATTTACGAAGTTTTTTTTTCTGGGTTACAATCCTAGAATTGGTC
Organism: Odontocerum albicorne; assembly: GCA_949825065.1. Taxonomy (NCBI): domain Eukaryota; kingdom Metazoa; phylum Arthropoda; class Insecta; order Trichoptera; family Odontoceridae; genus Odontocerum; species Odontocerum albicorne. The sequence goes on along the minus strand of OX463863.1, from coordinate 6,868,194 downwards.
TGCACCAAGCACTCGATCCCTTCACTCATCTCTGTCATCCGCCAGTCTCTTCATCTCCTGGTAGCTGCCACAGCGCACATCCCGGATCACCCGGTCCATGTAGCTATATCTAGGTTACAATCCTAGGATTGGTCTGCACCAAGCACTCGATCCCTCCACTCATCTCTGTCATCCGCCAGTCTCTTCATCTCCTGGTAGCTGCCACAGCGCACATCCCGGATCACCCGGTCCATGTAGCTATATCTAGGTTACAATCCTAGGATTGGTCTGCACCAAGCACTCGATCCCTCCACTCATCTCTGTCATCCGCCAGTCTCTTCATCTCCTGGTAGCTGCCACAGCGCACATCCCGGATCACCCGGTCCATGTAGCTATATCTAGGTTACAATCCTAGGATTGGTCTGCACCAAGCACTCGATCCGTCCACTCATCTCTGTCATCCGCCAGTCTCTTCATCTCCTGGTAGCTGCCACAGCGCACATCCCGGATCACCCGGTCCATGTAGCTATATCTAGGTTACAATCCTAGGATTGGTCTGCACCAAGCACTCGATCCCTCCACTCATCTCTGTCATCCGCCAGTCTCTTCATCTCCTGGTAGCTGCCACAGCGCACATCCCGGATCACCCGGACCATGTAGCTATATCTAGGTTACAATACTAGGATTGGTCTGCACCAAGCACTCGATCCCTCCACTCATCTCTGTCATCCGCCAGTCTCTTCATCTCCTGGTTGCTGCCACAGCGCACATCCCGGATCACCCGGTCCATGTAGCTATATCTAGGGCGGCCTCTATGGTTATTGCCCTCGATCATTCCCTCGACGATGGTAAGGAGCAGGCCCGGGTGCCTGATGTTATGGCCTATCCAACTGGACCGTTGTTGGACAACTCTATTTAGGAGTTGCCTTGTTTCTCTGACCCCGCTCAATACCTCGTCGGTTCGGATGTGATCTGACCAATCGACCCTGGCCATGCGCCTGTAGCACCACATATTAAAGGTAGCCAGACGCCCGGACTCGCTCTGGGTGATGGTCCACGTTTCGCAGCCATACAGCAGCACACTCCAGACAAGAGTGTTCACTAAATTCTTCCTAACATTGATATCAATGTTAGGAGACTCAAATATCTTGGATTTCTTGTTGAAAGCAACTCTTGCCTGTTGGACCCTACTTATTAACATATTTCTGCCTTTGATCGTCCATCTTGGGATACTCTCCTGCCCAAGTAAGCAAACTCCTTCACTTGCTCAACACTGACGCCACCCAGAACAACACTCGCGGTCACCTCCTCTCTTCCAGCAACCATACATTTTGTTTTGCCTTTGTTTATTTTCATATTGTAATTGGATGACAAAACATTTTCCATCTTTCTTAAGGCCTCGTTAAATTTCTGTTCCGTCTCCGCAAACAGTGCAATATCGTCGGCATACCTTATCATGTCAATCTTTCTCCCCTCGATCCTCACGCCGGGCCAATCTCTCATCTCGTCGATAGCCTGTTGTATATAATTGAACAATGTTGGTGACATCGAGCGTCCCTGTCTCACTCCCTGACTAACACTAGCATCAGCACTGCTGTCTCCATATAATATCACAGCGGTTTCATTTCTATATAAGCTCCATATTTATTTATTTTTTCAAAACAGGCTTAACCCAATTACTTTGAAAAATACAAGACATTAAAAAAGAAGAAAAATTACATAGAATTTTTTTTTTTAAATTATACGAAATAAAAAATAATGAATACGCATACAAACGAATAAATACACACAAACATATGATACACATATATTCACAGTCACTTAAGTATGTTGATGAGTGCTTTCTAACGCGCTCAATCTAAGAAGATAATTTACTTTTGCTTTTGTTAATGTGATATGGAATATGTCAATATCCGGAGCAGTCCCGTTCAGAAGAGTTAAGGCCCTTCCAACAGGCATAGCGGCTGGAAGGCCCCGTTCTTGCGTATGTTATTGAGAACAGTTCTTGCCGGCGCAGTCTAGTGTAATTGTTAGGAACATTTAACGCTAATCTTTGTAGTAATGCTGGACAGCTCACAACTCCTCGAACGAGTTTGACAACGTATACCAAGAGACGCAGATCTCTCCTTACGCTCAAGGAGGTATACCCGAGCATGCCCAGCAGGAACTGAGTAGGATAAAGCCATGGATATACACCGAACTCTCTCATATAGATATAACGTAAATATTTTTTTTGTACTTTCTCCACCATGAGCGAGTTCTGTGTCCCCACCGGGCTCCAATATTGCTCGTCTATCTTTGAAGCTCAGCCCTATCCTATTAAGCACTTTAAAAAGCCGTCTCCAGTCCACTCTGTCAAAAGCCTTTTCTAGGTCTATAAAAGCTATGTATGTGTCTTTGCCTTTCTTTATTATCTTTTCCAGTATAAGTCTCAGACTCAGAATTGCATATCTTGTGACTGTTCCTCTTCTTAAGCCAAATTGATCTTCCGACAGCACATTTTCAATTTTCGTTTCCGCTCTTTTCATAATTATATTTGTCAGTATCTTCGATGCGTGCTATATCAGACTCAAGGTCCTATATCACTCGCATTTAGTTGTGCCGGGTTTCTTTGGTAATGTTTTTATTAGGCATTTGGTAAAATCCTTAGGTATTTCTCCCGTGTCATATATTCTGCAGACAACTCTGTATAATGTGTCAAGTGTACCGCTGCCTGCACATTTAATCAGCTCCGATGGGATATCGTCTATTCCAGATGCTTTGCTGTCCTTCAATCTTGAGATAGCATTATCAAATTCACATCTCAGAATAGCATCTCCATTCTTTTATACATCCGCTTCTGCTTCTAAAGCATCATTTTCTGTAATTACACACTCTCCTTTGTAGAGTTCTTCCAGATATTCCTTCCATATTTTCACAATAATTTCGTCCTTAAAAAGGAGTTTCCCGTTTTGATCCTGAATGGCACCTCTTGTCTCGGTTCTACCATTGAAAAAAATCTTTATTTCAGAGTATACTGTCTCCAGCTTTCTCTGTTCAATATCTCTGTTTATTTTCAGACATTTTTCCAGTAAATATTATAGTTCTCCTTCGACTTTCTGGACTCCCTATTGATCCTGTTTCTCAGTATTCTGTATTCTCTCTTTCCCTCTTCCACTGTAGAGTTTTTCAGCAATCTTTTCTCTTCAACCATTCCCAGGATACCGTCTGTGCCCCATACTATCCTGCCTTGCGGTCTTACTCTTTCTATTTCCCCGTTTGCTGCTGTGCTTCTTCTATCTTTTATCCTTTCCCACACTTTGCTGCTGTGCTTATTCTATCTTTTATCCTTCCCACACTTTGCTGCTGTGCTTATTCTATCTTTTATCCTTTCCCACACTTTGCTGCTGTGCTTATTCTATCTTTTATCCTTTCCCACACTTGGCTGCTGTGCTTCTTCTATCTTTTATCCTTTCCCACACTTTGCTGCTGTGCTTATTCTATATTTTATCCTTTCCCACACTTTGCTGCTGTGCTTATTCTATATTTTATCCTTTCCCACACTTTGCTGCTGTGCTTATTCTATCTTTTATCCTTTCCCACACTTTGCTGCTGTGCTTATTCTATCTTTTATCCTTTCCCACATTTTGTCCACATCGTCATTGTTATCAAAATCATATACTAATGCTTTATTCCTTATATCTCTTTCTTGTTTCTCCCTCTTTTAACAGCTTAATATTCCATTCTTCTTTTTAAGTTTCTTATATTTGAGTGCGCTCTCTGCTATCACCATATTGTGATCGCTGTCTATATCAGGACTTGCATAACTTCTAGTCTTTTATTTGGTTTCTGTAGCGTTCTCGAGTAAGAATATAGTCAATCTGCGATCTGTATCTATCTCCTGGGGCCTTCCAAGTACTCGAATATCGGCGTCTGTAATGACGTCTGTAACGAAGTTATAGCTATAAATGAGGCAGAAATTACGCCGCACCGGAGTGACTCGGACAATAATCTCAAAACTTTAAACGCGCTTTTCTCGAAACTATTTTTTTCGACCTGGTCGACATGAAATCTCAAGTTCTATCCAACCGATTACCTTCAAATTCGGTATAAAACTTCGGAAAATGTTTTTATATCGTCCCTACCTTGGAAAATTCAAAACTTTTTTTTTTACAATTTAAAAAAAAGGGTACAAATTTTTTTCAGACTGCCGCTATTTTACGATTTTTTTCTCTCTTTGGTACTTACTACGAGTATAACGATATAATTTCTTATCAAGAAATTGTGTATGATTTTTGTTTCAGATTTACGAAAGGGTTCCAATCATGTCGACCAGCTCACGCCCCCTTTTTACGACAAGATATAACAGCTGATAACTTTTATTCTTGAATTTAAATTTTTTTTATACATTCTCAAATCATCAATAAACAAACTGTAAAAAATGCATGGGAAAAATGTTTTTAGTTTTTTTTTATTAAGTCTGAAAAAACGCCCGAAATTCACGCCTCTAGAGTAGAATACTCCCTTAAATGCCTCCTGCAGTGGAAAGAATATCGATTCTCATGAAGACTTTCATGTACGTGTTGTCTCTTTAATACAGTAACAATAATAAAATACCAATTAAACTCCTCCTCAAGGGCGCTCTAACTCAGGGTCCGAACTTACATACTTGATACACCACAAAACAGATTATCTGCTGACAACGACAAAGAAATCTTTGTATTATAGATCTTCCGATACGTGACATTAACAGCATTCATGCTGCCTGGCTATAATGATAATACTGCCCAATAGTGTAGTGAGTGCTGTGACACTGAACCAGTGTATGAGACGTCTGGACAAGTTCCTACACACAAACCCAGGAGTGCTGTTCTGTTTCCTTTGCTTTTCCCTCGCTGTCTCTCCATGAACATATGACAGGTAAACTTGATATAGATATTAACAGCATTCATGCTGCCTGGCTATAATGATAATACTGCCCAATAGTGTAGTGAGTGCTGTGACACTGAACCAGTGTATGAGACGTCTGGACAAGTTCCTACACACAAACCCAGGAGGGCTGTTCTGTTCCCTTTGCTTTTCCCTCGCTGTCTCTCCATGAACATGTGACAGGTAAACTTGATATAGATATTAACAGCATTCATGCTGCCTGGCTATAATGATAATACTGCCCAATAGTGTAGTGAGTGCTGTGACACTGAACCAGTGTATGAGACGTCTGGACAAGTTCCTACACACAAACCCAGGAGGGCTGTTCTGTTCCCTTTGCTTTTCCCTCGCTGTCTCTCCATGAACATGTGACAGGTAAACTTGATATAGATATTAACAGCATTCATGCTGCCTGGCAATAATGATAATACTGCCCAATAGTGTAGTGAGTGCTGTGACACTGAACCAGTGTATGAGACGTCTGGACAAGTTCCTACACACAAACCCAGGAGGGCTGTTCTGTTCCCTTTGCTTTGCCCTCGCTGTCTCTCCATGAACAAATGACAGGTAAACTTGATATAGATATTAACAGCATTCATGCTGCCTGGCTATAATGATAATACTGCCCAATAGTGTAGTGAGTGCTGTGACATCGAACCAGTGTATGAGACGTCTGGACAAGTTCCTACACACAAACCCAGGAGGGCTGTTCTGTTCCCTTTGCTTTGCCCTCGCTGTCTCTCCATGAACACATGACAGGTAAACTTGATATAGATATGAACAGCATTCATGCTGCCTGGCTATAATGATAATACTGCCCAATAGTGTAGTGAGTGCTGTGACATTGAACCAGTGTATGAGACGTCTGGACAAGTTCTTACACACAAACCCAGGAGTGCTGTTCTGTTCCCTTTGCTTTTCCCTCGCTGTCTCTCCATGAACATATGACAGGTAAACTTGATATAGATATTAACAGCATTCATGCTGCCTGGCTATAATGATAATACTGCCCAATAGTGTAGTGAGTGCTGTGACACTGAACCAGTGTATGAGACGTCTGGACAAGTTCCTACACACAAACCCAGGAGTGCTGTTCTGTTCCCTTTGCTTTGCCCTCGCTGTCTCTCCATGAACATATGACAGGTAAACTTGATATAGATATTAACAGCATTCATGCTGCCTGGCTATAATGATAATACTGCCCAATAGTGTAGTGAGTGCTGTGACATCGAACCAGTGTATGAGACGTCTGGACAAGTTCCTACACACAAACCCAGGAGTGCTGTTCTGTTTCCTTTGCTTTTCCCTCGCTGTCTCTCCATGAACATATGATAGGTAAACTTGATATAGATATTAACAGCATTCATGCTGCCTGGCTATAATGATAATACTGCCCAATAGTGTAGTGAGTGCTGTGACACTGAACCAGTGTACGAGACGTCTGGACAAGTTCCTACACACAAACCCAGGAGTGCTGTTCTGTTCCCTTTGCTTTTCCCTCGCTGTCTCTCCGTGAACATATGACAGGTAAACTTGATATAGATATTAACAGCATTCATGCTGCCTGGCTATAATGATAATGCTGCCCAATAGTGTAGTGAGTGTTGCTTTCTAGAGAAGCAGCAACACGACGGCAGCATGAAACAGCACAAATACAATCCCAACGTGCAAGCGAGACTCTAGAGAATTATAAACACGACGACACAAAGAAAAGCACAGCGTTATATTGATGGACTTGCGTCATAAATATTAGTTGATAAGATCCATCGCTAGAGTCGATACAGAAGTTCCAATAGCTCGTGTCACTGGATGACATAAGAGCCAAGTGACAACGAAGGGGCGTTTTAGAATACAGGAAACGCACGTCAACAATGGCTAAAGGTGACGCGGTGTATGTCTGCATATTGTTGGCAATCCGCCAACGAGCTGATGAGCGATCGGACGCATTTATGCACATCTGGTAAGAATACTGTAGAAATGCGTGTGTTGAGAATAAGATGCGGGGTAACAATGTATGACAGAATACGGAATGAAGTGATTAGGGATGAATGTATAGTTACAGCTGATGTGTTGAGTAAGGTGGATAAGGTGGAGAAGAACATTATGAGATTGTTTGGGCATGTAAAGGGTCTTTCAAACTGAGCGGTTTTTTTAATTCTTTTTTTTTAATTCTCTCATAAAACACACAATTTGCTTTCATTTCAAAAAATCTTTTCATTGGTCATTGAAGTATAATGTATGACATTTAAACACAAAAAAACAATGTCCGCCAAATGTCCACCTCTTGCAGCTCCACATATATCCACTCTTTTGTTAAAATTTTCGATGATATTTTGGCATAATTGTGGTTCTAACTCGACGATAACGCGAATAATTTCGTCCTTCAGCTCAGGAATTGATCGGGGTTCATTCTTATAGACCTGGCTTTTCACGTAACCCCAGAGAAAATAGTCCAACGGTGTCAGATCACATGATCTTGGTGGGCAATTAACATCACCGTTTCCGGAGATTACAATGCATAAAATAATTCAACAATTTGAACGCGTTGTTGTATTATATACGACTCAATTTTTTATAAATGTCATAAATTACATTTCTCAGATCTTACAAGACCCAGGCAAGTACGCGACGCCATCTGTGTTTTATCCAAGAATTAAAAAAAACCGCTCAATTTGAAAGACCCTATATAATACATACATTCCAAAGATCCCACCACAGCTTGCTGAAGTTGTTTTCTGCCTCCATCCACCTACACTATCCAATTCAAATTGTTACCGTTAGATGTGTGTGTATGTCGGTACCAGTTCAAACATAATTCAGTCTAGTTTGTGCTCCCCTGATTAAGAGGTGAAAACCTTGAAACCGGTAGGGTTATTTAACATATTTCTGGTCGGTTGTAAGATATTGTCACATGGCAATAAACGCATCAGGTTGTACTGTAAACACGCTATTCGATATCCCTCTTTACTCTTCCAACATCAGAGAAAATAATACCCAAATCACTAAATTCTTCAACTTGTTCCACTCTTTCATTACTCACTCATAATATGTCATTCTTATATCCAATCTTTTTTATCTTATATCCAATCTTATATCCATATCTTATAAAGAATCTTTCTTATCTTATATCCAATCTTATATCCATATCTTATACCCAATCTTATATCCATATCTTATATCCAATCTTTCTTATCTTATATCCAATCTTATATCCATATCTTATATCCAATCTTTCTTATCTGATATTCAATCTTATATCCGATCTTTCTTATCTTATATCCAATCTTATATCCATATCTTATATCCAATCTTTCTTATCTTATATCCAATCTTTCTTATCTTATATCCAATCTTATATCCATATCTTATATCCAAACTTTCTTATCTTATATCCAATCTTTTATCCATATCTTATATCCAATCTTTCATTACTCACTTTACTATTCCTTTCACCATGACTTAGAATTTTGCAGCATCTTCTCAGATCATTATTTTTATTAAAGCAACCCCAATCATAACGCGAATTAAAAAATACTCTTAATTTCTAGCCAGTAAAATAACGTGTTTCATTCCTGATTTTTCTTTTCCTTTCCTCTCCACCATGCCTTCCTTTTCTTTTGATTGATGATATCTTACTTTATATGAAAAATAATGTGCGGGTCCGTCTTTGTGGAATTCGTGGGCATGTGCTCACGTATGTGTTTATGGATTTCGTGGGGATGGATAGTCATTTGAATGATTTATGCGACCACGTAACTTGCTTAATTTACTTTTGTCTGGTTGGTTGGAAGAGATTGCCGCCTGGCAATAAACCCACCAGAATGTATTTGCAATAAAAGTGTTAAATAAATAAATAATAAATAAATCATAAAGTTAGTACAGGGTGGAATTAATTTTTCCGTCTCTCACAACAGCGTGAGTAATGCTTGGATCGAGGTAAACTGTACTAACCGACAATAACAGTTTGCAGACTGTTATCTCTGAACTGTCCAAGAGCCAGATCCACAACAAACGGTCGGAATAACAATGAAAAGAAAGCGCAAGTAAACAATGTCGGCCGGTGACGTGAGGTCATTCTGAGCGTCTGCACACTGTTGGCCATAGGCCAGCGAGTGCCACCAACATGCAGGACTGACCTGACGCATTACTGCGCCCGTGATAGCACCAGTAAATAAGAAAATGAATTTATATAGCGCCGTTTAGAGGGCAAACTCTCTTCAAGGGCGTTCTAACTCATGATTCAAACCCACCATTATTGACATATTTGAAATATTATATAAATAACATATACACACATGTTGTGTGTAAGGATAGGAAGGTAGTGGCTGCGGCCATTAGATAAGGTACTTCCCCGCATCTTGATATGTTTGTAGCGTACCTACGTCCCCTAAATAAATAAATAATTGTCAAACATAATTTGTTGTTAAAATAAATTGTAAACATACAGGGTCAACGACCGATGAATCAAACTCTGAACTATCTACAATTGTCACATACTAGAAACGTCAACAATGTGTACTCACAAATAGTTTTTACGTTTTGTCTCGCCGTCTCGGCAAATAAATATCCTACCCGCTACACTAGTGCACGCGCAGGAGTGAGACAAAGTATATATCGCGAGCACATTCACTCACTACTATAAAATACCTACTGGTAGACAAATAAACATTATTATTCATTCAACTGTCAAGACTTGTTATTATTTACCCGCTATTCACTCTCATTTTCGTTCGCATTCCTGAATATTTGTATTTCATTTTAAATACAAACAAATCGAAATCATCACGACGACGTATCGAATTAAGCACCACGCTAAATGTTCATAAAAACGTATTCGGTATTAAAACCGCTGAAAACATTCCAACAGAAGTCGAATTACAAAGAAACCTTTGTAGATCTTCTGATATCTGATATGTGACACGTTCGGCTTTAGGTGTAGTGTATTGTGTAGTGTTTTAATAGCATTGTACATTTTTATAATAAGATCTCTTAAGAAAAGTTGCCTAAAAGTGCTTCCTGAAGCTGTACACGCCACCCACATCTCGGAAACTAGGAGGCAGACTATTCCACACCACAAAAATCAGCAAAGGTAGAGCTCTATCGTGATACTTCACCCTATTGGATTTATGTGGAACAACCAATTTATTAGACGAAGAAGACGCCGACTATAAGGTTCTCTTTATTTTATAAATTAATGCATGCCCATTACTCGTGACGAGTATAAAGGCACAGTACAAAGTGAGATATCAGAGATGGCTATGTAAGCCAGTTTGTGACGGTCATAGGGGTAAACTAAATCCCCGTCAACCGCGATCTACGTACACTAGAGGGTGGCGCAACAAGAACTGCAGCTTTAAATCAATGACAAAAAAAAAGTTTTTTTTATAAGTTCAAGTTTATTGATATTTTAGGAAAGGTTGTTCCTTGAAGGAGAGATGATGAGGATGATTGTTGATAAATAAAAACTTGTCGAAATCGGAATATGCAAAGAGAAATTTTATTGATAAACGTCGGTATTTATAATATTTTGGACGTGTGCGGGAATGCGCACGAGATATATCGCTGTCTCGTCTTTGCACTTACAATATGTTTATTGTCGATGCGTAGGTATTCATTGTTTTGACTGACATCGCAGAAGATATGTTGCTCTCTCTTTTCCTCATGGAATGCGGTCTCCGCTAGTAGTGAGTTGAATGACCGATCGCGTGGACTTTGTCCGTTGTTTGTCTCGCATTGTTAAGGTTGGGCAAAGGTCGTCTCGTGGGTTCAGTGACCGCACGTATAGTCACTACAATATCAATGTAAGGAGTGCACATGGGAATTATGTGTGGAAAATGATGTCGGCCAAATGGTCACTTCGGCTCCTGTTACAGGTTACAACTCTTTGAGCAACATTTTCAATAACGGATTCACATAAATGTATGATATACGTATATCTGTAATGACACGAGTGATGTTGGATTTAAGGTCATCGATGGGTTTTGTGGATTCTTGGCGTACACTTGAGATGTAACATAGTCCCAGAGAAAAAATCTAATGGGGTTAAATCACACGATCGTCGCGGCCAATTCACATTTCCACGACGAGAAATTACAGGGTCGGAGAACTTTTCCAGCAGTAAAGCCATTGTTTCCTCAGCAGTATGACAGCAGCCTCTTCCTGATGGAACAACATGTTTCCCAAGTCCAAATCGTTCAATTAATGCCAAAACAAAAGTTTGAATCATGTCACGATATCGTTTTCCACTGACCGAAGGTATTATTTCATAGGGTGGGGCGACAAGAGCTGCAATTTTTTAATATGCCACCATTTTTCAGCTGTCAAACGTATAATATTCCCTCTTTTTTACGTTGTCCTTTACTGTCCATGCAGTGAGACTCTGGAATCAGTTACAAACCAATATAAGACTCGCTCCGTCCTTGACATGCTTTAAGAAGCGACTGAAACAACTCTTAATTTCTAGTCAGTAAAATAACGTGTTTCATTCCTGATTTTTCTTTTCCTTTCCTCTCCACCATCCCTTCCTTTCCATTTCATTGATGATATCTCACTTTATATGAAAAATAATGTTTGGGTGATTGTCCGTCTTTGTGGGGTTCGTGGGCATGTGCTCACGTATGTGTTTATGAATTTCGTGGGGATGGATAGTCATTTGAATGATTTATGGGACCAAGTAACTTGTTTCATTTACTTTTGTCTGGTTGGTTGGAAGAGATTGCCGCCTGGCAATAATCCCGCCAGATTATATTTGCAATAAAATAGTAAAATAAATAAATTAATATTTATAATGGAAATACATCATCTACATAACCTATAAATTAATCATGCAGCGGTACACGATTGCAGAACGCCAAAAATGGAAATTGCGTAAAATATTTACTTAAATATTATTCACGTAATGAAAAAAAAAGGTAGATGGAAAAAATTGGAAGGGAGATGGTAAAAACTGGAAGAGAGATGGAAAAAAACTAGAAGGGAGATGGTAAAAACTGGAAGGGTGATGGAAAAAACTTGAGGAGAGATGGTAAAAACTTGAAGAGAGATGGTAAAAACTGGAAGGGAGATGGAAAAAACTTGAAGGTAGATGGTAAAAACTGGAAGGGAGAAGGAAAAAAGTAGAAGGGAGATGGAAAAAGACCGAATACATAATTTTAAAATGCGTGCACTGAGAAGAATACACATGTTCACAATGCATGACACAATCGTCATCGTTAGCTGGATGTCGTAGTCGAGGATTTCTTCGACGTGAGCCGTTGTACACCAGTAAACTTCCTGGCCACATCGCTGCACTGTATCCGATAGCACATCGAAGTGAGACAAACATAGGACACCGGCATGTTATTTTGTTGAAAGAATAGATATAGGTATCCCTATACTCGAGAAGACTAGGTGGACTAGGCCTGTGTCTAGGTAGACTAGGCCAGGGTGACTAGGTGGACTAGGCCTAAAACTAGGTGGACTAGGCCAGTGTGGGGTTCTAACCATCGACCTTTCGCACGAAGTCCATAACTTTACATCAAGAGTACCCAAACTTTTTTCGGCCGCAGACCCCTTTACCAAAAACTTTTAAAACCGTCGACCCCCCCTAGTCATTTACGTTACTTACTCAAATTAATAAGTTTGTACAGTACTCGATATTAAATATTTCACTAGATAACAAACTTTTCATTTTAATCACTTGTAATTAATTAAGGATTGAAAAAGATAAAAGGACTGCGGATTATGCATTGCATTATCTTGCGCAACATTTAATATTGAAATCTGCGCTGACGAAAATTAAAGCAAAAAAATAGACTCTTTTAATTTAATTTAATTTTACCTTTCCGTTCACAAGTTTGGTACGTAATGTGTTTTTATCAAAAAAATGTTTTTTTTTAATTATTTTACTTCTTAATTAGGTGCCTATTGGAATCATATGGTAGATATTTTGAAGTAACAAACAAATAGCAGTAGTAAGGGGGGTCTATTTTTGCTGTCGTCGATTCCCAAATTTTTTTATTGAAACTATCGACCCCCCTAGAAAGATCAAATCGACCCCAGGGGGTCGATTTCGTTCACTTTGGGAACTCTTGGTATAGATACTTTAAGGAACAATTTAATATCGTCCGCAAATAATAAAACATTTGAGAGTGTTATATTATTTTTGAGACCGTTCATAAACAAAAAAAAAAAACATTGGCCCCATATTTGATCCTTGAGGAACACCTGAGTTAACATGAAATCAAACGTAAATATAAAACAAATTGTTCACGATTTCAAAAATAGTTCGCGAATAACTTAAAAGTTGATAAGCCACAGTTAAACTTGCTTATTTTTTGAAGGTCCTCTCAATAAATAACACATTGAACAATAAGTCCCGGGACTAACCAACATATGGCGCCTCTAATAACAAATCCATACCATTTTCAGTTAGTATCAACCTTTAGAAGTTACGTGTCAAACTTTCATGACATTCCAACATTGTGTCATTGAGTTACAGTGGTTTTAGTGACGCTACTTTTGCTATTTTCAAAACAATGGAAAAAACTGAATTTCGTGTGTTGATAAAACATTGCTTTTTAATGGGAAAAAATACCGTTCAAACTCAGCGATGGTTTGAAAAGTGTTATCCGGGCTCTGCTCCGTCGAAAACAACCATTTGTCGGTGGTATGCTGATTTCAAACGCGGTCGTACAGACACAAATGATGCTGAACGCTCTGGTCGTCCAAATGAGGCTGTTACATCAGAAAACATAAAAAAAAACCCTAGAAAAGTCAGGAAAGCGTTGGAATGAATGTATCGCTCTTGAAAGAGACTATGTTGATAAATAAATTTGGCAAACTGTTTTAGTAGTTAGTCCCGTTACTTATTGATCGATGCGTTATGAACTGGTGTTGGATATATGCAAGAGTGTGTCCGAAAGATTAAATTGTCTTTCAGCAAAATTTTCTTTAAACAGTCGTGCCACCCTCTTTCAGCTCTGTGGGATCTTATTAAAGATAAAATGGACCATGTACAACTACGCCACTACAGTACACTTTGTATGCTTTGGGATTAATTTATAAATAACAATGAAACGGTGCAGGAACACGCGAATTTACAGTAAAATTTTATGGCGTTGACCTTTCATTAAATTAAAGTAAACCCGTAACGCTAACCCTTCGCTGGAAGTTATTATTTTCCGGATACATAAATGAAATATAAAGTATACTAACTATATAAACCACGAAATCACAATAAGAATGGATCATTCTATTTTGTCATTCCAATACGATTATATTGTACATGTTTGCTTTCAATAAATATTATTATATATTTAAATATATATTATTTATAGTAAAGGCATGTAAACCACGAAATCACTATAAGAATGGATCATTCTATTTTGTCATTCCAACACGATTATATTGTACATGTTTGCTTTCAATAAAGATTATTATATATTTAAATATATATTATTTATAGTAAAGGCATGTAAACCACGAAATCACTATAAGAATGGATCATTCTATTTTGTCATTCCAACACGATTATATTGTACATGTTTGCTTTCAATAAGGATTATTATATATTTAAATATATATTATTTATAGTTAAGGCATAAAAACCACGAAATCAAAATAAGAATGGATCACTCAATTTTGTCATTCCAACACGATTATATTGCACATGTTTGCTTTCAATAAAGATTATTATATATTTAAATATATATTATTTATAGTTAAGGCATATAAACCACGAAATCACAATAAGAATGGATCATTCTATTTTGTCATTTCAACACAATTATATTGTACATGTTTGCTTTCAATAAAGATTATTATATGTGATATTTAAATATATATTATTTATAGTTAAAGCATATAAACTACGAAATCACAATAATAATGGATCATTCTATTTTGTCATTCCAACACGATTATATTGTACATGTTTGCTTTCAATAAAAATTATAATATATTTAAATATATATTATTTATAGTTAACGCATATAAACCACGAAATCACAATAACAATGGATCATTCTATTTTGTCATTCCAACACGATTATATTGTACATGTTTGCTTTCAATAAAAATTATAATATATTTAAATATATATTGTTTATAGTTAAGGCATATAAACCGCGAAATCACAATAAGAATGGATCATTCTATTTTGTCATTCCAACACGATTATATTGTACATGTTTGCTTTCAATAAAAATTATAATATTTTTAATATATATTGTTTATAGTTAAGGCATAAAAACCACGAAATCACAATGAGAATGGATCATTCTATTTTGTCATTCCAACACGATTATATTGTACATGTTTGCTTTCAATAAAAATTATAATATATTTAAATATATATTGTTTATAGTTAAGGCATATAAACCGCGAAATCACAATAAGAATGGATCATTCTATTTTGTCATTGCATATAATCCACGAAATCACAATAAAAATGGATCATTCTATAGTATTTTGTCATTCCAACACGATTATATTGTACATGTTTGCTTTCAATAAAAATTATAATATATTCAAATATATATTGTTTATAGTTAACGCATATAAACCACGAAATCACAATAACAATGGATCATTCTATTTTGTCATTCCAACACGATTATATTGTACATGTTTGCTTTCAATAAAAATTATAATATATTTAAATATATATTGTTTATAGTTAAGGCATATAAACCGCGAAATCACAATAAGAATGGATCATTCTATTTTGTCATTCCAACACGATTATATTGTACATGTTTGCTTTCAATAAAAATTATAATATTTTTAATATATATTGTTTATAGTTAAGGCATAAAAACCACGAAATCACAATAAGAATGGATCATTCTATTTTGTCATTCCAACACGATTATATTGTACATGTTTGCTTTCAATAAAAATTATAATATATTTAAATATATATTGTTTATAGTTAAGGCATATAAACCGCGAAATCACAATAAGAATGGATCATTCTATTTTGTCATTGCATATAATCCACGAAATCACAATAAAAATGGATCATTCTATAGTATTTTGTCATTCCAACACGATTATATTGTACATGTTTGCTTTCAATAAAAATTATAATATATTTAAATATATATTGTTTATAGTTAACGCATATAAACCACGAAATCACAATAACAATGGATCATTCTATTTTGTCATTCCAACACGATTATATTGTACATGTTTGCTTTCAATAAAAATTATAATATATTTAAATATATATTGTTTATAGTTAAGGCATATAAACCGCGAAATCACAATAAGAATGGATCATTCTATTTTGTCATTCCAACACGATTATATTGTACATGTTTGCTTTCAATAAAAATTATAATATTTTTAATATATATTGTTTATAGTTAAGGCATAAAAACCACGAAATCACAATAAGAATAGATCATTCTATTTTGTCATTCCAACACGATTATATTGTACATGTTTGCTTTCAATAAAAATTATAATATATTTAAATATATATTGTTTATAGTTAAGGCATATAAACCGCGAAATCACAATAAGAATGGATCATTCTATTTTGTCATTGCATATAAACCACGAAATCACAATAAAAATGGATCATTCTATTGTATTTTGTCATTCCAACACGATTATATTGTACATGTTTGCTTTCAATAAAAATTATAATATATTTAAATATATATTGTTTATAGTTAACGCATATAAACCACGAAATCACAATAAGAATGGATCATTCTATTTTGTCATTCCAACACGATTATATTGTACATGTTTGCTTTCAATAAAAATTATAATATTTTTAATATATATTGTTTATAGTTAAGGCATAAAAACCACGAAATCACAATAAGAATGGATCATTCTATTTTGTCATTCCAACACGATTATATTGTACATGTTTGCTTTCAATAAAAATTATAATATATTTAAATATATATTGTTTATAGTTAAGGCATATAAACCGCGAAATCACAATAAGAATGGATCATTCTATTTTGTCATTGCATATAATCCACGAAATCACAATAAAAATGGATCATTCTATAGTATTTTGTCATTCCAACACGATTATATTGTACATGTTTGCTTTCAATAAAAATTATAATATATTTAAATATATATTGTTTATAGTTAACGCATATAAACCACGAAATCACAATAAGAATGGATCATTCTATTTTGTCATTCCAACACGATTATATTGTACATGTTTGCTTTCAATAAAAATTATAATATTTTTAATATATATTGTTTATAGTTAAGGCATAAAAACCACGAAATCACAATAAGAATGGATCATTCTATTTTGTCATTCCAACACGATTATATTGTACATGTTTGCTTTCAATAAAAATTATAATATTAGGTCCTTACATATGAAATTGGCGTTTTGTTTGGGAGGAACATAAAGTTGATTTTTTTTAATATAATATATTTATTTAATCAAAGTATGTACCATTGCTATCTATGCACTTTTGCCATCTCATAGGTAGTTCATCGATCCCTTTACTAAAAAAACCATTCGGACGGGAATCAATAAAATCTTTGAAGTCGGTTTGGACTGCCCCATCGGAGTTGAATTTTTTCCCTTGCAAGAAGTTATCCAAATTTCGAAAAAAATAGTAATCTGTCGGGGCAAGGTCCGGAGAGTACGGTGGATGTCTTAGACATTCCAATTGAAGCTCTTCTAATTTGGTAGCCGTCTGTTGTGCAGTGTGTGGTCTAGCGTTATCATGAAGCAGCAGTGGCCTAGAGCGATTAACCAGCCTCGGTTGTTTAGCAGCTAGCTTTTCCATCATGGTTTGCAGTTGCTGACAATAGACATCTGCCGTAATCGTCTGGCCAGATTTAAGAAAGCTGTAGTGAACGACACCAGCACTAGTCCACCAAACGCTCACAAGTAACTTTTTTGGAGTCAATTTTCGCTTGGGGCATGGTTTGGCTGGTTCGGCAGGGTTCAGCCATTGCGATGAGCGCTTCCGATTATCATACAGGATCCACTTTTCATCACAGGTAATGATTCGATTCAAAATCCCTTCATTATTGTGCCGGTTGAGTAATGTAACGCAGCAGTCAACGCGCGTTTGTTGATTTGCTTCACTCAATTCGTGAGGTACCCACCTTTCAAGCTTTTTCACCTTCCCAATTTGCTTCAAGTGGATTAAAACAGTTTTATCACTAACACCGCAGCCTGCAGCTAACTCGGACGTGGTTTGCGATGGATCCGCTTCCACAATAGCCTTCAATTCTTCATTATCAACTTTGGTCTCCGGCCGTCCACGGGGCTTTTTCTGCAGGTCGAAATTTCCAGAACGAAAACGTTGGAACCAAAAACGCACTGTGTTTTCTTTTGCGGCACCGTCGCCATACACATCATTAATCTTTCGAGCCGTTTCTGCAGCACTGGTGCCACGGTGGAACTCGTACTCGTAAATAACGCGATATTTCAAGTTTTCCATTTTGTAAACTGAGTGACGCAAAGAAAAAAAACAATTGAGGAAAAAACAAATGAATTATAATTTTCGAAACACAAATACTTGAGTAAATAGCTGTATAAATTTGAATTTGGAATTCCTAACCAAAGAGAAGATATTTGAGATCAAAGTTGCCAGTACGGCAAAACGCCAATTTCATATGTAAGGACCTAATATATTTAAATATATATTGTTTATAGTTAAGGCATATAAACCGCGAAATCACATTAAGAATGGATCATTCTATTTTGTCATTCCATCACGATTATACTGTACATGTTTGCTTTCAATAAAAATTATAATATATTTAAATATATATTGTTTATAGTTAAGGCATATAAACCGCGAAATCACAATAAGAATGGATCATTCTATTTTGTCATTCCATCACGATTATATTGTACATGTTTGCTTTCAATAAGGATTATTATATTTTTAAATATATATTATTTATAGTTCATACGAGTATAATATATCTTTCAGTGTTGTACTAAACATTGGTGTAGTACAACAACACTACGTTAAGTGCTCCGTCGATCTTGTTCCCTGTCGCAACCTTTCTACAATATCAATGTCTCATTCAACCGCTCATCACACGTCAACATTATACTTCCAAGGTAACAGAACCCATATCCAAAGCCTCCTCCATATTCATACACCTTCTTATACAACTTCTATGACTTTCTACGTTACTTTCCTTCGCAATATCATTCACTTGATCCAAACACATTTCCCTTGGTCTACTTCTACCACACCTTCCATTCACACTTGCATTGTATATTTGTTTTGATATTATTTATTCATTCATTCGTTCCTCACACCCAAACCATCTCAGAGTGCTTTTCTTCATGTTGCTCAATACACCAGTCATATATTTTATTTATATAATAGTTAAGGCATTAACATTGTGGAGGTTTAAAAACATTGTAATTTGTTTTAACAAACACTGTTTATTTCACTTTTCGTAACGGTATAACCTACCGGTTTCAAGGTGCACACCTTATCACCAGGGGAGCACATAAAATATCATATATTTAACGACACCCATAAGCATACCTATAAATGGAGCAAAGTCCTATTTATATAAAACACATCATACGAAATAAGCAAAAGAAATCCAAGTCACATAAAGCCAGCTTTTTACACTAATTTTCATCTCCGGAAACTCTTATTTAACGGGAAAGGCAAAATGGAATACAGTACCCGGCGGTAAGTAATACACATCAGGCTTAAGAAAGAGACTGTCGGCCATTATCGGCTAACTTCGGCTTTGTAGAGCGTCGTCTCTGTTGTTCATACACGTGCTCCGTCGCGAATTGTCAGTCGTTATCAAGCGTTCTAGGGTGTGGTCGCTCGGTGAGACGACGCTCTACAAAGCCGAAGTTAGCCGATTATGGTCCACAGTCTTTCTTAAGCCCGATGTGTATGCCTTACCACCGGGTACTGTACTTAGCAACAGTGGTGTGTATACACTTTTATGTGGTGACTGCGATAATATCTACATAGGAAAGACAGGAAGATCTTTTGAAAAGAGATTTCGTGAACACAAATCCGCCTTAACAAATCCTCTAATTTATTCTGAAATGGCTAATCATTGTCACCGTCAAAACCATACTTTTTCTATCGATGATGCCAAATTCTTGCATATCAACAGTAACGGGAATAAATTGGACAGATTAGAGGCCCTAGAAATTTCTAAGTAAGTGTATCGGGCTGAACATCTCATAAACACATATAATCCAAGAATCTCGCCACTACTCGCTGAGGTTGTCTCCTCCCTCCCTCCACCCACAGTCCCCAACACGAATGTTAACCGTTATAGTTCGGAAATTCTAGGATGAGTCCTGTGACAGCTAACAAATTTGCCCCAATACAACCTTGTAACGATGTTCAGTAATTTTAATTATTTTATCAACTTTAATATAAGCCTCGATTCTAATAAATAGCAAGTTATTTAGGTAAATACATTACATAAGGTTGTATTGGGGCAAATATGTGAGCTGTCACAGGACTCATCCTAGAATTTCCGAACTATGGAAGCGTGTATTTCGGTACCAGTTCGAACATTCAATCTTGTTTGTGTTCCCCTGGTAATGAGGTGTGCACCTTGATACCGGTATGGTTATACCGTTACAAAAAGTGGAATAAACAGTGTTTGATAAAACAAATTACAATAGGTAGGTATATTAAAATTTATATATATAGGGTGTCCCAATAAAAACGCCGGGTTTAATCTGCTGGTTTGAGTTCTTGGGTCAGTTGGATCTTGTAGGCATGCAAATACAGATCTTTCGCGAGAATTCGCTGTAAGATGCTTCTTGAAACGTCTAATTCGTGTGAACTTTGACGAACTGATGTCCCTGTCCCTGGGGTTACAGTAACACTTTCTCTCTCACTGCGGCTATGTTTTCCAGTGAACGCCCGCTACGAGGACGCACGGCAAGGGTGACTTATTGTCCAGAATCAAACCAGTTTCTTAAATTTTTTTAATTAATCTTCGAATGACCCATTTGGACCATTATTTCGACCGAAAATTCCACAAGTTTACGCAAAACTGTTTCAGCAAAATTTCCCCGTTTTTATAATGAGTTTTAACAATAATAACGCGTTGTTCTTTCGTGTAGCGTTCCATATTTACTAATCACAAGATTGACAGATGGCACATATGCCATTTTTAAAGCTGTCAACCTTATAAAATAAAATGGCGCAAACCCCGTTTTTATAATGAGTTTTAACAATAATACAGCGTTGTTCTTTCGTGTAGCGTTCCATATTTACTAATCGTAAGATTGACAGGTGGCACATATGCCATTTTTAAAGCTGTCAACCTTATAAACAAAAATGGCGCAAAACCCGTTTTGATGAGTTAAAACAATAATAACGCGTTTTTCTTTCGTGTAGCGTTCTATATTTACTAATCACAAGATTGACAGATGGCACATATGCCATTTTTAAAGCTGTCAACCTTATAAACAAAAATGGCGCAAACCCCGTTTTTATAATGAGTTTTAACAATAATAACGCGTTATTCTTTCGTGTAGCGTTCCATATTTATTAATCGTAAGATTGACAGGTGGCACATATGCCATTTTTAAAGCTGTCAACCTTATAAACAAAAATGGCGCAAAACCCGTTTTGATGAGTTAAAACAATAATAACGCGTTTTTCTTTCGTGTAGCGTTCTATATTTACTAATCACAAGATTGACAGATGGCACATATGCCATTTTTAAAGCTGTCAACCTTATAAACAAAAATGGCGCCAACCTCGTTTTTATAATGAGTTTTAACAATAATAACGCGTTATTCTTTCGTGTAGCGTTCCATATTTATTAATCGTAAGATTGACAGGTGGCACATATGCCATTTTTAAAGCTGTCAACCTTATAAACAAAAATGGCGCAAACCCCGTTTTTATAATGAGTTTTAACAATAATAACGCGTTGTTCTTTCGTGTAGCGTTCCATATTTATTAATCGTAAGATTGACAGGTGGCACATATGCCATTTTTAAAGCTGTCAACCTTATAAACAAAAATGGCGCAAACCCCGTTTTTATAATGAGTTTTAACAATAATAACGCGTTGTTCTTTCGTGTAGCGTTCCATATTTATTAATCGTAAGATTGACAGGTGGCACATATGCCATTTTTAAAGCTGTCAACCTTATAAACAAAAATGGCGCAAACCCCGTTTTTATAATGAGTTTTAACAATAATAACGCGTTGTTCTTTCGTGTAGCGTTCCATATTTATTAATCGTAAGATTGACAGGTGGCACATATGCCATTTTTAAAGCTGTCAACCTTATAAACAAAAATGGCGCAAACCCCGTTTTTATAATGAGTTTTAACAATAATAACGCGTTGTTCTTTCGTGTAGCGTTCCATATTTATTAATCGTAAGATTGACAGGTGGCACATATGCCATTTTTAAAGCTGTCAACCTTATAAACAAAAATGGCGCAAACCCCGTTTTTATAATGAGTTTTAACAATAATAACGCGTTGTTCTTTCGTGTAGCGTTCCATATTTACCAATCGTAAAATTGACAGGTGGCACATATGCCATTTTTAAAGCTGTCAACCTTATAAACAAAAATGGCGCAAACCCCGTTTTTATAATGAGTTTTAACAATAATAACGCGTTGTTCTTTCGTGTAGCGTTCCATATTTATTAATCGTAAGATTGACAGGTGGCACATATGCCATTTTTAAAGCTGTCAACCTTATAAACAAAAATGGCGCAAACCCCGTTTTTATAATGAGTTTTAACAATAATAACGCGTTGTTCTTTCGTGTAGCGTTCCATATTTATTAATCGTAAGATTGACAGGTAGCACATATGCCATTTTTAAAGCTGTCAACCTTATAAACAAAAATGGCGCAAACCCCGTTTTTATAATGAGTTTTAACAATAATAACGCGTTGTTCTTTCGTGTAGCGTTCCATATTTACCAATCGTAAAATTGACAGGTGGCACATATGCCATTTTTAAAGCTGTCAACCTTATAAACAAAAATGGCGCAAACCCCGTTTTTATAATGAGTTTTAACAATAATAACGCGTTGTTCTTTCGTGTAGCGTTCCATATTTATTAATCGTAAGATTGACAGGTGGCACATATGCCATTTTTAAAGCTGTCAACCTTATAAACAAAAATGGCGCAAACCCCGTTTTTATAATGAGTTTTAACAATAATAACGCGTTGTTCTTTCGTGTAGCGTTCCATATTTATTAATCGTAAGATTGACAGGTAGCACATATGCCATTTTTAAAGCTGTCAACCTTATAAACAAAAATGGCGCAAACCCCGTTTTTATAATGAGTTTTAACAATAATAACGCGTTGTTCTTTCGTGTAGCGTTCCATATTTACTAATCACAAGATTGACAGATGGTACATACCATTTTTAAAGCTGCCAACCTTATAAAAAAAATGGCGCGAAATTTAAATCTGGCGCTCTTATTGGGAAATCCTATATATCCAGCCTGACGGGAGATCGTAGGAGCCTCGCTTGATGCTTAGAGCTATGTTGCGAGTTAGGCGACATATCCTAGCTAACCAACGTACCGCATACTATCGCAGTGGCCACACTGCACGCTTCGCGCCACGTTGCATGACGATTAGTCATCGAGTGAATCTCCTAGCGAACAGACGTGTTGGTTAATTTACAAGATGGCGGAAGTTTTAATGACAGCTGTGTATAAAAGGGAACTTTTGTGGAACCCATCGAGCAAATTATACAAAAATGTACCTGTAATAAAATCACTTTGGAATGAAGTTGCACAGAAAGAAAATAAATATAAGGTAAGTTGTAATGAAATTGGTTAGTTTTGAGAGTGACATCGTGTGTTGACTCAACCGCTTCCAGCTGTCAAATGAATTTGTACGTAGCAGTTTGGTGTGGCCAGGCATGAAGTCACCTAGTATATGAGTCACGTAAAACCTAGCTTAGCACCTAACGAAGCACTTTGGTGTGGCCTCGGCCTTATTATTTTGTTACCTGAATCCGTGAGACCTCTGACATCGAGGGTTTACTCTTATGCACATAAGGAAGAAACTAACACCGTTTCCAATCGCCCTACTATTGTACCTGAAGAGAAGCTGAGACCATTGGCAAGGGATAACAGATCGACCAAATATTGATCGACCTGTTGGCTACCCCTGCTTTAGGAGATATCGGGCCTGGGGCCAATGTTCCAGTTGTCCGCACCCTTGTCACGTCCCTGCTTAGTAGCTACACATTCATATTATGAAGAGCCACAAACGGTTCAACACGTGTAATCAAAATAAAAACATAGTGTTTATTTTTTTCTGTTTATCCGATATTATTGAACTCGTTTATAATGTGAACCATTTGTGTTGCAAAGGTGCAGGGGCGACACATAAATCAAATATTGTATAAAGTTTCACACAATAGTTTTCTTGGTATGCCAATATCTTATAATAAATTATAGTATCAATACTTAAGAAATTGTAGCACGGTTCCTGTGACAGTTCACAAATTTGCCCCAATACAACCTTGTAACGACGTTCAGTAATTTTAATTATTTTATCAACTTTAATATAAGCCTCGATTCTAATAAATAGCAAGTTATTTAGGTAAATACATTACATAAAACTAACAATAGTGACAAATTAATACATCTCGTTACAAATTAGCAAAAATGTGGCAGTTTGTTCAAATCGAATAATATTTGGTGACGTTTGTCAAAAGTCACTACGTTAGTCTGCATTGGCTAGGGATGGGGTATACGATAATTGGATTTTCGATATTTTTATACCTAAAATTAAATGTTCGTAATTAGTATTAATCTATAGTGGATCTTGGCCTATTTAAAGATAGATACAAATCATACAATACATTAGTAAGTCAGTATAATGAAAATTAGGAATTAAAACGTCAGTTTGGAGAAAAATAATTTTTCGATTTATAAAAAAAACTATTCGATTTGTAAAAAAATAACGATTTTACCCCATTCCTTTGAGACATGACATTTCAAACGTCACAGGGACCATGATACATTTTCCCAAGTATAATGATACACACATATAAGCCTCGATTCACCGCCAGCGAAAAGTGAGAAAGCAAACAAGTTTGAATCACAAAAAAAACACTAAAAAATCCTATAATATCAAAATGGATTAATGTGTATCACCCGTGACGAGTATAATATAAGGCACAATACAAAGTGGTATCCGTGGCATGGTGGTAAGACGCTTGTCTGCCAATCCGAAGGTTACGAATTCGATCCCCGCTGAATCCAAATAAAAAAAAAAAGTGATTCCAATGCGGTTTTCACTTTGGGCCAATTAAAACATATTTCTGGTTGTAAAATAACATGTTATCAACACACTACGGGAGCGTCCACAGGCGCACAACCCGCACTGAAGAACTATAATATATGGAACGCAATAAATAATATTGGAGACTCGTGGGCTGAAATAAAAGAGTCAACAATGAAAGGTTCCTGGAAACAATTATGCCCACAAATGACGAGTGATTTTATAAATTCTGAAGAAACTCCGGAGACTTTCACAGATGGAATAGTTAGCCTAATGAATGAACTAAACTTGGACGTCAACAACGGAGATGTTAATGAGTTGATTGAATCTCACTCAGTACCTCTGTCGAATGAATACTTAATTGAGCAACAAGAGTTAAATGGAATACACAATGGAAGGGAGGAAGAAGAAGCTGATAAAATTATCAAGACTTTGACAATCAATAATATGAATGAAGCCTTCATGCATCTTGACTAATTTGTGACTATCATGGAAGAATGTGATGGAAGACCAATGGAGAACGTATATCTCAAGTATATTACGTAGGGCGATTGAGAAAGACAGCGTGCTATAGAACTCTTCATCAAGAAAAGAGAAGAAAGGTGGTATTCAACTAACTCTTGACAAGTTTATAAAGAAAACACCTGAAAGCACTTAAACACGCCTCGTTAACTTAATTATGTATATTGATAAATAAATATTATTATTGATAAATAAATATTTAAAAATACAATTTTTGATGCTTTTTTACATCCCTCTACTTTCGAACATTCAACATTCGCGCACATTTTCAGGAACCAATTATGCGTGAAAGTCGAGGGCCACCTGTATATAACATATAATATACCATATATAGCGAAACTTTAATAAACACTTCATAGATGGCAGTGATAATATATTTATAAAAAACATGGATATATTACTTTTATAAAAGCTCCATAGATGGCATTAATAATATATTTATAAAAAAATCATAATAATCATTTCATGAGCGTCGGCGTCGTTGCTGTGTTTTGTAGTCGAGGATCCCTTCGTTAGTCCAACGGCAATTCAGTTAGAACGCTAAACTGTGCCGTGGAGTTTTATTCTCTCTTATTTTTCTCCTCTTTAAATGAGTAAGTGGCTGCACGCCAGCAAACTCACTGGCCGGCCACATTGCCGTACTGAACCCGATGGTACACCTGAAGTGAAACGATCGGAGCACACCGGCGTGCTTTTTTTTTTTTAATAGATATGACCGAAGTCATAGGTACCCTTATATTCTCGAACACTTGGCGTAAAAATGTCTATCATTCGAGGGGAGTAGCACAGCGCGGGTTTCGAACCGGCGACCTTCCGCATGCAAGTCTTCTAAATCACATCAGAAAATCTACGTTTCTTTGAAGTTTTTCTTACCTAATTCTTATAAACATATGCAGATGCATGGAAGTTCCTAATTTAAATCCTAAAGCCACAACCTTATTCTTTTGATATATGACTGAAGTCATAGGTATCCTTATACTCCCGAATACTAGGAGTAAAAAATACATGTGTCATTCAACAAAGGAGTAGCACAAAGGAAGTTTCGAAACGGCGACCTTCCTGGCGAAAATCCAGTGCGTTACTGCGTGGCCTAATAATTGCACGAGCATTCCACAGATGGCAGCCAAAATATAAAAAAAAACATGGATCTAGAAAATATAAAAATCACGTATTATATCTAAATCTGGTGCACGGTTGTCGTTACCACTACAGGGAAAATCTGGTACACCGTCGTCTTTATCTACCACTACAGGAAAAATCCGGTGCACGGTCGTCTTTATCTACCACTACAGTGAAAACCTGTTGCACGGTCGTCTTTATCTACCACTACAGGGAAAATCTGGTGTACGGTCGTCTTTATCTACCACTACAGGGAAAATCCGGTGCACGGTTGTCTTTATCTACCACTACTACAGTGAAAACCTGGTGCACGGTCGTCTTTATCTACCACTACAGGGAAAATCTGGTGTACGGTCGTCTTTATCTACCACTACAGGGAAAATATGTTACACGGTCGTCTTTATCTACCACTACAAGGAAAATCTAGTGCACGGTCGTCTTTATCTATCACTACAGTGAAAATCTGGTGCACGGTCGTCTTTATCTACCACTATAGGAAAAATCTGGTGCACGGTCGTCTTTATCTACCACTACAGGGAAAATCTGGTGTACGGTCGTCTTTATCTACCACTACAGGGAAAATTCGTGATGGTATGATTGAAAAATAGGTAAAAATACGAAATACGCACGCCATCCGCACTGATATTGACTGATGGGAGGGCAAATCATGAAGTTTTATTGAAAGCAAACGTGATATCTAACTATATATGTGTTACATGATCACGCGAGGTTTGTTTACTTCGATTATCTTAACCTGACCAATCACTTGTCAGCCTTTCAGAACTTATTCTCTCGGTACGTCCAAAGCAATATCAGTTCCTGCTGGGCATGCTCGGGTATAACTCCTTGAGCGTAAGAAGAGATCTGCGTCTCCTGGTATACGTTGTCAGACTCGTTCGAGGAGTTGTGAGCTGTCCAGCATTACTACAAAGATTAGCGTTAAATAAATTCCTAACAATTACACTAGACTGCGCCGGCAAGAACTGTTCTCAATAACATACGCAAGAACGGGTCTTCCAGCCGCTATGCCAGTTGGAAGGGCCTCAACTCTTCTGAACGGGACTGCTTCGGATATTGACATATTCCATATAACATTACCAAAAGCAAAAGTAAATTATCTTCTAAGATTGGAGGCGTTAGAAAGCACTCATCAACGTATTTAATACATGTTTTTTTTATTGCAATATTTTTAAAGTCAATATTAGTGGGTTCAAGTCCTGACTTTGAGCGCCCTTGAGGAAAAGTTTGCTATCCAAACGACGCTATATAAATTGTTCGTTTAGTATTATTATTTTTGATTATCGCACTCTATGGCTCCGAATGCTGGACGATGTACAACTCTTACTCTAGGCAACTAGAAACTGCTGAAATGCGCATGCTAAGATGGTCAGCTGGTGTGTCCCTAAGAGACAAAATAAAAAGCTCACGCATTCATGGAAGCCTAGGTGTTACAGACATCAACAGCAAGATGGAGGAGAGGCGGATGGATTGAGATGGTACGGGCACGTTGGACGCAGAGCACCCGATCACACTGTGAACCAGGCAATCTCCATGGATCTTCCTCGAATAACAACCAGAGAAAGACCGAAGAATTCATGGGTGGTGCAAAAAGATAACCTGATGCAGAGGCACGGCCTGGGGGACGTAGTCCGGGACAGAGGAGCATACAACCTGAGGACGAGGAGAGCTGACCCCAACCGACTTCGCAGACAGTGAGTTGGGATGGAGCCAGGGAGAAGAAGTGCCACACATATTTCGCCTCATTAACATCCATCCTCTTTTTTATACAATACAACTCCTACAATTTATCTGACTTTTTACATTTCCTCCTTTTCATACATAAGCGTAGTACAACACTATGTTAAGCGCTCAGTTGATCTTGTTTCCTGTCGCAACCCTTATACCAATATCCCATTCAACAGCTCATCACACGTCAACATACAGCCAAGGTAACATGACTCATTTACCTGTTCTAATTAAGTCAATCCAAACACTTTAAACCACTCCTTAACGCACAGGTTCCCAAACTTATTTGACCCACTACCCCTTTTACAAATTTACCTTTTTTAAATGAAAATAAAACAGATAAATGTAGTGAAGATATTTGAATGTACATATCTAACATATAGTGCTATAAATAAGATGCGCTGATACTTAAATTGTTGAAGTATTTATTAAATAATCCTAATGGGAGGATGGACCTGGTGTACTGCCATTAATTTATTCATGTGCCGCAGTTTGTTATTTGCAATCAAATTTCAGCAAAAAAATATACAACTATGAGAGTAATTACTTAATTTCAAAAAAAATATTTTGGAAATGAAATTATAAAGGTATTTATTGAAATAAGCAAATATACTCCCCCCCCCCCTACTTCCCCGAGTCAGCACGGCCCCCTCAGTACCCCCAGGGGGCCCGATGAGCCCACTTTGGGAACCAATGCCTTAACGCAAGGGTCTCCAAACTGTTTAGCCTAAGGGCCACACTGACTCCTCCACCAAGTCCCAAGGGCCAAGACCTAGCTAGCTCACCATACCAATATACTGTAGTTTTGAATTACGCGCAAATTTTCGTATTGGGACTAGCCGGCGAGTGAGATATCTATGGCGCAGGGTGCGAGGATGGACTCCGCTCCATTCGCAATTTCGGTTGGTGTAGTGATATTTTTAAAGAAAAATATTTAATGTACTGGAATTTTATAACAGTCTTCCACTTACATAGTTTGATCAGTTGCATACATTTGCTCGTGGCTTTTTTTCAGCTTTCGGCACTACTTATCTGTGTGAAAAAACATTATCAAAAACGTAATATACAAAAAATATTTACATATCCAAATTAACTGATGAGCATTTGAAGTCGCTGCTGATAATTTTCACTAGTAAACTTGATCCACAACTGCAAACAATTGTCAGTGGAAAGTTACAGCTACATAAATCTCATTAATCTTAATTATAATGTTTCATTTCATTATGTGAATTACCCATGTACCATATGCCACTTATTGTAAGTTTTTGGGATAAATCTCATATCCATTAATTACAGTTACAATGTTCAATTTCATTATGTATGTCAGTTATTTTGTTTCTTAGTTGGTCGTTAAATAAAAACATCTGATTATTATTTTGTATGATTTACATTGTAATCAAAATAAACTATGAATTTTACAAATTTTAATTTTAATTAAAAAATTTACAAAACTGTAAATTTTACAATGTAATTAAAATAAACTATGACGGGCCGGATACTGGGCATATCCGGCCCGCAATCGTGGGCCCGATTGGTGGTGCTCGCGGGCCGGTGTTGGCCCGCGGGCCGTAGTTTGGAGACCCCTGCCTTAACGCATCGCTTTTAGCATGTAAGTATCGAACCCTAAAATAAATTTTACTCACGTGTACACGAGGAAAATAGAACACTTTAAAAACAATATGTTATAGTCAGCGACATAAAACAGTTAGATATCCTGATAAGCCTTATCGTCTTTGTGCAAGTACAACATTTGTTCAGCCACGTGTACATGCGACAGTGAGACAGAAAAACGATTGTTTAACGTAATTTGAATCAGTGTAAATCCTTTTAGAGATCAAAATATAAAATAAATCGAAATGGTGACGTTTCACGGAAGACATACATACTCGTATGTGGATATGAACCAGATTGAATTGAATTAATCTGCAAGATAAGATTAAATAAGATAATAAATATTTCAACAAGCGATAGTTCATACAAATAGTGGCTCTTTAATGCGCCGTTAAGATTGTAGTTTTGAGAATATCCAGTTAACGCACAATTATTTATTTACACTTTGCGTGGATACGTAACTCATGAAAAACAAGCCATACATCATACCATCACGCCATTTCCCTGTCGGGGTAGGCAGAGAGAACAGAGCATCAGACTTTCCTATCTCGACACACTTCCTTCGTCTCTTTTACACCAATAAACCTTCTCATACAACGAATTTACGATTTATCCCACTTTTACATTACATTCTTTCAAAATATCATTCACTTGTACGTGTTTGCTTTCAATAAAGATGATTATATATGATATTTAAATATATATTATTTATAGTTAAGGCATATAAACAACGAAATCACAATAAGAATGGATCATTCTATTTTGTCATTCCAACACGATAATATTGTACATGTTTACTTTCAATAAAGATCATTATATATTTAAATATATATTATTTATAGTTAAGGCATATAAACCACGAAATCACAATAAGAATGAATCATTCTATTTTGTCATTCTAACACGATTATATTGAACATGTTTGCTTTCAATAAGGATTATTATATATTTAAATATATATTATTTATAGTTAAGGCATATAAACCACGAAATCACAATAAGAATGGATCATTCTATTTTGTCATTCCAACACGATTATTTTGCACATGTTTGTTTTCAATAAAGATTATTACACATTCTTTCAAAATACCATTCACTTGATTAATCATTCTTTCAAAATATCATTCGCTTGATAAATAATTCTTTCGAAATATCGTTTAATTGATTAATCATTCTTCCCAAATATCATTCACACTTCCTTCGTCTCTTCTACACCAATAAACCTTCTCATACAACTCCGACGATTTATTTACATTCAATTCTTTCTAAATATCATTCACTTGATTAATCATTGTTTCAAAACACGATTCACTCGATTAATCATTCTTTCAAAATATCATACGTCTTTCTAAATATCATTCACTTGATTAATCATTGTTTCAAAACACGATTCACTCGATTAATCATTCTTTCAAAATATCATACGTTTGATTAATCATTCTTTCGAAATAGCATTCACTTCATACTCATTCTTTCAAAATACCATGTCGAATTTAAAATTT
The DNA here is from genome assembly GCA_949825065.1 of Odontocerum albicorne. NCBI lineage: Eukaryota > Metazoa > Arthropoda > Insecta > Trichoptera > Odontoceridae > Odontocerum > Odontocerum albicorne. The sequence continues at coordinate 6,836,579 of OX463863.1, read as the reverse complement.
GGATTTTTATTAATAAAAACTGTTTTAAATGTTACACTTCACAATCTCTGGTAAGACAACGTAAGGAAAAATATGGGCACAATAGAAAACAAACAGACCGCCGTGACATTTAAAAATACTCGTTATTTTTTCATCAACCCTCGTATATCTCAGGATAATTTCAATAAAGACACATTTTAGAGAGAAGCTATCAAAAGGTTTCATAACATCTCCCCAGTCGAGATACACCCCTACCGATAGAGGACGAGCCCAGTCGCGAGGACATAAGTTGTTTTTCATCATCTCACACCCTAGACCGATAATCAATAGACCGCAGCCGCTACTTTCCCATCTCTACACTTGATAGTATTATGTACTGTATACATCCTCATTATTATGTTTTGGCGTTTGTTGTTCTATCTTTTATCGGTCATAAAATCGTTACACTATGCCTTCGTCTTTCTCTTCTCGCGCACGGACGGCACTGGGCACCTGTCGTCGGGGCGGTATGACGCCGTTGGGGGGCTGTGGAGTGGGGCGCGGCGCGGCGAGTGGGAGTATGCCGGAACCTGACGATGCCTGTCAGGGCCGCTGAAATAAGAAATCATCCCCTTGGATATGTTCGTCACGCACATCTATGACGCGAGCGGCGCGACTTGGGGTCTATGTGTGTGTATGTGAGGGGGGGGGGTGGGGTGAGCGAGCACCAACTTGAAAGTCAAGGCAACTATTCAAAATACTTCCTTGAAGTATACACAGGCAAACAATACACTCACACACATGTGAAATGGTACTCCTCAAATCATGAACTACAGTAGAATAGATACTTCTCAAATCATGAACAACAGTGGAATTGGTACTCCTCAAATCATGAACAAAAGTGGAAATGGTACTCCTCAAATCATGAACAACAGTGGAATTGGTACTCCTTAAATCATGAACAACAGTAGAATTGGTACTCCTCAAATCATGAACAACAGTGGAATTGGTACTACTCAAATCATGAAGTACAGTGGAATTGGTACTCCTTAAATCATGAACAACAGTGGAATTGGTACTCCTCAAATCATGAACAAAAGTGGAAATGGTACTCCTCAAATCATGAACAACAGTAGAATTGGTACTCCTCAAATCATGAACAACAGTGGAATTGGTACTACTCAAATCATGAAGTACAGTGGAATTGGTACTCCTTAAACCATGAACAACAGTGGAATTGGTATTTCTCAAATCATGAACAACAGTGGAATTGGTACTCCTTAAACCATGAACAACAGTAGAATTGGTACTCCTCAAATCATGAACAACAGTGGAATTAGTATTCCTCAAATCATGAACAACAGTGGAATTGGTACTACTCAAATCATGAAGTACAGTGGAATTGGTACTCCTCAAATCATGAACAACAGTGGAATTGGTACTCCTCAAATCATGAACAAAAGTGGAATTGGTACTCCTTAAACCATGAACAACAGTGGAATTGGTACTCTTCAAATCATGAACAACAGTGGAGTTGGTACTCCTCAAATCATAAACAACAGTAGAATTGGTACTCCTCAAATCATGAACAACAGTGGAATTGGTACTCCTCAAATTACTGACAGGACACAAATGGAAGGAAATACGCAAAACATTGATAATAGTTCCTTAGACCTCGAATATTTCTATCTATCCACACTTTCTTTTCTCACTATTTTCGCATTACCCCATTTCTGTTCTCTAGTTCATTTAAAAATTAAACAACCAGGGTGACATAACACAATTTTGCTTTACCCCTTTTGAAATAGTCATCCACTCAGTCAAGGCACCGTTAACTCTAATATTTGCTCTACTTTCGGGGTATATTGATTGATACAATACGACACATTTATTTATATTGAACACAATATAAATAAATAAGTGACGATCTCCGTCACCTAGTTGATAAGACACCTGTCTCACAGCCCACAGGTTGCGGGTTCAAATCCCGCTAGAGTCCAGTTTTTTTTTTCAAGTTTTCACTTAAGGTATCTTTAACATATTTCTGGTTGGTTGGAAGAGATTGCCACATGACAATAAACCCACCAGATTGTACTGAATACACTGAAAATTTAATACAACACAATACAACTACATGTCAAAGAGATCGATTTAGATGGCTGTCAAAAGTTAATTACGCGTCGCATCTGGCTGAAATTTTGACAGAGGTCGCTTGACGAATGATACTTCTCCAGCAGTGATGTGCCCCGTTAACCTTGTTCCATGTCGCTACTAAATAATCCCGCCAAGTTGTACTGTATACCAGTGGTCTCCAAACTTTTTTGATCGCGTACCCCTAAGACAAAAGAAATTTATAGTGCGAACCCCTGAATACATATAGGGGTTCCCATTATAAATTTATATTTATGTACGTACATACGTAAAAAATGTCATGGATTGGCAGTCTAAGACAAGATAAATATATTTATTTTATTACAAATTATTTATTTTAAACAGATTACATACGAGAGTGGATCAAATAAAGACGACTTTTGTTTTAGAGCACGTAATTTTAAACGGACCGCGCGGCCGCCTCGAGGAGTGTTGGGGTGGGGATATCAGGACTGGGGAGAGCGGTCGGCTGGCCTCGGTAGATTCTATCTTTAGTATAGCACACGATGTCTGAGAAAGAGGTGCACTCATCGATTATGCAACGCATAATTATCAAGTTTCTCGCTCGTGAGGACGTAAAACCCGCCGTTTTTTTAAAAGTAATACAATATTCATTCAATGTTCTCCATAGCCTTGGCTTTGTTGTTTTAAAAAGTAATACAATACAATATTCATTCAATGTTCTTCGTTGCCTTGGCTTTGTTGTGTTAAAAAGGAATACAATACAATATTCCTTCAATGTTCTCCATATCCTTGGCTTTGTTGTTTTATAAAGTAATACAATACAATATTCATTCAATGTACTCCATAGTCTTGGCTTTATTGTTTTAAAAAGTAACACAATAGTATATTCATTCAATGTTCTCCATAGCCTTGGCTTTGTTCTTTTAAAAAGTAATACAATACAATATTCATTCAACGTTCTTCGTAGCCTTGGCTTTGTCGTTTTAAAAAGTAATACAATACAACATTCATTCAATGTTCTCCATAACCTTAGCTTTGTTGTTTTAAAAAGTAATACAATCCAATATTCATTCAATGTTCTCCATAGCCTTGGCTTTGTTGTTTTAAAAAGTAATACAATACAATATCCATTCAATATTCTCCATAGCCTCGGCTTTGTTGTTTTAAAAAGTAATACAATACAATATTCATTCAATGTTCTCCACAGCCTTGGCTTTGTTGTTTTAAAAAGAAATACAATATTCATTCAATGTTCTCCATAGCCTTGGCTTTGTTGTTTTAAAAAGAAATACAATACAATAATCATTCAATGTTCTCCATAGCCTTGGCTTTGTTGTTTTAAAAAGAAATACAATACAATATTCATTCAATATTCTCCATAGCCTTGACTTTGTTGTTTTAAAAAGAAATACCATACAATATTCTTCGTAGCCTTGGCTTTGTTGTTTTAAAATGTAATACATAACAATATTCATTAAATGTTCTCCATAGCGCCTTAGCTTTGTTGTTTTAAAAAATAATACAATACAATATTCATTCAATGTTCTCCATAGCCTTGGCTTTGTTTTAAAAAGAAATACAATACAATATTCATTCAATGTTCTCCATAGCTTTGACTTTGTTTTAAATAGTACTATAATACAATATTCATTCATTTTCTTCGTAGCCTTGGCTTTGTTGTTTTAAAAAGTACTATAATACAATACAATATTCATTCGATATTCTCCATAGCCTTGACTTTGTTGTTTTAAAAAGTAACACAATACAATATTCATTCAATGTTCTCCATAGCCTCGGCTTTGTCGTTTTAAAAAGTAACACAATACAATATTCATTCAATGTTCTCCATAGCCTTGGCTTTGTTGTTTTAAAAACAATGAATAAACGTTTTATCGTATCAAAAAGCTGTGATTTATTGCAATTGCCTCGTATTAAACCTGTCCTTTGTATCTGGTTGAATGTTTGTATTGATGACACGAGTAAGTAATGTTGATATGACCTTATCTCTGAGATTATACACTATCTGTTTGGTATCGGTATCAGTCCGTGTGCAGCAGTGTGACACGTCAAGGTGTCGATCTGTGCACCCATTGGTGGCACGTCCACCCAATCCGGTATCGTATTAGAACGACCTCCGTGGCCTAATTGGTAAAAGTCCTGTATTCTAATAACACGGGTTCAATTCCCGTTAGAACCTCGATTTTTTTCAAAGGTCACGCTATTTCCCTGTCGAGGTATGCACATACGACAGAACACCAGACTTTCTACATCATTAATATACCTTTTACGAGTTATCTGACTTTTAAAATTGACTTCTTTTCATACGGAAATAATATATATTTCAATGTATTATACATTGGTGTAGTACAACAACACTACGTTAAGTGCTCCGTTGATCTTGTTCCTTATCGCAACATTTCTATCAATGTCCCATTCAACCGCTCATCACACGTCAACATACTGCCAACGTAACACATATCCAAAGCCTCCTCTATATTCATACATCTTCTTATACAACTTCTGTGACTTTCTACGTTTCTTTCGTTCAAAATATAATTCACTTGATCCAAACACATTTCCCTTGGTCTACTTCTACCACACCTTCTACTCACATTTGCACTTTATATTTGTTTTATTATTTTTTCATTCATTCGTTCCACATGCCCAAACTTGTTCAACACACCAGTATTATATATTATTTATAGTTAAGGCATTAACATTGTGGAGGTTTAAAGACATTGTAATTTGTTTTATCAAACACTGTTTATTCTCCTTTTTGTAACGGTATAACCCTACCGGTTTCAAGGTTTTCACCTCGTCATCAGGGGAGAACAAACAACTCTGAATTAGAAATATACGCCAAATTCACATAGTCTATTTTATAATATCCTTAATTGCCCCGCCATCCCCTCTTATCTCGCCGAAAATTTTCAGCGTTTTTCCAATCATGGATAAGCGCTACGCTCAAACAGAGATTGTCTATTGGCCTTTCCAGTTCACCGGTCCTCTTTTTTTACGTCGTCCTTTACTGTCCATGCAGTGAGACTGGAATCAGTTACAGACCAATATAAGACTCGCTCCGTCCTTGGCATGCTTTAAGAGGCGACTGAAAAAAACTCTAAATTTCTAGTCAGTAAAACTACGTGTTTTACTGACTAGAAATTTAGATGATTTTTATTTTCCTTTCCTATCCACCATCCCTTCCTTTCCTTTTGATTGATGATATCTCACTTTATATGAAAAAGAATGTTCGGGTGATTGTCTGTCTTTGTGGGGTTCGTGGGCATGTGCTCACGTAAGTGTTTATGGATTTCGTGGGGATGGATAGTCATTTGAATGATTTATGCGACCACGTAACTTGCTTCATTTACTTTTGTCTGGTTGTTTGGAAGAGATTGCCACTTGGCAATAAGCCCTGAAAACTCTAAATTTCTAGTCAGTAAAACAACGTGTTTCATTCCTGATTTTTCTTTTCCTTTCCTCTCCACCATCTCTTCCTTCTCCTTTGATTGATGATATCTCACTTTTACTTTAATATGTTTATGTCCATAAATTTCATAAATATTATTTAAGTATATTGTGAGATGAACATTTTGGTCTGTCAGTGATGAAGTGTGAGGAGTTTGATTTCGCGTGATGTATATCATACATATGTAATTGAGTGTCACTGTTTGTCAGGTTGGTGAGAATGTGCAATGGGGTTTTATATAATCAAAAATCGGAAAGAAGTATCGATTTATTTTTTCATGCTATATGTCCTCAGTGAGATACAGGCAAAAGCCTAGTTTACTGGGGACACGACAAATGAAAGGCAACAAACCCAGATTCGTTAAAATTGTTTGTCCAAATTAAATTACCTGTATTATGTATATTTATTGTCATGTGTAAAATAAATAAAATATGTAAAGAAGACTAATGGAAAATGATGCTCATGCAAACAAACCACAATACGAAAAATTAAAATATATAAGCAGTAATATAAAAATGAATGAGAAGATAAAGGACACACAACCCCTGATTCACCACCAGCAAAAGAGAGAAAATCACAACAAAAAAATCACTAACTATTTAGAAGGTAAACTATTCAACCACTCCTTCAAGGTCAGGGGCAAATCATTCCAACATTTGCTGGCTGAGTATGTGAAGGATCTCTCGAGTAGTATAAGATTATGATTCGGTATGATTAAAAGAGTTCCTCTGCTTCTAGTTTCATAGCTGAGAAAAGTTTTTCGAAGAGATAATTTGGCATTTTTGTTTCGATAATTTTATGCATGGGTAACGCTCAAGCGAAAAAACCGTCTCTGTTTCATGTCAAAAATTTTAAAAGTTAATGGGGGCCAAGAGGCAAAATATTTATGTAGCAATAAGAAAGTCTGGCGTTGTCCTCTCTGCGTACCCCGATAGGCAAACGGCGTGATATTATGTACGTAAGTATGAAAACCTGTATATAATGTAAAATGAGTAAATAAAGGTGACTACCATAAATCACTTAAATAAGACGCGTGTGTACGTGTCAATGATTTTAAGATTAAGAAATATCATAAAGATCCTTGATTTTTTCATAAGATTTGATAAGATACGAGGGTAGCTTGAAAAATTTGGTAAAAAAGCAAGAAAAATATTTTTTTTTTGAAAAAAAAAAAAAAAAAACTGCTGTCACCCGGTGTATTCTTCTCAATGCACGCATTTCTACAGAATTTATTCGGCAACCCTTAAGTTTGTTCCAGTATTTTAATACGAAATTTGATGTATGGTAGTGAAACATGGGCTTGGAACACGTGCATTCGGCGGTGCATCCATTCACTTGAGAAGCGCAGATGCACTCGGCGTTCTTTCATTACGATATTCTTCTTCCTAGTGTCATGTCAGATCCCCCCAACGTTGACTATCATCTGAGAGTAGGCATCTTTGTCCCCGGCAGCCCGAAAAAGATCCCCAACGCTCTTTATACCAGTCAAATCACGTCTATTGCGGAGCCAGGAGTTTTGCCTCCTGTCAACACCTCTTCGACCCTCTATTTTGCCTTGGATTATCAGGTGCAGTAATTTGTACTTTGCTCCTGTAAGTACATGACCCAAATAGGACACCTTTCGGATTTTAATATTAGTCAGCAACTCTATATCAACTTTGGCTCTTAGAAGAACCCTCGTGTTGCTGACCATATCCGTCCAGGGTATCCGTAGCATTCTCCGGTGTATCCACACATCGATTCATTACGATACCATGGCGTATTTCAATAATTTCTTCCGTGGTAGATGCAATTGGACGTTCGGAGCGTGATTTATCTTCGGGGCATGTACGACCAACGACAACGTTTCAACTAATTTGTCCAGAAATAAATAGTCTTCAACACTGGTGCCCATGAACTTCACTTAACTCAGCTTTGATTTACGCTGCTGTTAACTTCCTCAAATAAAAATGTTTTGTGACGGCATGTAACTCGTTTCTTTCCCTTTTTTCAAGGACAAATTTGTATAGCGCCGTTTATAAAGCATACTTCCCCTCAAGGGCGCTTTAAGGAAAAGATCTAGATATATGTGTGGTGAGTGCAATGTGAGTCTGTGTGTAACATGTTTTGGACCATTTCACGCCAGCAAACACTTTCCACAGTAGAAATATTATTATTGCAGTGTACTTATCGTTATAAATCTTTTCGTCAAAATCCAAAAACATACTTTTATTTGTATAATAGTGTTATAAGAATATTTTCTAATATTACGTGTGTATAGTGTCAGCTAAAAAATGCATCGGCGCACAGTTCCACAGTACTCAGCTTCGGGATAATGGTGAGTCATATTTTTATGTAGATACAATATAAATTTATAGACGTAAAACACCGCCGCCTGTGTGACACCAAAGATACTCGAGCCATCGCCGTAAAAAGGTTAAGAAGGGACTCGAACCCATCAATATAAAACAAATCACGTTTGGTAACTGAGGCAACGCCCGAGTCAATCGTGTTTAACACTTTCTTTGTACGCAGGATAACTGCCACGCGGTAATGTCCTCCAACTAACCAGAAAGATGTTTATGTAGTTTTAAGTGAAAACCAGACCTTTTTTCTTTAAAAAAAATCAAAATCAGCGGCAATCGAACTGGCAACCTTCTGGTCGGAACGCAGGCGTCTTACTAACTAGGCCATGGAAATCTTCAATTGTTGCGGCAAATGTCAAAGTTATCGATTCGGGTGGATGTGAAATTTTAACTACGCGTCATATCTGACCGAAATTTTGACAGATATCGCTCGAGTGATGATGACACGTGGCAAACGGATATTTACCAAACCTTTCAATCTTCCCTCGTATACTTGTCAATGTATTTAAGACCAGAACAAAATATCCTCAATTTTTCATAAGATTTGATAAGATACGACGAGTACGCTTTGTAGGTTAAAAGTTTTTCATCGTTTGTCGAGTGCTCTTATAGTGCTCTGATATCAAGTTTAATTCAGGAGCTTATTATCAAAACAAGTCAAGTCCATTTTCGGTCGAACCGGACAAGCACTTTCTTACGGTATATCAGTTTGGGGGGGATGCACCTTAACCCAAAAACACATATTACAGGTTTCCCAAAAATTGATTGTGAAAATAATCAATAAACTTCCTGCTCGGTATCCCACGGCGGAGCTTTTCAGAGAGTATCAGGTCCTGAACATAGCCAATTTACATCTCAAATCCATTCTCTGGCACTACCATCGAGAGGAAGGGAAGATGCAGACTCAGCAGAGACACATGACACGCATGGCAACTGATCAAATGTTCACCATCCCTAGAGTTAAAACATCTTTTGCCCAAAGGCAATATGCTTATTTGGCTCCCATTATATACAATGGCGTGCCGACTTCAATAAAAGTAAAAGTAGGAAAACCATTTAGACAGTCGATCGGAGCGTGGTTGTTATTGCGACAGGATTTTGAGTACTTGGGCTTTCAGGATGAGTGGAAAGGATTTATGTGAGCTCGTGAGTGTGGGTCTCTTCTTGTTGTTTTAATTTTGGTTGTTTTTGTATTTGTGTTTCTGTGTGTTTTTCTTTTTTTTTTTTTGTTTTGATTTTTATTCTTATGATTGTGTGCGGTATATTGTGGGATAAATATTTTTGGTCTTTCTGGAGTGATAATGTGTGAGGAGTTGAGTTTCGCAAGATGTTTCCAGTTGTAGTTGAGTGTCACTGTTTGTCAGGTTGATGAGAGCGTGCAACGGGTTTTTTTTGTGTTATCAAAAATCGGAAAGAAGTATCGATTTATTTTTTCATGCTAAATATCCTCAGTGAGATACAGGCAAAAGCCTAGTTTACTGGGGATACGACAAATGAAAGGTAACAAACCCAGATCCATTAAAATTATATGTCCAAATCAAATTACCTGTTGTTTTTTCTCAAATTGTGTATATTTCTTGGCATGTGTAATAATAAATAAATAATAAAATAATAACAAGGCAGGCTGAACCTGACGTATTTTGAGGCTAAGCAGCAGTTCGAATGGACAAAGAACAAATGAACAAAGAAGAGACTGTGTGAATCTGATATTTTTTAAAACCAAGACAATGTTTGAGACGTCATACACAATAATATTCAACCACTATCCTAGTCAGCACAAAAATGGACATGCCTTGTTTTGATAATAAACTCCTGAATTTTATGTTTGATAAGAAGATTGTATGAGAGATGCGAAGAGAAAGATCTGAGAATGAATGTTGCGAAATCATACAATACTTGAGTTTATATAAATAAATATAGGTTTATTGATAGCAACATAACATAGTATGTACAGTACCCGGCGGAAAGTAATACACACCGGGCTAAGAAAGAGACTTCTTCTTCTTTCCAGTGTCATGTCAGGTCCCCCCAACGTTCAATATCACCTGAGAGTAGACATCTTTGTCCCCGGCAGCCCGAAAAAGATCTACAACGCCCCTTATGCCAGTCCAATCGCGTATATTGCGGAGCCAGGAGATTTGCCTCCTGCCAACACCTCTTCGACCCTCTATTTTGCCTTGGATGATCAGGTGCAGTAATTTGTACTTTGCTCCTCTAAGTACATGACCCAAATAGGACACCTTTCGGATAAGAAAGAGACTGTTGATCATAATCGGCTAGCTTCGGCTTTGTAGAGCGTTGTCTTTGTTATTCATACACGTGTTCCGTCGCGTCGTCGCGTACCGGACTGTTAGCGCATCGTGCGACAGAGACGACGCTCTACAAATCCATGTGTATTACTTATTGCCCGGCGGTAAGTAATACACATAGTTTGTAGAGCGTCGTCTCTGTCGCACGATGCGCTAACAGTCCGGTATCGTAGTCACGATGCGGTTCACACTATGTGTATCACTTACCGCCGGGTACTGTATATACATTTATTCCGAACATATCTCTTAAAATAAACTTCAGAAAATACATTTAAGAGAGAAGCTATTAAAAGGCCCGGGCTCATCTCAGAACACCCCCCACCCCCCCCCCCCCCCCGGCTGAGATACACCACACTAATATTACAAATATCAATTGATTGTCTATCTATTGATATTTGTAACTCGATCAGTCTATGTATTGATATTTGTAACTCGATCAGTCTATCTATTGATATTTGTAACTCGATTAGTCTATCCATTGATATTTGTAGCTCGATCAGTCTATCTATTGATATTTGTAACTCGATCAGTCTATCTAGTGATATTTGTAACTCGATCAGTCTATCTATTGATATTTGTAACTCGATCAGTCTATATATTGATATTTGTAACTCGATCAGTCTATATATTGATATTTGTAACTCGATCAGTCTATATATTGATATTTGTAACTCGATCAGTCTATCTATTGATATTTGTAACTCGATCAGTCTATCTATTGATATTTGTAACTCGATAAGTCTATCTATTGATATTAGGTCCTTACATATGAAATTGGCGTTTTGTTTGGGAGGAACATAAAGTTGATTTTTTTTTAATATAATATATTTATTTAATCAAAGTATGTACCATTGCTATCTATGCACTTTTGCCATCTCATAGGTAGTTCATCGATCCCTTTACTAAAAAAACCATTCGGACGGGAATCAATAAAATCTTTGAAGTCGGTTTGGACTGCCCCATCGGAGTTGAATTTTTTCCCTTGCAAGAAGTTATCCAAATTTCGAAAAAAATAGTAATCTGTTGGGACAAGGTCCGGAGAGTACGGTGGATGTCTTAGACATTCCAATTGAAGCTCTTCTAATTTGGTAGCCGTCTGTTGTGCAGTGTGTGGTCTAGCGTTATCATGAAGCAGCAGTGGCCTAGAGCGATTAACCAGCCTCGGTTGTTTAGCAGCTAGCTTTTCCATCATGGTTTGCAGTTGCTGACAATAGACATCTGCCGTAATCGTCTGGCCAGATTTAAGAAAGCTGTAGTGAACGACACCAGCACTAGTCCACCAAACGCTCACAAGTAACTTTTTTGGAGTCAATTTTCGCTTGGGGCATGGTTTGGCTGGTTCGGCAGGATTCAGCCATTGCGATGAGCGCTTCCGATTATCATACAGGATCCACTTTTCATCACAGGTAATGATTCGATTCAAAATCCCTTCATTATTGTGCCGGTTGAGTAATGCAACGCAGCAGTCAACGCGCGTTTGTTGATTTGCTTCACTCAATTCGTGAGGTACCCACCTTTCAAGCTTTTTCACCTTCCCAATTTGCTTCAAGTGGATTAAAACAGTTTTATCACTAACACCGCAGCCCGCAGCTAACTCGGACGTGGTTTGCGATAGATCCGCTTCCACAATAGCCTTCAATTCTTCATTATCAACTTTGGTCTCCGGCCGTCCACGGGTCTTATTCTGCAGGTCGAAATTTCCAGAACGAAAACGTTGGAACCAAAAACGCACTGTGTTTTCTTTTGCGGCACCGTCGCCATACACATCATTAATCCTTCGAGCCGTTTCTGCAGCACTGGTGCCACGGTGGAACTCGTACTCGTAAATAACGTGATATTTCAAGTTTTCCATTTTGTAAACTGAGTGACGCAAAGAAAAAAAACAATTGAGGAAAAAACAAATGAATTATAATTTTCGAAACACAAATACTTGAGTAAATAGCTGTATAAATTTTAATTTGGAATTCCTAACCAAAGAGAAGATATTTGAGATCAAAGTTGCCAGTACGGCAAAACGCCAATTTCATATGTAAGGACCTAATATTTGTAACTCGATCAGTCTATCTATTGATATTTGTAACTCGATCAGTCTATCTATTGATATTTGTAACTCGATCAGTCTATATATTGATATTTGTAACTCGATCAGTCTATCTATTGATATTTGTAACTCGATCAGTCTATCTATTGATATTTGTAACTCGATCAGTCTATCTATTGATATTTGTAACTCGATCAGTCTATCTATTGATATTTGTAACTCGATCAGTCTATCTATTGATATTTGTAACTCGATCAGTCTATCTATTGATATTTGTAACTCGATCAGTCTATCTATTGATATTTGTAACTCGATCAGTCTATCTATTGATATTTGTAACTCGATCACTCTATGTATTGATATTTGTAACTCGATCAGTCTATCTATTGATATTTGTAGCTCGATCAGTCTATGTATTGATATTTGTAACTCGATCAGTCTATATATTGATATTTGTAACTCGATCAGTCTAGGGAATCTTGAGGATATGTCTGCAGATACATATCTCAATAGCCTCGATCCTACGAGATGTTTCCTGGTTCAGTGTCCACAATCTCCATCCCATAGAGGAGAGTTGAGAATACATAGCAAGAGATCCATACACATTATCAATTCTAAGTTCAGGTTCCAAGTTAGTAAAAAGAGACTCAATTTTTATTAATGGAGCATTCTACTCTAGAGGCGTGAATTTCGGGCGTTTTTTCAGACTAAATAAAAAAAAACAAAATATGTTTCCTATACATGTTTTTACAGTTTGTTTATTGATGATTTGAGAATGTACAAAAAAATTGAAAAATCAAGATGTTATTAGCTGTTATATTATATATACGAGTATATAGCATTTCGTTTCGTATTCCCACTAGATCAACAAGACAGCTCAATCCCTTTTATACCGAAAATTGCTATACTAATTATAAAATCAACTCCTCTATAATTCGTACGCAAAGACTTGGAAACGAGTTTTGCAACAATTTAGATATTTTTAATACAAGTACGAGTATATATACGAGTAGTATTCGCCAGAATATCACAACAATATTTAGAAATAGCTACTAACTTTGTGCTCTCCTTTATTCATATAAATAACGCAATATAAACAAAACATTAAGGACATACTTTGCCTCTGGAGTTGAGTAACCCTGCATCAACATGTAGGAAGGTTTTAATTCTGCAAAGCAACTTGCATCAGGTTTTACTAATGAGGCCACGTGTTTTCTATATCTCAATATCTATCCATAAAATTCTCACAAAATTCTCAAAAAATCCAATATTTGTTCTATGTAAACAAATCTGAGTTCTTTACCTCTATAAAATAAGTCTTGGACAATTACGTAAGTCTGCTTGGTGAAGTTTGGTAATATTTTGTGGTATACATACATAACATATATTGAACTTAAATATACATATAATTATTAAATAATTTTAAAACAATGACTGTAATTTATTATTACTACTACTTTTTGTATCTTCATGTTAGTTTAAGATAAAAGTTTTGTATTATTTGTCAATAATTTTAAGTATTTGTATAACCTGTCACATGTTCATCTGTATATATAAAGACACTGTTGTGTCGTTAATTAAATAAATAAATATTTTGTCATAAAAAGGGGGGTGAGCTGGTCGATATGATTGGAGCCCTTTCGTAAATTTGAAACAAAAATCATACACAATTTGTTGATAAGAAATAATGTCGTTATACTCGTATAACTCTTACAATTTCTCTGAAGTTTCAAGTTTCCTTGTTTCAAAATATTATTCACTTGATCCAACCATACTTTTCTTGGTCTTCCATTCACACGGCTTCACAAACCATCTCAGCGTCCACCTTCTCCACCTTACTCAACACATCAGCCTTAAGTTGACAGTCATCCCAAATCCCTTCATTTTTTTTTTTAATATTATATATGACAGAAGTCATAGGTATCCACATACTCTCGAATATTAGACAGAAAAAAATGCCTGTGTCATTCGAGTCTAATTTGCTACGAACTAATCAATTAAACAGCGTTTTGAGCACCGTTTGGTTTTTCAAACGACTTAGAGATTCTCATCACAAATTCTAGTTTCGTAAGTTGACTTGCAAATAATTTCTAGAGTTTCGTAAGTTGACTTGCAAATAATTTCTAGAGTTTCGTAAGTTGACTTGCAAATAATTTCTAGAGTTTCATAAGTTGACTGCAAATAATTTCTAGAGTTTCGTAAGTTGAATTGCAAATAATTTCTAGAGTTTCGTAAGTTGACTTGCAAATAATTTCTAGAGTTTCGTAAGTTGACTTGCAAATAATTTCTAGAGTTTCGTAAGTTGACTTGCAAATAATTTCTGTGTGTGTGTGTGGACCAAATGCGAAATCGCTGTGGAACTAGACACCCAAATCTTTAATGTTGTATGTGCGGTTATAACCCTGACCGATGTATGTAAGGTTAGGTTAACAGAACTTCTACGTTGTCAGTGCGGTTATACCTTTGACATATCAAAGTTATGTTAACCTTTCCCATCCTGTGCTAAAAAAATCCGTCCGTTCCGGTGTTGTGTATTCAATACACATCAATACACATGTGAAAATGAGCGATTTAAAATCGGAAAAATAAGAATATTCAAAGCCAACCGCTTAAATTAATAAAATTTGAAGTCAAAAGTGATAATAATTGAAATTTAATCACTGAAAACATGAAAAAAACATCGGCCGACGTTCACAAAATGGGGGAACAGACCACATCAAATGAATGCCGACGAGCTACTGAAGCGAGCGAATTAAGATTCTATTTCATGCGTTCCCATGTACTTGAAGTAGAGTGAGAGTGAGAGGTGAATAACGTCGCTTCCTCACCCATAGCGGTTTTTTTAGAATGAATACACCTACGCCACACACTGGCACACGTTTGATTATATTGGTGAATTTATTCCCGATTTTCAAAAAATATCTCTGATGTGGCCGATAAGTGCTAATTATTATTAATATTATTTTTTCATTAAATGCGTAAATGTATTACGGAGGAATATCTAAAATCTGAACCCAGTATTTATTATATTTAAAGAGATATTAAAGTGTTTAGAAGCAATGTGTACTAGTTACACATCACAGGGAAGGAAGGGTTAACAAGACATCCAGAACTTTAATGTTGTATGTGCAGTTATAATCCTGACAAATTTAGGTTAGGTAAGGTTAGCTGGACATCCAGAACTTGAATGTTGTTTGTGCAGTTATAACCCTGACAAATCTAGGTTAGGTTAGGTTAGCTGGACATCCAGAACATGAATGTTGTCTGTGCAGTTATAACCCTGACAAATCTAGGTTAGGTTAGGTTAGCTGGACATCCAGAACATGAATGTTGTCTGTGCAGTTATAACCCTGACAAATCTAGGTTAGGTTAGGTTAGCTGGACATCCAGAACTTGAATGTTGTTTGTGCAGTTATAACCCTGACAAATCTAGGTTAGGTTAGGTTAGCTGGACATCCAGAACATGAATGTTGTCTGTGCAGTTATAACCCTGACAAATCTAGGTTAGGTTAGGTTAGCTGGACATCCATAACATGAATGTTGTCTGTGCAGTTATAACCCTGACAAATCTAGGTTAGGTTAGGTTAGCTGGACATCCAGAACATGAATGTTGTCTGTGCAGTTATAACCCTGACAAATCTAGGTTAGGTTAGGTTAGCTGGACATCCAGAACATGAATGTTGTCTGTGCAGTTATAACCCTGACAAATCTAGGTTAGGTTAGGTTAGCTGGACATCCAGAACATGAATGTTGTCTGTGCAGTTATAACCCTGACAAATCTAGGTTAGGTTAGGTTAGCTGGACATCCATAACATGAATGTTGTCTGTGCAGTTATAACCCTGACAAATCTAGGTTAGGTTAGGTTAGCTGGACATCCAGAACATGAATGTTGTCTGTGCAGTTATAACCCTGACAAATCTAGGTTAGGTTAGGTTAGCTGGACATCCAGAACATGAATGTTGTCTGTGCAGTTATAACCCTGACAAATCTAGGTTAGGTTAGGCTAGCTGGACACCCAGAACTTGAATGTTGTCTGTGCAGTTATAAGTAGGTTATTCAGTTAGGTTAGCTGGACACACAGAACTTGAATGTTATCTGTGCAGTTATAAGTAGGTTATACAGTTAGGTTAGCTGGACACACAGAACTTGAATGTAATCTGTGCAGTTATAAATAGGTTATTCAGTTAGGTTGGCTGGACACCCAGAACTTGAATGTTGTGTGTGCGGTTATAATATATACATATTGCTCGTCCAGCATATTACGTATTAATGTCGACGTGCCGACCTCAACTGTACTGTGATGTACTGTATTGTACTCGTATGTTAACACTAACATTGCAGCATTACAGTGCAACCTTTCTGTATCTTCTCCACCATTGTCAGGGGCGGAGAATGGGGCCAAGGGGGGTAATGGTGGTACACAACTCTTTGTAACTATAACTAGGTGGTACAATTCAATAGTTTGAGAACCACTCCTTTATACCATGCGCATATCTGTTTTTAATTTGTATGCTTTTTAAATGTGATTATTACTAAAAACACGTAAAATGAATCACTATGCATTTGGTGATGTAATGCAAAAACATTTGCAAGGCCAAACCAGAAAGAAGCGGTGCACGGTCTAAGCCCGACAGTGACAATTAAGGATAATACCAAGTATTGTATTAATGACGCAATGGCTTAAATCTGTTCAGAAATGCAACAAAAAGGATGTTTTCACTTTAGCATGTGATGGGGAGTTGTTAGGCATTGATGCGAGTGTTGAGATTATGATGGAGTGTTGAGATTATGATGGAGTATTGAGATTATTTATTTATAAGTAAACGATGCAATAAACCTTTTAACAAAAATAAACAAAAAAATATTTAAAAAAGTCGGAAGTGAGTGTTCAAAACATTAAGTTTGACAGTATATATAACATATATGTTGTATAAAAAAACTATTTTGCCCAATTATAACAAAAATATTTGGAATGAAACAGGTATCAAATCGTAAAATCACATGTTACCAACACAATACGGAACCGTCCACAGGCGCACAGCCCGCACTGCGCAAAAAAAAGGAATCAGACAGGTACAACTTCCTAAATTTTCAAAAAATTAAAAAAAAAACACAATTTAAAAAGTTCTTCAAAAGTCCTCGAAAGAGACGCGGGATGCCATTTCAAGGCTCGGATATAATGATGATAGATTATGACGGAGTGTTGAGATCATGATGGAGACTTGAGGTTGTGATCGACTGTTGAGATTATGACGGAGCGTTGAGATCATGATAGTGTTGAGATTATGATGGAGTTTTGAGATTACGATGGAGTGTTGAGATTATGATAGTGTTGAGATCATGATGGAGTGTTGAGATAATGGAGTGTTGAGATTATGGACGTGGAAAAAGACTGAGGGGAACCGAAACACTTCACCGTACACTTCGCAAATATCGCGAGCAGCTTTATTCCCTCGATTGAACGCGAACAGAAGGAGGTGTCGAAAATGCTCACTTTCGTCTACTTGACATTCCATTTTGAAGGCTTGTAATCAAATAAAATAATATATGTAACGTAAAAGCAAACACAATATCTTGTAGAGCAGAAAATTTTCTTTGCAATGACATATAACCTTTACCATTTAGTTTTACTTTTGGTGCTCATTTTTAAATTGAAAAAAAAAACGGACACGACTTATGTTAACACCCAATATAAAAATGAAATCATTTCAAGTACTACACTAAATTTAAGAGATTTTTCCTCAAGGAGCTGAGCGACACATGAAGCACGTCTGTATGAGGACACACACGGAGTACGTTGAGATAGTTTGGGCATGTTGAACGAAAAAATGAAGAAATATTAACAAAACAGATATAAAGTATAAATGTGAGTGGAAGGCGTGCGCGAGGAAGACCAAGGAAAGTATGGTTGGATCAAGTGAATAATATTCTGAAAGCAGCAAACGTAGAAAGACAGAGAAATTGTAGGAGTTGTATTAGAAGGTGTATGAATGTAAAAAGAGGATACGGGTGTGTGCCGAGATAGAAAAGTATGGCGCTTTGTCCTCTCTGCTTATACCGACAGGGAAATGGAATGATGGTATGTATGAAAAAACAAATATATATTGCGACATTTTTATCAACACTCCATAGATGGCAGTGATAATACGAGTGTATTAATAAAAAAAACATGGATATATTACTTTTATAAAAACTCCATAGATGACGGCAATAATATAATATATTATTAAAAACCATGGATGTATTACTTTTTTATAAAAAACCCATAGATGACTGTAACAGTATATTTATAAAAAAACGGATATATTATTGTACTTTTACAAAAACTTCATAATGACGGTAATAATATATTATTAAAAACCATGGATGTATTATTTTTTATAAAAAATCCATAGATGACTAACAGTATATTTATAAAAAAAACGGATTCATTACATTTATAAAAACTTCATAATGACGGTAATAATATATTATTAAAAACCATGGATGTATTATTTTTTATAAAAAATCCATAGATGACGGTAAAAGTATATTTATAAAAAAACATGGATATATTACTTTTATAAAAACTCCATAGATGACGGTAATAATATATCGATCGTCCAGTTCATTACTCAGACAACTCCAAATAACCTGTTTTGAGATAATGAGAAAAGCAATATTATAATCGTCCCAATAAATCAAATGCTATTAATTTTTGCCCGAGTTTTATATATTTTATCAATAGATGTTGATAAAATCTATTGATAAAATATATAAAACTCGGGCAAAAATGAATAGTATTTGATTTATGGTGACGATTATAATACTGCTTTTCTCATTATTTCAAAACAGGTTATTTGGAGTTGTCTGAGTAATGAACTGGACGATCGATATTATTAAAAACCATGGATATATTATTTTTATAAAAAACTCCATAGATGACAGTTATAATATATTTATAAAAAAAACATATATTGATTTCATGGGCGGTGTTGTCGTCGTTGCTAGACCTCGTGGTCGAGGATCCCATCGCCACTCCAAAGTCAATGTTGAAAAGCGAAGCTGTGTCGTGGAGTTTTCGTTTCTTTTTTTTTCTCTTCAACCTTTCCCTTACTGTGCTAAAAAAATCCGTCCGTTCCGGTGCTGTGTATTGAATACACATGTAAAAATGAGCTTTTTAAAATCGGAAAAATAAGAATATCCATAGCCAATCGCATAAATTAATTAAATTTATAGTCAAAAGTGATATTAATTTTAATTTAATTACTGAAAACATGAAAAAAAAAAACATCGGACAACGTTCACAAAACGGGCGAGACGACCACCTTGAACGAAAGCACGCTGGGCGAGTCAAGTTGGCTAGCTGTGGCTACTGAGCGAGTCAAGCGAGCGAACTGAGATTCTATTGTATTTCTTGAGAACCCATATACCGAAGTAGAGTGAGATGTGAATAGCGTCGCTTCCTCGCCCATAGCGGGTTTTTAGAATGAATATACCTACGTCACACACTGGCACACGTTTGATTGTATCGGTGAATTTATTCCCGATTTTCACAAAATATCTCCGATGTGGCCGATAAGTGCTAATTATTATTAATATTATTTTTTCATTCAATGCGTAAATGTATTACGGAGGAATACCTAAAATCTGAACCCAGTATTTATTATATTTATAGAGATATTAAAGTGTTTAGAAGCAATGTGTACTACTTACACATCACAGGGAAGGAAGGGTCAAGTGAGTGTCGTGCAACAGCAAATTCACCGGTCCCACCGCTGTACAGGATCTGATGGCACATCTGACGAGAAACGATCGGAACACACCGGCGTATTTCCCCCGGTTTTTTTTTTTAATAATAGATATGACCGAAGTCATAGGTATCCTTATACACATTATTTTAGGCTGCAAAATGCCTGAGTTATTCGACAGCACCGGCGACCTTCTGCACGGAAATCCAGTGTGTTACCACACGGTCATGCGCCTCAGCCATACAACTGGTATTTACATAAATAATACATAAATAACATAACAAACTAGCAGCAACTTGTGAGCCACCCAGTACTGAAGAAATTGTTTCAGTTTATTGACTGGTCACAGGTCACCCAGTATCCGAAATAAAACTCTGTTTCATTATTAAAATAAAAGGCTCACAAATCAGCTAAGCGCGTTTCCTGTCAACTTGACATTTTTGCGGCGCGCGCTAAATATAGCCTGACGATGACCTATATATTATATTAGAAATATCGTTCTGAACAACTAGCACTTGTACGCAACAGTTTCCAGACGGACCAGGGGAAAAATATATTCGGCGTAAGTCACTCACAGATCGTCGACAATATGCCTTCGGCAAGTCTTCCGATTCTTTGGGCGCATTGCTCGTGGCCAAGGAGACAGTTTTGAGAGGTTCGTGGTTACTGGAGGCGTGGAAGGACAACGTACACGAGGAATAAACCCAATGCATTCGACTGACCAAGTGAGAGACGCAACTGGACTATCCTTAACAACTGTCCTTCCAGCCACGGAGTGCAGATATTGATGGAGAGGAGTCGTCAGACGCTATCATGGGAGTCACGATGTTGTCATGAGCTACATGACAAAAACAATCTACACAATAACTTAAATTAACGTGTTCCTCGCGGGAAGCACAAACGCCTGTGATCTGATCTGTAGCATTCCTTTGTGTATTTTACGTAATGTTTAGTTTATCTCCTTTATTTAATGAGTCTCCTTAAGAGTAATGACTATTATTTATTATCAGAAAATTACTTGAATGTCATGTTTACTTGGTGGTGTAATCAAATATCAGTGGTTCTAAACAAAATACACGTTTAAACTTAGAAATTAAAAAACGCCGAAATTGTGACGCACACAGGATTCGTGGCATTTGATTTTTAACGCGGTGTACAGGTTAAAGCGTCAGATCTGTTTTTGATTAAAACCTTTTGGTTGACAAAATATTTGGTAAGAAAACCGCAGAAGACTTATACAAAGGCAAGACGAACTACAAAAAAAACTTTTGTAGATAATCCGATATGTGATAGTAACACTTTCGGCTTTAGGTGTAGTGTTCTTCCCCACATCTGCATATGTTTAGAAAATATTTAGTAAGAACACCGCAGACAACTTAACAAGGGGAGACGAACTACAAAGGAACCTTTGTAGAGCTTCCGATATATGATAGTAACAATTCGGCTATAGGTTTATTGTAGTGTTCATTGGCCAAGGAGACAGTTTGGAGAGATTAGGTTAGGTTAGGTTTGAACCTATGTAGAGCTTCCGATATATGATAGTAACAATTCGGATTTAGGTTTATTGTAGTGTTCATTGGCCAAGGAGACAGTTTGGAGAGATTAGGTTAGGTTAGGTTTGAACCTATGTAGAGCTTCCGATATATGATAGTAACAATTCGGCTTTAGGTTTATTGTAGTGTTCATTTGCCGAGGAGACAGTTTGGAGAGGTTATTGAAAGTATGGAAGGACTACGCACAAGAGGTAGAATCCCAATGCGTTGGACTGACCAAGTGAGAGACGCAACTGGACTACCCTTAACAACTGCTCTTCGAACTGCGGAGTGCAGGGATGGATGGAGAGGAGTCGTCAGAGACTATCATGGAAGTCATAATGCTCGAGCTCAATGACAGGGTGGAGTTTATAGGTACCATAAGATAGAAGCATTACAATAAAACAGTGTTTCTCAACCTTTTTTTGCCACGTGGCCCCCTTTTGAGCTTAATATTTGTCTATGGATCCCCCATCCACAAAAGTAGCTAAATGGATTTTTTTAAATAAACTTTAAATTTATTAATAACTCTTATCTTTCTTCCGCCAAGTCTAAGTTTCACTTCCATACATCAAGGTGGGCACCAACACACTATTATTTATTCTCAATGTTGCCACTCTTGATATTGCGTGGTTTTTATATAAAACATTTAGTGTTATGTGCACCTTGTTCTCTGTCGCTACCCTTCTTCCAATTTCCCTTTCAGCTCGCCCATTCCACGTAAACATACTGTCCAAATAACAGAACACATCAACCTGCTCCAGTTTCTCTGAGTTAACCCATACATCACATACACTTCTTTCTATAACCATAACTTTTGATTTCGCTACATTCATTTTCAAACCTTTTACTAGACATCTCTCATACAGCTCACTTATCATATCGCTTAAATCCCCTCCATTCCCAGCAAGCATAACCATTTCATCTGCATACAGAAGTCCACACAAATTTACTTCACTTATATTATTTGTATAATATATACTCGTATAGACATACAATTTTAATGGATCTGGGATTGTTGCCTTTCATTTGTCGTGTCCCCAGTAAACTAGGCTTTTGCCTGTATCTCACTGAGGATATTTAGCATGAAAAAATAAATCGATACTTCTTTCCGATTTTTGATTACACAAAAACAATACCCCGTTGCACGTTCTCATCAACCTGACAAATAGTGACACTCAATTACAACTGGAAACATCTTGCGAAATTCAACTCCTCACACATCATCACTCCAGAAAGACCAAAAATATTCATCCCACAATATACCGCACACAATCATAATAATAAAAATTAAAACAAAAAATACAAAAACAACCAAAATTAAAACCACAAGAAGAAACCCACACATATCGACAAACCCCAGTATATGTTATATTTATAAATTAAACAACAAAGGTGACATCACACATCCTTGCTTTACACCTTTCGTGATTTTAAACCACTCAGTGAGTTCTCTATTTACACTTACACTTCATACAGCGAGGCAATTGCACTTAGTCATTTATCATTCACGCCACACTCTTCAATACTTCCCACAATTTCTTCCTTCTTACAAATATTGTATTAAGCAAGGAGCACATATTATTTATACTGCCACAGGCGCTAAAATACCTAGTTACGCTCCCGTCTAACAGGATACGATAAGAAAGGAAATCAGCATTTATATTAGTCATTTACAGTGAGTAACTAATGTTGGTTGCATTTATGCAGGCCTGGGCAAACTTGTCAGCTGGCGGGCCACACATAAATCTAAAAATTAACAGTGGGCCTCAGTTCTCGACCTTATTTTCATATCATCATCATTGTGAACCTGGATCGAGCCACTGCCGGATGAAGGTCTCCCCAAGCTGACTGCAAATAATTAAGTTCTTCGCTCGTTGATGCCATGTGATGCTGCTATGCTTCCTCATTTCATCCATCCAGCGTACTTTCGATCTTTTTCGTTGCCTCTTGGGTACCATTGGATTATTTCTGACGTCCATACGGAATCTAACATTCTGACTACGTGTCGTGCCCATTGCCACTTCAGTTTCTTGCACACCTTTATTACGTCTTCTATTTTTGTTATGTTGCGAATTCAGTGTTTCATTTACGGTATCTTTTAGTATATTCCAACATCCATCTTTCCATGATCCTTTCTTCGGTCTGGAGCTTTTGTGTGTTATTTGCTATGAGTGTGTGATAAAAGTATGGAAATAGGATTTTATGTTTCGTAATAATATATTATTAAAAACCATGGATGTATTATTTTTTATAAAAAATCCATAGATGATGGTAATAGTATATTTATAAAAAAAACATGGCTATATTACTTTTATAAAAACTCCATAGATGACGGAAATAATATATCGATCGTCCAGTTCATTACTCAGGCAACTCCAAATAACCTGTTTTGAGATAATGAGAAAAGCAATATTATAATCGTCACAATAAATCAAATACTATTCATTTTTGCCCGAGTTTTATATATTTTATCAATAGATGTTGATAAAATCTATTGATAAAATATATAAAACTCAGGCAAAAATTAATAGCATTCGATTTATGGTGACGATTATAATATTGCTTTTCTCATTATCTCAAAACAGGTTATTTGGAGTTGTCTGAGTAATGAACTGGACGATCGATGTTATTAAAAACCATGGATATATTATTTTTATAAAAAAACTCCATAGATGACAGAAATAGGATTTTATGTTTCGTAGGATAATTTCGTTAAGATCTTAATAAGATATCGATTTCGAGTACTCAAAGTATCCGTGAGTTGGTGTTGAAATGGGGAGTTGACTTGTTTCTGAAAAATACCGTTGTTCTCAGCATTTAAATGGCATTCCCCTCCATCGTCTTCGGAGGATTGTCGGGCTATGGTCTGATCTGAATAGGTGTTGTCCGGCGGGCGTCCGTGGTCCGAAACAGGTTCTGCGCACACAATATTAAAGCCGCCGCGCACGAGCTGCCGTGATAGAATAAGTATCGAAAATACGGTGGTGGTTGCCTTTTACTGTGCATATATGCACAAAATTTTATTATATACACGCCTTTACTTGTCTAATTATATTTATTTTTGTCTATAACAGTTTCCAAACATTTTCCCGTCACAGTTCACTATTCCAATTATCTATAAAACATGAAACTCATATAATGTGAATTGTGTTTATATAAAAGAAAAAAAATCAATATTAGAATTTCTCAGCACTCATCGTTCAGTGGTTAAGTCGTTTGGCCTACGAACCGAAGGTTCTGAGATCGATTCCTGGCGGTGTCAAAATATTTTTCCCTGTGATTCCACTATAAGATCAAGTATACCTAAAATAGCTTTGTAGACGCCTATTAGCAAGCCGAGTGTATACTTAATAAAGTGCTCTTGGAATGTAAGCGATAAAAAATATAAAACAGCGCTATATAAATCAGGACAAATTGGACCACGTTACCTACTTAGTTTTCAACCATTCGAATTATGCCTATTAAAAAAAATCACGTGCGACACGCGAGCCTTTAACAAATACCGATTTTGGCACGCGACCTAATGAGTTTGGCCACCCCTGTTATAAAACCTGTATCAAATATAAAATAAATACAACAAAACGTTCCAGACCAAAAGTGACATTTTTGTATCTTTCGGTTCATACTTAATTAAAGATAATTAAAAATCAATTAATCACCACTCGCACACGGGTTGACCTTGTCGAATGAATTTTCTGATAATTATATTTTCCTTATCTCGGTGGATAAATTGAGACATGAGCTCTTGAGGTAAAACTCGGAACAATATCACAGGGTTGCATTTGTATAATTTTTTGTGTTCTTATTTTTAGACTTTTGATCGTAAATTGTTATTTTTTTGTAAAACATACATATATGTATAAAATCACACTTTTTCTCTGTCAGGGTAGGCAGAGAGGACAAAGCGTCAGTCTTTTCTGTTTGATACACTTCCTTCGTCTCTTCTACACCAATAATCCATCTCATACAACTCTTACGATTTCTAACGTTTTACATCACCTTCCTTCAAAATATAATTGTCTTATTTTACAACTCTTTCCACACACATTTGCACTGTATATTTATTTTATTAGTCTTTTTTTAAATGGTTTTTCAAATTGAGCGTTTTTTTTTATTCTTGGATAAAACATAGATGGCGTCGCGAACTTGCCTGTGTCTTGTGACATTTGAGAAGCGTAATGTATGACATTTATAAAAATGGAGTCGTATACAATACAACAACGCGTTCAAATAGTTGAATTATTTTATGTATTGTAATCTCCGGAAACGGTGATGTTAATTGGCCACAAAGATCATGTGATCTGACACCGTTGGACTATTTTCTCTGGGGTTACATGAAAAGCCAGGTCTATAAGAATGACCCCCGATCAATTCCTGAGCTGAAGGACGAAATTATTCGCGTTATCGGTGAGTTAGAACCGCAATTATGACAAAATGACATCGAAAATTTTGAAAATTGGACATCCGCGGAGCTGCAAGAGGTGGACATTTGGCGGATACTGTTTTTTTTGTTTAAATGTCATACATTATACTTCAATGGTCAATAAAAAGTTTATTGAAATCAAAGAAAATTGTGTTTTATTCAAGAATTTAAAAAAAAATTAATTAAAAAAACCGCTCAATTTGAAAGACCCTTTACATGTCCAAACTGATGAGTGTTCTTATTCAATACATCAGCTTTAAGTTAATATTCATCCTTAATCATTTCATTCCGTATTATATCATACATTGTCACAAATCTATTCTACAGAATTTATTCTGCTCCTTTCAATCATTTTCTATGTCAACGTTTTATTTAAATACATCAAAATTGGTACAAAAATACTGCTGTGGAAAGGTAATCTTAACAGATTTATATACTGTCCGATAAGAGTATAGTTATATATGTGTTAGTGCCCCCGTTGACTTTGTTTCCTATCGCTACATGTCGTTCGATATCCCTCGTAAATCTTCCATCATCCATTTTTTTGTATTTTTTTACGTAATTGAGTTAAAATTGTATGAAATGCAAAAATTTTAATTAATGACCAAATTTTGATATTTTGCGTCTCTCGTTTCATGCTCTGCTGAATATAATTAAAAATCAATTAAATTAAACTCACGTGTAATGAATGTCATGTGCGACATTTCTCTGTTTAAATTTACTGTCTTCTTCGGTAAGAAACGGCGAGATGTATACACTTTTTCCTTGATGTATCCATTTTTCATCAAATAATAAACATAAAAATACGTTTGTATCCGTTACCGGAAACACAATATCTGCCACATATTTATCTTTAGAAGAAAATATTTCATACACATCACTGTTTGATAAAAAATCATCGCATTGCGAACCGTATTCATCCGATTTTGATGTAAGTTTCCAATGTATGTTGCCAAAAAAACCGATACCTTCGAATTGTACCGTGCACTTTTTATATAATTCTCCATTATTCTGCGTTTGTAAATAATTTTCATTTGTAACTGTGAACGAACTGATGACCGGGGGCGTAATTTTCGCGGCCGTGAGTTGTAAACAAAGCGATATAAACACAATTATTATACCACAAGTCCGAAACACAACACTCACTGTGGCCATTTTAGGGCGACTGTCGGTTCCCCGACAAATTGTCAAAACATATGGACCATTTCACGCGATTGTTAGTTCTTTTTAAAGATGATTTCTATGTTGGAGCGCTACTATCGAATAAAAATATCGGTTCATAGATTATATTTATATATAAGTGGGGTTTCAGATTTAGTTTATTCATTATCTTCACGTAATGAAAATTGTTTTGATAGATTAAGAGAAAGCAATTACTTTTTACACAAAACCTTCGCAACCATTTAAATAAAATCAAAACAAATGAAATTTTTGACAGATTATGAAATTAAGTTATTAATAATAAATGCGAATTTAACCCTTTTAATCCCACGGGGTCAACTATCGCCACCAACTGGTGAATGTGAAAAATCCCACGGGGCCGATCATCGGCCTCAAAATTTTCATACAAGTTTTTATGTTGAATAAAAAAAATTATGAAATATGAAAATGACTTATTATTTTACACTCTAAAGGGAAGTCGCCACAAAAATAGGGTTTAAAACTAAATATGAACTGAGATAAAAAATAAAATAAAAACTACGGGTTTTTTTAATCAAAAAATGCTTGAGATTTTTCGCACATTGTATACAAAATATGCTGGGATTAAAATGGTTAAGGCTGAAGTGTTGAGTAAGACGAAGAAGAGCATTCTGATATGGTTTGGGCATATTGAACGAATGAAAGACGAAAGATTAACAAAACAAATATATGATACGAATGTGAGTGGAAGACGTGTGAGAGAATAACCAAGGAAAGTATGATTGGATCAAATTAATGCTATGTTGAATGAAGGAATCATAGAAAGTCAAAAAAATCGTAGAAGCTATAAGAAAAGTTGTATGAATGTTAAACAAGAGGCTAAGGATATGTTTGGGTCTAGATTGTAAAGTTTGACGTTCTGCCCTATGTAGTTTTTTTAAATCGTATAAATAAGCTCATTAAAAGAATTGAGCAAATGTGACAAATTTTCTTTATATTTCTTAATCATCAACGTCATTACGTCATGTTTATATTAAGATAGACAGTCTATTAACTACATTAAATCCCGGGACATATCTTGCGCTTTTACAAAGTTCATAAGTCTTGTTTTTCATTCTCTCCTATTTAAAAAAAGCGTTTGTTTTGTTTTCATATTTAAGAATTGGAATCATTTGCTCTTTTTTTGATTTTTTGAACTTTAATTTCCGTTTTTTTTACAATATTGCTCTTGTCTTATTGCAATTTTATACAATCGTGATTTTTTTCATTTCGTCGTCACTGTTATAAAGTTAGTCGTTTGTGCGTTGGTTACTTTAAGACGTTCTAAATTATCTGATACTATGCCCAAGATTCCTAACCATAAAATGTAGTGATTTATATTTAGAGTTAGATCTTATACACTATAAGTTTTAAGGGAGGGGAATAAACTACATGAATATCTTATTTAAGCAAGTGATGTCAAATTATTACGAAATTTAACTTATTTCTTCAGTAAAAAAGTAACGAATAAGTATTTAGTGCTAAGATCGGATACACCACCTTTGCACAAGAGCCCCCAGGTGAATAGTGTTACGGACTAGTCTTTTCCACACATTTTTCCGGTAGCGGAATACAAAAAGACAGAAAAATATATACAATTTATAACAATATCAGTGTAGGTCACGTTCTTCAGCATAAAGGTCATGATCTAAAAGTCGAGGACAAATAAATCTTCGGGGATGTGCCGTTTACTAGCCGTATTTCATTTTATATTCTATGAACAGCCCTACAGAGAAATGTTTTTTTATTTTTACATAACAGCGATAGATATCATCCCTAGTAAATTATATTTGATATAGCAACTCTTCATCACGTCAATGAGACGAGTCATTGTTTATCGGAATTGCATATTGACTTAATTAATTAATTGTAAATGCACATAAATTGTTTTTCTTTCTTTACATAGTAATACATTTTTTAGTAAGATGTTACCAAATATCTGCCAATAATATTTTGATGAACTTTAAGACCGTGTAAGAAAAGTCCTAGAAAAAGAAAAATCATCGACAAATTGATTTGTAATTAAAATGAAGTTTTCTCCTGAGATAATTAAAATTAAAAAAAAATGCGAGTATCATTAAATTAACACCAAAAGCTACATTCACGAACACTGTGAATCAACGTGAAGTTAATCACGAACGTAATATGTGCAAGGGAAATTTGCTAAACTATTTTAGTTTATATATGTCACTAGGGATGCGAAATTTAGTTCTTTTTGGACTAAGGTTTCATTCAAATGAATTCTCTAGAACAAATACAATGTACTATAAAATAAAATAATTTTATCAATAGTTAAATGCATATATTTTTGTCTCTATCACATTAATTGTGAGAATTTTTATTAAAATAACTAAAATTTTGAATGATATATAGATAACAATGTGTCTTAGGTTTTTAGTTTGTGAAAAATACTTCTTATTTTTTGGCTGTTAGTTCGAACCGACTCTACCTTGTAGATAATACAACAAATACACAGCGATGGGCACGGCGAATTGTCCGAGAAATATTGACACTGTAGATATATTAAATAAAAAGTTATCATGGAACGAATTAAAAATGGTAGTCAACGATCTGAGGCGAGAATTGATGGCTATATCAAGTATGGTCCCGATGCAAATATCATTCAGAAAGTTGAAAGAAGAATGTGTAAGGGTTTACTATCTGGTCAGCGCAAATGACTGGGGTATACCGCTTTTATACATCGATATACCATTAAATGCCAACACAGTATCGAAGGGAAGGTGAGATATGTATTTTCTTTTGTTGTATTCGGTCTAATTTATTTTGAGGTTATGTTAATTTATTCTACTAAAAATACCAGATTTGTTTGACGTTCCGGTACATATTCCTGGATTTTTACTGTAGTTATAAATTATTTCGGTGTTTAAGCTTTCGTCTATTAAACGTCTCGCTATTCCGGGTTCTAAAACTTCAAGACGTCATCTTATTTTGCATGTATAATTTCAACTTTGACATTTATTCATTAAAATGTATAAAAAATATTTTTAACACCTTTAAACCAGGCCTGCACAACTCAAAATGGGTTAATGGCCATATTACGTTAAGGAAAGCTGATGTGGGCTGCAAGAAAACAGGATAGGAAAAAAATAGACAATATTTTGTATGTTACACTTATTTTATTACAATATTATTAATTGTTATAACTACAAAATTAACAAATTTTTATAATAAATAGAATAATTATTGTAAAAATATAATAAAACAATAAATACAAGAAATAAACATCTTCCGAGTCCATACTTTTCCAAGTGAATGGAAAAAGACTCGAGTTATTCCCATATTTAAAAATGGTTTTAAGGACGATGTAACCAACTACAGACCTATCGCCATACTTTCTTCAATAGCTAAGTTCCTAGAAATGTTTATGGATCGCACACTAAGGTCGTTAGTGGACCCATATATAATTGATGAGCAGCATGGCTTCAGAAGAGGCAGATCTACCGAATCCAATCTGATGGTCTTCACCGACTATGCTTCAAGGGCTGTAGATAGTGGCAATCAGATTGATGGTTCATATCATGACTTTGCAAAAGCTTTTGATCACGTCAATCACAAAAAAATATTAGAAAAAATGAGTGAACTTGGGATCCCAGGTAACTTACTAAGGCTGCTGTCAGATTATCTTACAGATAGAAAACAATTTGTTTCACATGGAATCTACAACTCCGATTACTTCACTGCTTACTCAGGTGTTCCGCAGGGGGCTAATCTTGGACCTACCTTATTTCTTATTTTTATTAATGATATAGGTAGAGTTATAAAAAAATCCACGTTTCTTCTATTTGCTGATGACCTCAAAATCTTTAAAAAAATTCGTTCTTATACCGACTGCTTAGACCTACAGTCAGATCTCAACAACGTTTGTGAGTGGAGCCACAATAATAAATTATATTTCAATGCATCAAAGTGCAAAATTATGTTGTATCATCGCTCACACGTTTTGAAATTCCATAGATATACACTAGAATCTATACCTTTACCCTGCACAGATAATATTAAAGATCTGGGTGTCTTGTTCCACAGCAATCTCGCGTTTGGTCCTCACATAGAAGTTATGTGCAACTCAGCTTATAAAACTCTAGGATTTGTAATGAGAATCTCAAAGTCGTTTGAAAACCAATTGGTGCTCAAAACGTTTAATTAATTGATCCGTAGTAAACTAGAAAGCAATGCTTGCATTTGGAGCCCGGTGGGGGCGCAGAACTCGCTCATGGTGGAGAAAGTACAAAAAAAATGTCTACGATATCTCTATATGAGAGAGTTCGGTGTCTATCCATGGCTTTATCCTACTCAGTTTCTGCTGGGCATGCTCGGGTATACCTCCTTGAGCGTAAGAAGAGATGTGTGTCTCCTGGTATACGTTGTCAAACTCGTTCGAGGAGTTGTGATGAGCTGTCCAGCATTACTACAAAGATTAGCGTTAAATGTTCCTAACAATTACACTAGACTGCGCTGGCAAGAACTGTTCTCAATAACATACGCAAGAACGGGGCCTCCAGCCGCTATGCCTTTTGGAAGGGCCTTAACTCTTCTGAACGGAACTGCTTCGGATATATATTCCATATTATATATTCCATATTCCATTTATATATTCCATATCACATTACCAAAAGCAAAAGTGAATTTTCTTCTTAGATTGAGTGCGTTAGAAAGCACTCATCAACATACCTAAATGACTGAATATATGTGTATCATATGTTTGTGTGTATATACTCATTTGTATGCATATGCATTATTTTTTATTTTATATAATTTTTTAACTTATTTTTTTTTCCTCTATGTAATTTTTCTTCTTTTTTAATGTCTTATATTTTCAAAGTAATTGGGCTAAGCCTGTTTTGAAAAAATAAATAAATAAATAAACTTAAAGGGATTGTTTTTAGAGTGTATAAATTAATTTAATAAAAGACATTACATAGTTTTTTAGCAACAAGTTATTCATATTCGGGAGACATATATAGTTTTTCATTTATTATAATATGTGTCTTCATAAAAGGCTTCACGGTCCGTAGAGTGAGTGCAGGCTGGGCTGCATGCGGCCACAAGCCATATGTTGTGCAGGCCTGCTTTAAACAATTCCTCGTAATCATTTATTTATTTAACACTTTTATTGGAAATACAATCTGGCGAGCTTATTGCCAGACGGCAATCTCTTCCAACCAACCAGACAAAAGTAAATGAAGCAAGTTACGTACGTGGTTGGATAAATCATTCAAATGACTATCCATCTCCACGAAATCCATAAATACATACGTGAGCATATGCCCACGAACCCCACAAAGACGGACAATCGCCCGAACATTCTTTTCCATATAAAGTGAGATATCATCAATCAAAAGGAAAGGAAGGGATGGTGGAGAGGAAAGGAAAAGAAAAATCAGGAATGATACACGTTATTTTACTGACTAGAAATTAAGAGTTTTTTCAGTCGCTTCTTAAATC
The DNA here is from genome assembly GCA_949825065.1 of Odontocerum albicorne. Taxonomy (NCBI): domain Eukaryota; kingdom Metazoa; phylum Arthropoda; class Insecta; order Trichoptera; family Odontoceridae; genus Odontocerum; species Odontocerum albicorne. The sequence goes on along the minus strand of OX463863.1, from coordinate 6,804,011 downwards.
GCACCAAGGACGGAGCGAGTCTTATATTGGTTTGTAACTGATTCCAGAGTCTCACTGCATGGACAGTAAAGGATGATGTAAAAAAAGAGGAGCGGTGAACTGGAAAGGCCATTAAACAATCTCTGTTTGAGTGTAGCGCTAATCCATGATTGGAAAGATGCCGAAAATTTTCGGCGAGATAAAAGTCGGCGGCGGGACAGTTAAGAATATTATACAATAGAGACAGTATGTGAATTTGGCGTCTATTTCTAACAATCAACCAGTTCAATGCCTTCTGGTATGAAGTTATATGATTGTACTTTCGTAGGTTGAAAATAAATCTTATACGCACATTTTGACGGTGTAATTTGTCCAGCTGTTCCTCTGCAACATCCAAGTATCATACGTCCGCATAGTCCAGAATCGGAAAGAGCAGAGATTGTACGAGTATAATGTTGGTTTTAGTTGGCAGGAATCTTGGCAACACTTTAAGGGAATGAAGGCTGAAGAAGATCCTTCGGCTTACCTCATGTATTTGATCTCGCCATGAGAGAGTGTTATCTATTAGCACTCCTAGGTTTTTAACAGTTTTATGTAATGGTATGATAGAGCCATCAAGTAATATAGGAGGAAGTAAGTCAGTGTTTTTAAGTAGAAATGCATGTATCAGATTTTCTCATCTGAAGCTAGATTGTGCATTTGTGGACTTGAAAAAAGCATAGACCGTGTGCTCAAGAGGCAAGCTATGGAAAATATTGAATGAATACAGTGTTGAATACGAGGGATTCCGTTATTGTATGTCGAAAGAAGAACATGTATTGAAGGGAATGGTTATTACACGTGCAATGGGTTATGACACTCTAACACATCGATCAGTAAGTCCCGGGACTAACCAACAGATAGCGCCTCTAATAATAAATCCATACCATTCTCAGTTAGTACCAAACTTTAGAAGTTACGTGTTAAACTTTCATGACATTCCAAAATTGTGTCATTGAGTGACAGTGGTTTTAGTGACGCTACTTTTGCTATTTTCAAAACAATGGAAAAAAATGAATTTCGTGTGTTGATAAAACATTGCTTTTTAATAGGAAAAAATACCGTTCAAACCCAGCGATGGCTTGAAAAGTGTTATCCGCGCTCTGCTCTGTCGAAAACAACCATTTGTCGGTGGTGACACAAATGATGCTGAACGCTCTGGTCGTCCAAATGAGGCTGTTACACCAATAAACATTAAAAAAACCCTCAAAATCGTGATGGAAAATTGCAAAGTAAAGTTGCGTGAGATAGCTGACATCCTGAAGATATCATTTGGTAGTGTTTACACTATTTTGCTTGAACATTTGGTCATGAAAAAGTTTTTTTCGAAATGGGTGCCGTGTTTGCTCACAATGGAACAGAAACAACAACGCATCGATGATTCAGAGCGCTGTTTGGCACTGTTTACGCGAGATAAACAGGATTTTTGCGTTGGTACGTGACAATGGATGAAACTTGGATCCACCACTATACTCCGGAATCAAATCAGCAGTCAGCTGAGTGGAGAGCAGCCCGTGAAAGTAGTCCGAAGCGACCAAAAACTCAACAGTTGTTGGGAAGGTTATGGCTTCCGTATTTTGGGATGCGCATGGTATAATATTCATCGATCACCTTGAAAAGGAAAAAACCTTCAATAGCGAATAATACATAGCGTTATTGTAGCGTTTGAAGGCAGAAATTGCAATAAAACGGCCCCATATGAAGAAGAAAATAGTTCTTTTTCATCAGGACAATGCACCGTGTCACAAGTCGATGGTCAAATTGCATGAGTTGAACTTCGAATTGCTTCCGCACCCACCGTATTTTCCAGATTTGGCCCCCGGCGACTATTGATTGTTCGCAGACCTCAAAAAGATGCTCCAGGGAAAGAGATTTGGCTCCAATGAAGAAGTGATTGCCGAAACTAACGCCTATTTTGAAACCAAAGATAAATCGTTCTACACGGCTGGCATAGTAAAGTTAGGAAAGCGTTGGAATGAATGTATCGCTCTTGAAGGAGACTATGCTGATAAATAAAGAAGAATTTTGACAAACAAATGTTGTTTTAGTGGTTAGTCCCGGGATTTATTGATCGATGTGTTAGTTGTTTAATATTTATATACTCGTAGATTCATGTGTGAAAGAACTATAGAAGTTTATTGGCGGTATACAAATGCAGAGTGGGAATAACATGATTCAACCATTTCTCTCGAATGAATTTTATGGTTCTATTAGAAACGTTACATTGTACGTATGTTGATACAATACTCAGAGCTGGTGTCGGCTCTGGTAGGGTGAATACCACTGATTATGACCAAATCAAGGATTTGAACGAGAATAACCAATGTTTTAAGAAAAAAGAGATTGCTTAGATCCTGGAAATATCGAAAATCACCATTCACGAGCATTTGGTGAAGATTGGTTACGTGAATTGTTTACGTTAGTAGATAAATACTCGTATATATACAGTATATGACGATAATACAGTAAGCGATCGTGTGTGTCAAATGTGGTTTAAAAATTCCGTAATGGTGATACAACTCTCAATGATAGTCTCCGATTACCACTGATGATGATCATATCAGTTTGTTTTATTTTCCAGCACAATACCTCGATTATTAGGCAGACCAGGAATGGACCGCCTGCCCGAAGGTGGAGCGCAGCGTTCCCGCGAGCAGCGACTGCTCTCAGAGAGGCAGCGAGCTCCCTCGTGGGGGGCAATCAGTTCGTACCAGGTGCACCCCACACATCCGTACCCGTGTATTGTGTTCCCCATACAGGGCTCGCTTTACATGCTGAGACAGATTGAGGTGAGTTGTTAGTCAAGTAGAAAGGGATTAGGCCAATTTCACACTGTGTTGTTTGAGGTATATGAATGCAGAAGATGCTAAGGATGTGTGTCGAGATACAAAATTCTGGCATTCTGTCCTCTCTTTCTACCCCGGCAGGGAAATGGCGCGATGGTATGTATATGTAATTTTATGAATAGATTTTGTTTAATATCATTGTGTACAAGGTATGATAAAAAATGAAAATTAATTTTTTTATCAATAAGGATAAAATACAGTTTAGTCAAGGTTTTTTATCAATAAGAATAGAATACAGTTTTGCCAAAGTTTTTTTATCAATAAGGATAAAATACAGTTTTGCCAAAGTTTTTTTTATCAATAAGGATAAAATACAGTTTTGCCAAAGTTTTTTTATCGATAAAGATAAAATACAGTTTAGCCAAGGTTTTTTTGTATCAATAAGGATAAAATACAGTTTTGCCAAAGTTTTTTTTATCAATAAGGATAAAATACAGTTTTGCCAAAGTTTTTTTTTTATCAATAAGGATAAAATACAGTTTTGCCAAAGTTTTTTTATTGATAAAGATAAAATACAGTTTAGCCAAGGTTTTTTTTTATCAATAAGGATAAAATACAGTTTTGCCAAAGTTTTTTTTATCAATAAGGATAAAATACAGTTTTGCCAAAGTCTTTTTTATCAATAAGGATAAAATACAGTTTTGCCAAAGTTTTTTTATCGATAAAGATAAAATACAGTTTAGCCAAGGTTTTTTTTATCAATAAGGATAAAATACAGTTTTGCCAAAGTTTTTTTTATCAATAAGGATAAAATACAGTTTTGCCAAAGTCTTTTTATCAATAAGGATAAAATACAGTTTAGCCAAGGTTTTTTTATCAATAAGGATAAAATACAGTTTTGCCAAAGTCTTTTTATCAATAAGGATAAAATACAGTTTTGCCAAAGTTTTTTTTATCAATAAGGATAAAATACAGTTTTGCTAAAGTTTTTTTATCAATATGGATAAAATACAGATTTGCCAAGGTTTTTTTTTTTATTAATGATGATAAAATACAGTTTTGCCAAAGTTTTTTCCAATCCTCAAAATATTTACGGAACACACTTTTTAGGATAGTCTTTAGCTCACCCAGTGATTTTGTCTTTGTTTCCTCTAAAGTCGCAAAGCGTTGTCCTTTCAATGTTCTCTGCATCTTCGGGGGAACAGGAAAAATTTGTAGGGGGTCATATCTGGTGAATATGGTGGCTGCGCCATCAAGACGATGATGGTTTTGGCGAAACTTCACAAATTATTGGTGAAGTGTGAGCCCCGGTGCATTATCGTGGCGCAAAATCCAGGAGTTGTTTGCCCACTAAAAAAAAGATTTCTCTTCCAGCAGGGTTGGTCGGTGCCTCAGCCGCTGAGTACTGGTGGTGCAGCGGCTCTAACACCTGCCATGTGTCCGACCAAAGCGGATATGATCGCCCACGCTGCTCGCGGAGACGTCTGGCTCACCGGAGGATGCCGGCGGCCTGTTAGGCTGACATACGCTTGTCGGGGGAGTGCAAGGTAACGTACATATTATGTACTTTCGAGTACTTAATCAGATTTCAGAGAATTCCTTGTTATGTACATACATACCATCACATTGCTTCCGTTGCTTTTCCCTAGCTGTTTCTCCATGAATATATGACAGGTAAACTTGATATAGATATTAACAGCATTCATGCTGCCTGGCTATACTGATAATACTGCCCAATAGTGTAGTGAGTGCTGTGACATTGAACCAGTGTACGAGACGTCTGGACAAGTTCCTGCACACAAACCCAGGAGTGCTGTTCTGTTTCCTTTGCTTTTCCCTCGCTGTCTCTCCATGAACATATGACAGGTAAACTTGATATAGATATTAACAGCATTCATGCTGCCTGGCTATAATGATAATACTGCCCAATAGTGTAGTGAGTGCTGTGACATTGAACCAGTGTACGAGACGTCTGGACAAGTTCCTACACACAAACCCAGGAGTGCTGTTCTGTTCCCTTTGCTTTTCCCTCGCTGTCTCTCCATGAACATATGACAGGTAAACTTGATATAGATATTAACAGCATTCATGCTGCCTGGCTATAATCATAATACTGCCCAATGGTGTAGTGAGTGCTGTGACACTGAACCAGTGTATGAGACGTCTGGACAAGTTCCTACACACAAACCCAGGAGTGCTGTTCTGTTCCCTTTGCTTTTCCCTCGCTGTCTCTCCATGAACATATGACAGATAAACTTGATATAGATATTAACAGCATTCATGCTGCCTGGCTATAATGATAATACTGCCCAATAGTGTAGTGAGTGCTGTGACACTGAACCAGTGTATGAGACGTCTGGACAAGTTCCTACACACAAACCCAGGAGTGCTGTTCTGTTCCCTTTGCTTTTCCCTAGCTGTTTCTCCATGAACATATGACAGATAAACTTGATATAGATATTAACAGCATTCATGCTGCCTGGCTATAATGATAATACTGCCCAATAGTGTAGTGAGTGCTGTGACACTGAACCAGTGTATGAGACGTCTGGACAAGTTCCTACACACAAACCCAGGAGTGCTGTTCTGTTCCCTTTGCTTTTCCCTCGCTGTCTCTCCATGAACATATGACAGGTAAACTTGATATAGATATTAACAGCATTCATGCTGCCTGGCTATAATCATAATACTGCCCAATGGTGTAGTGAGTGCTGTGACACTGAACCAGTGTATGAGACGTCTGGACAAGTTCCTACACACAAACCCAGGAGTGCTGTTCTGTTCCCTTTGAAATTATAAATAAAGATTCTACGTACATTTTCAGACTGGCCGATGACCCAAAGCAGGCCGGAGTTCCATGCTACGTAATGCAGGAGGAGTTTTCTAGATATACCGGATTCTGGTGGCAGCCAGAAACCAATGGTGAGTGTAACCTTAATTCGTATGTGACGTAGGTCATTACGAGGGTAGTAAGTACAAAATAGTGTTTATGCTCGACATTAATTCGGAAGAAGCAAGACTGCTTATAATATGGGTTCCAGCGGGGATCGAACCCGCAACCTCCGGGTCGGCAGACAAGCGTCTTACCACCAGGCCACGGAGGTCGTGTACCAACTTTATCATGACAAAGCACCAGCGCACTCTTCGATTAAAATTCGAGAATTTTTCACATCCAACATCATGTCTGCCATTCCACACCCTCCTTATTCACCAGATTTGGCTTCGTGTGACTTCTTTTTATTCTCGAAAATGAAATTGTAACTCAAGGTGCGACGTTTTGAGAAGGTAGAAGAGATAGAAGCTGATTCACAGGCGGTGCTTGAACAGCTTAACAAAGAAGACAGTATAACGGAAACACTGGATTCGCTGTATTAATCTAGAAGGAGACTATTTTGTAAGCGATGCAGTCCAAAATGTCATTATTTAATAATGAAGATTTTCAAATCACTCCGGTTTTATATTGATCGTACAGTACCCGGCGGTAAGTAATACACATGGCTTTAAAGAGGGTCGTCTCTGTCGCACGATGCGCTAACCGTCCGGTATCTAGAAAGAGCTGATAAACTTTTTTGTGAATAACGGAGACGACGCTCTACAAAGCCTAAGTTAGTCGATTATGGTCGACAGTCTCTTTCTTAAGCTCGATGTGTATCACTTAACGTCGGGTACTGTACCTCGTACTTCACAGATAACAAAATTTACTTATAGTTCAGAAAATGTAGGATGAGTCCTGTGACAGCTCACAAATTTGCCCCAATACAACCTTGTAACGATGTTCAGTAATTTTAATTATTTTATCAACTTTAATATAAGTCTCGATTCTAATAAATACCAAGCTATTTAGGTAAATACATTACATAAGGTTGTATTGGGGCAAATTTGTGAGCTGTCACAGGACTCATCCTACATTTTCTGAACTATAACTGGTATTTTAAATTTTGTTAACTGGTTTTTTAAATTTTGTTAACGAGTGTTTTTAAATTTTGCTTTCAGATAATGTATATAGGATATTATACGAAGAAGTAGACGAGAGTGATGTGAAGATATACAGCTTCCCTTCGTACAGCAGGCCCAACGGAGACAACGAGGAATTCAGGTGACGCTAGTTTTTTTTCTACACTTTTCTTCTTCCCAGCTTTAACCCTTTTAAGTGCCGGAAGTTATTAGTATGGCCGTACCCAGCAGGCCGGGATTTTTTCAACAAAAATAAAACCTAAAAAATTTATATTTTTTGTATACAGATATAAAGGATATTATGAAAACTTACTAAATATATACACCGTGGGGCGTTTGAGCTGCCGTTCACTCAGAAAAACACAGTTTAAATATTCACAAAATGTCAGGGTTGTCACAACTTGACACAGAAAACATGTTTACTTATAAGTATAGCGGAATATAATATACTTCGTAAACTAAAATCAACAAATTATCTGTATGATGTATAATAAAGCGCAAAAGGTAAATAAATTATAAAATAAAACCGTAAAAAGTCTATATAAACGTCGTATTATGCCGCAAAACTACCGCCAATAACCAAAGAATACATGAAAACACACTTTGTAAATAAATACTTTGAAAAATTAACAAAAATAACGCACAAAAGTTAAAAATCAACCATTGAACAAAACTGCAAACTAAGTCATTATAAATCATCGCAATTATGACGGAAAAAACTGTAGTCGGTAACCCTGTATCAGAGACACGTATTGACTGTCAGTGAAAGCTTTTAGAAAGATGACTTTAACTTTGATAATATCGGTAAATTGTAATATTTAAGTATTTCTTGACCATCCCAATAGATGTCACTATGTGTTATAATTTATAAATGATTCCAATTGGATTTGATATTGGCTTGCGACAAGCTCAAAGGAGAGCGCGTTTACGCGCTCATTTTGTATGGCCGGCCTGGCGAGCAGTGATTCGGACTGCGCGTTAACGCACTCGTGGCAGCGAACCGGTTAACATTTGTACACTGCATCACACCGTTACCTTCTTGAGATGCCGAGGATACAGAGCAACAGACCTTCCTATCTCGACACGCATCTTTCGGTTCTTCTACATCCGTACAACTTGTACAGCACCGGTACAAAGACTGTAAAATAGGTGGCTGCCGCTCAATCCTCGGTTTACATTTTCTGTGAAGAACATGGTGAAGAGATTCCTCTTTGGCAGGTAGAAGTTTGTCGAAATAAGAACACAGTCGACGTACCAGCAGATGAGAATATGTTTTATCCGTTTTTCGTTCTTTATGTTCAATCCATCGTTGATCGTAAGCCCCTTGATTCGACCGTGTATGCTGTCAGGGCTTGCAAGCGCCACGCATACCACGTGGTGTCCGCACGAAGGGGGTGTCCGATCATCTATAGTGATTACTTGCTATGGCCACGCATAAGGAACATTTGATAACAATATGTACTGGTCACATATACCAGGTCTGTAAATATGAAACCGGAATTTTCTCACAGATGGCTCTAGTTGTCAATGTAGTGACTGTCAAACCGCGTCATTGGCGCCTTTTCCTTGTGTTTACATTTGTCAAAGACTTTTTACTCGCAACAATACAAGTTTAATACAACTACATATGTTTTCATAGCGTTGAACATGTCTGTTTTTGTGCCTGAAAACTACGATTTGCTGACAGCATTGATTTTCTGTTACCATTTGAAGAAAACTGCTGGAGGATCGCACCGAATGCTTGTCGAAGCTAACGGTGAGCATGCTCTTGGTAAATCACAGTGCTTTGAGTGGTTTAAAAAATTCAAAAGCAGCGATTTTGACGTGAGAAACGAAGAACGTGGAAGACCACCGATAAATTGTGAAGATGCCGAATTGCAAGCATTGTTGGATGAGGATGACGCTCAAACGCAACAACATCTCGCGGATCAATTAAATGTGACCCGAGAAGCCGTCTCCATACGTTTGAAAGCCATGGGAAAGATCCAGAAGGTGGGAAAATGGGTTCCACATGAACTGAATGAAAGACAGCAGGAAACCGAAAAACCACTTGCGAAATGCTGCTCGCCAGGTACAAAAGAAAATCGTTTCTCCATCGAATTGTGACTGGCGATGAAAAATGGATATATTTCGAGAATCCTAAGCGTGAAAGATCATGGGTAACTCCAAGCAAACCAGCGACATCATCTGCAAGGCCAAATCGCTATGGACGGAAGAAAATGCTTGTATTTGGTGGGATCAGAAGGGTGTTATCTATTACAAGCTGCTAAGAACACTACCAACAACAAATGATGGATTTGAACCAAGCATTGCGTGATGAACAACCAGAATATCAAAAGAGGCAACACAAAGTGATTTTTCTTCATGATAATGCACCATCGCACACAGCAAAACCGGTCAAGGAAACGATTGAGGCGTTAAGTTGGCAATTACTTTCACATGCGGCTTACTCACCAGACTTGGCTCCATCCGATTACTACTTATTTGCATCGATGGGACACGCACTTGCTGAGCAGCGCTTCACTTCTTACGAAAATGGCTCGATGATTGGTTTGCCTCAAAAGAGCAACAGTTTTTTTGGCGTGGCATCCACAAATTGCCAGAGAGATGGGAAAAATGTGTAGCTAGCGATGGGTAATATTTTGAATAAAATATTTTTTACCATTTTTATGCAATAAATGTGTATTTTCTATAAAAAAATCCGGTTTCATATTTACAGACCTGATATAGTCACAAGTAATGTTAAAACACAGATGATACATTACAATACAACAATATATTGGATGTTAACATAAGTTGTGTCCGTTTTTTTCCAAATTTAAAAATGAGCACCAAAAGTAAAACAAAATGGTAAAGGTTATACGTCATTCGAAAGAGAATGTTCTGCTCTACAAGATATTGTGTTTGCTTTTACGTTACATATATTATTTTATTTGATTAGAAGCCTTCAAAATGGAAAGTCAAGTAGACGAAAGTGAGCATTTTCGACACCTCCTTCTGCAAGCGTTCAATCGAGGGAATAAAGCTGCTAGCGATATTTGCGAAGTTTACGGTGAAGATGCTACAAATAAAAGGACAGCTCGTCGATGGTTTTTGAGTTTCAATGACGGTTATTTCGACCTGAAGACATGGAGCGTTCCGGACGATCAGTGGACTTCGATGAGGACCGCTTAAACCATATTATTCATGAAGACGGGAAACGATGATGCAGGACCATAACAGGCCTAAAAGAAGAGGAAGAACAGAAGAAGTTATAAATCATCGGCAAACAGTGGAATGTGTGATGAGTCGTCCGACATCTTTGATGAAAATTAAAAACAATATCGGACCGAGATTGGATCCTTGTGGAACACCTGATTGCATAGCAAAAGGTTCGGTTTCAAATATACCATATGAAACAAACTATCATCCAGTGGATACTGTTGTCTTCGTTGCTGGGCCTCGTAGTCGAGGATCCTCTCATTAATTCTATCAGAAAGCGATGCTGTGCCATGGAGTTTTTTGTTTCTTTTCGAGGGAGTAAGCCGTTGCACGCCAGTAAACTCTCACACCCCTGTACTGAATCCAGTGGCACACCGAAATGAGACGATCGGACAATCTTTTTTGAAAGAATAGATGTGACCAAAATCATAGGTATTCTTATACCCCCGAATACTAGGTGGAAAAAAATGCCTGTATCGTTCGAGTGGAGTAGCACAGTGTGGGGTTTGAACCGGTGACCTTCCGCACGATAGTCCAATGAGTTACCGTGCTGCCATGCACCTCATGCAGTGGATACCAGTTTGTTTCTGGATCACCAAGTTGATCCATTTTCGCAACGTGAATTTATTTAATTGTTTTATTATTCTTCTTCTTCTTCCTCTTCTTTTAGACCTGTTGTCCTGTTATGGTCCTGCATCATCGTTTCCCTCTTATGACGTTGACTGCCAGCTGTCTTTCCATCTTTTGGGAGGTCGTCCTGGAGGTCTGCTCGCTCGGGGGATACTGTCCCTGGCCATTCTTACGGCTCTTAGTTCCGCCATTCTGGATACATCTTCGTTCCAAAACCTTCTTCTCTGTCGTCCCCATCTGACAATATCTTCAACTTCACACGTCCTTCGGATTTCTGTGTTACGTACTCTATCACAAAGGGTTTTGCCAGCGATACTCTTGAGTACCTTCATTTAGCTGGTTCGAAGGAGATTTTTGGTTCTGACAGTGTCGGCTCTGGACTCTATGCTGTATGTCATTATGGGGCGGACACAGGTCTTGTATGATATATCCTCACCTTGCTTTGGATGTTCATATGCTTGTTTTTCCAGATAGTATTCTTTAAACATCCGGAAATAGCTGTGGCCTTTTGTGATTGTTCAAGTACTTAGCCATAGACGTCATTATTGCACATTATGCTAGCATCCAAGTATTTAAATTTTGTAACTTGTTCAATTGGTGTGTCGTTGATCGCCACACCGCATCCAACTTGCTCTCTGGCTAGAGTCATGCATTTAGTCTTGCTGATGGAGATAGATATGTTGTATTTTTTGGAAGCAGTGTGGAATCGACGTAGCATTTGTTGCAGGTCTTCCTCTGATTCGGCTATGATGGTGGCACCGTCAGCATAGCATATGATGTTTAGCATATTGTCACCCATCTTGTATCCCATGTTAAGGTCGGCAACTTCTTCTATAATTTTATCCATACTGTTTTATTATTATTAATAATGCCGGTGCAAAGATGTTCGTTGAACGAAAATTGAATTTTTTTCCTCAGGTTTCCCCGGGCAGGCTCAGCAAATGCCAGGTCCACGCTTAGACTTCTCGAGTTCACAATAGAAACGGACAGACTCGCCGAGATGGAGAGCTCCTCGCCCAATTCTGATTCCTTCTCCGATATTATGGACGCAGGTGAACATTTACTATTTAATCTCGTGAAACTTCTGTTCTACATTAATAAATGTGTCTGTGTATCTTATAGTCGATCGTTTTCACCAATCCACCATCAGTATACTATACAGGGAGTGGCATTAAACAGAGTTTCTGAATTCAATGATTTGGGCGTAACCTTCGATGTCGGACTCACGTTCGTTAACCATGTCTCACGTTTGATATCGGACTGTTACAAACTACTCGGTTTTATAACGAGAATATCAAGAGAATTTAACAGCACCGATATCCTCCGAAACTTATATAATTATCTAATTAGAACCAAATTAGAATATGCATCTACGGTTTGGGCTCCTCATCAGCCCAAATATAAAAACAATATAGAACAAATACAAAAAAAAATCCTCAGATATCTATGGTACAGAACAAAGGGCGATTACCCAAAATATGCTCACCATGTCGAACTTCTCACGGTGTATAACTATAGAAGCCTCGAAACAAGAAGGCAGAATCCATTGCGATATTCCTACTGAAGGTTTTTCGAGGTTGCTTTAACTGTCCTGCGATTCTAGAAGCACTAAGTTTATATGTCCTTAATAAATATAGCCGGGCAAGGAATCACCCTCTGTTATATGATACATACCAACTTACAGAAGGAATATCATGGCTAAATACTCAGCTATAGTCACGCGTGGTATAGAGATATTGAACCAACTGAATGACACTGTGGATATAGTCTCGGCACCGCCTAGCAGTATGAGAAGAATGCGGGCTGATATTAATCCTAACTAATAAGCCAATGTTAGAAGCAGACCCTCTTTGTGTAACATGAGAAATCTGTGCAAAGTCGATAAAAAAAAAAACAAATTTGATGAAGGGTAAAACAAGAGGAATGATAGATTCAGATTCTGTCGTGAATGGTTTATTGCACGAGTAGGGACCTTTTCATGTTCGAGGACCTCATCATCATGTTAGCTGTGAACTAATAAGGCCGCATTCAGGTAACTTCGATTAGACACACTACAAATTGTACATTCATTTGTAAAAATCTTAACTATAGTTCGGAAATTCTAGGATGGGTCCTGTGACAGTTCGCAAATTTGCCCCAATACAACCTTATGTAATGTATTTACCTAAATAACTTGCTATTTATTAGAATCGAGGCTTATATTAAAGGTGATAAAATAATTAAAATTACTGAACATTGTTACAAGGTTGTATTGGGGCAAATTTGTGAGCTGTCACAGGACTCATCCTAGAATTTCCGAAGTATATTATGTACTAACTAACTTTAAAAAATGGATCCTTTTAAAATATGATATACAAGTATGTACAGTTATAGTCTGAAAAAATAAATTCGAAATTCAAGGGAGAAATTTCACAAATAGTTTGAATTACGAATCACACAACCACTAAAAAAATAATAAACTGGGGCTGAGCTTTGATTTGATAAGCAGATTATATCCTGGGGCTGAGATTTGATTTGATAAGCAGATTATATCCTGGGGCTAAAATATGATATATGTACAGTTATAGTCTGAAAAAATAAATTCAAAATTCAAGGGAGAAATTTCACAAATAGTTTGAATTACAAATCACACAACCACTAAAAAAATAATAAACTGGGGCTGAGATTTGATTTGATAAGCAGATTATATCTTGGGGCTGAGATTTGATTTGATAAGCAGATTATATCCTGGGGCTGAGATTTGATTTGATAAGCAGATTACTAGGTTAGTCAAAAAGTTTTGAAAGCGGAAATGAAAATACATTTTTTTTGGGGGGAAATCACTTTTATTGCTCAGTATAGTCTCCCATAAGATCAATACACTTGGTCCAACGATCTTCCAACTTTGTTGTCCCATCACGGAAGTGACTTTCTGGAAGGCCTGCAAAATACTCCTCTACGACGGCTATAACCTCTTCGTTTGATGAAAAATGCTTTCCACAAAGGAATTTTTTGAGGTGTGAGAACAGCCAGAAGTCAGAGGGAGCTAAATCTGGCGAATAGGGTGGATGTTGCAACAATTCGTACCCCAATTCACTGATTTTCGCGATGGTTTTTTGAGCTGTGTGAGCAGGTGCATTGTCTTGATGAAAAATGATTTTTTTCTTCTGCAAACCGGGTTTTTTTTCACAAATTTTTTCATCCAACTGGTCCAAAAGGTCACAATAATAATCAGAGTTGATTGTCTTACCAGTTTGGAGATAATCTATCAATAAAATTCCTTTTGCATCCCAAAAAACTGACGCTAACACCTTCTTGGCCGATTTCTGGACACAAACTCGCTTCGGAGCCAAAGTGCCTGGTTCACACCACTCCTTAGCCTCTTGTTTTGATTCAGGATCATGGTGGTAGGCCCAAGTCTCATCCATAGTGATGAATCGACGCAGAAAATCCTTTTTATCCTTTCGAAATTGCTCCAAATGTTGCTCAGAAAGTTGCATTCGAACGTGTTTTTGTTGCATTGTTAGCAAATGCAGCACCCATTGTCCACACAGTTTTTTGAAACCCAAAACTTCAGCCAAAATATGCCATGTTGTTCCATGTGAGATGCCTATGGTGTCAGCTATCACATCCACAGTCGATCGATGATCTTCCAAAACCATATCCTGTATTTTCGCTATGATTTCTGGTGTTGATGCACTTTTTGGACGTCCTGAGCGTGGATCGTCTTCAACGCTTGTACGGCCACGCTTAAACTCCAAAACCCATCGGTGAACGGTTGGAAATGAAGGAGAAGACTCCTTTAATACTTTCACCATCTTTGCATGGATCTCAGTAGCCTATAAACCTTCCAAAACAAAGAATTTAATCACTGCACGATATTCGGATTTTTCCATTGTTAAAAAATACACTGACACGTCAACTTCAAATGGCTTGTAAACAAAGAATGAATTGACAAATCGAAATGAAATTTTGAGTACGTTCTTATGAAAGATGAAATATTAAAATGGCGTAGAAATTTTGGTTTTCTACTGCTCCATAGATGTCGCTTTCAAAACTTTTTGACTAACCTAGTATATCCTGGGGCTGAGATTTGATTTGATAAGCAGATTATATCCTGGGGCTGAGATTTGATTTGATAATCAGATTATAATCCTGGGGCTGAGGTATTTTATGATACAAGTCTTTGGATTAACAGTTGTAAAATATACAAACGGAATAGATTCAAATTTTTTGTGTAGTCTAGTCGTGGGGAGAGTTTAACGTAGGTATGTTCCAGATAACGAGATGTACGTGGACCACCTGGAGGGGCAGTGGTCCGTGAGGACTCTGCAGTGGCTTGACCTGCGCAGACCCCTCGAGGACATCTTCCCCTGGATGGAATACATCGCCAGGGTAGGGTGGGGACCCACGCCAAACTAGTAAGCAATCTAACTAAAGTTTTTGCATAAATGTAAATTAGTTTTGTATGCATTCTGTTGACATTATTTTGAATGTTTGGCGATCCAAAATCTTCTTCATATCTTCACGAAAAATACCAATTTCTTTCAGAACACGAACGTTCTCTTCGATCAGACGATAAGAGAGTCCTTTGCGGGGTTGTGCTGTGTGTGAGGAAAGTGTTATACGTGATTCGCTCGGACACTTATAGCTACTAGACGTGATTTGTTTAATAATAGTGGGTTCGAGTCTTGAATTAGAGCGCTATTGAGGAGAGTTTGCTCTCTAAATGGCGCTATATAAATTTGTCGTTTAAATTTGCGTATCAACACATCACGCCACATTTTTGGTTGCCTCGTAATTGTAGCTAAGATGTTACATGGCAATCTTAAAGTTAACGTAAGTTTTTAGAGTGTTGGTTTTCCGGTTAACACAAACCCCTTATTCTGCTGAAGATGCATCACCTGTTGGTTAGCGGGACAATCGTTCTTAGACGGAAGGACTATTGAACAGATCCACTGACCATCTCCACATCCATAACTCATCCCCACATCCACCACTCGTGGAATGCTCCCCGTAGCCGTAGCAGACCAGCGCGAGAAATATTTTTCTTATGATCTATTGTCCATATTCATCCATCCTATTGTGTAGCTCATGATTGAGCATCGTGACTCCTATGATAGCCTCTGACGACTCCTCTCCATCCATCCCTGCATTCCGTGGCTGGAAGGACAGTTGTTAAGGGTAGTCCAGTTGCGTCTTTCACTTGGCCAGTCCAACTCATTGGGATTTGTCCTTCTGCGTCTCCAATAACCACAAATCTCTACAAACTGTCTCCTTGGCCACGAGAAATGTTTCCAAATAATCGGAAGACTCGTCGAAGGCATGTCGTCGAGATGTGATTATCAGTTCTTCGAGAATGGAGGTGTTGGTTCGCTTCGCTGTCCACTCAGAATTCGTAACATCTTTCTCCAGCACCACATTTCAAATGCATCTATTCTACGTCTCTCGCTTACTCTTAAGCTAGGGTTTCCCAAGAAAGCGGTGTTGTTATTTAGCGGCCGTAACATGACGTGATGCTGCAGACGTATCAGAGAGCGTATTGCCGTGGAGAATGGACGTGTGCGCAAGTAGTTTGCGTCGCATCCGCCTGGCGCGCCGCCAGACGGCAGAAATGAAAATCCACAACTGTCAGTTGGAAACGTCAAATCTGACAGCTTCGTGAACGAATTTATGAAGTATTTGTTTGGCTTTTATTTTTTCAAGGAAGAATTAACATTAGGTTCTTTTAAATTTGGTTAGAATAATGAATCATATAAACCCCCAACAAGGCAAGGCAAGGCAAGGCAAGGCAGGGCAGGAATACAACCCTATCAATTTACAATACACGTACATTCCTGATTTTTCAAGTTTAGTCCCGATATTATTCCACATATTTAGTTTCAACTGGACTTTTCCATAATCTTTGCTCTCCACATTATATAAAGCTTTACTATGAGTATTTCTTACAAAATCGATCAATATTTTGTCATCTTCGCTGGTCCAAATTACGTTTGCACTCATTTTTATAAATTTTAAAATGGTCACCGCTACACGGGAAAAACCGTTCCACGACTGTTTGTTGCGCTATGACGGCCGTCATGCAAATACGGCAAACCATGCATGCCGCCATAGAGGCGGCATGCATGGTTTGCCGTATTACTCGAGTGCCGCCGCTATGGCGCCGAGAAAATGAAGTCTTATTTCTCAATATTTTTAATACATTGGGTTTTTCAGTTTTCAATATTATTTAACCGAGGATCATATTAGTACAGTTGAATAATAATAAGTTACGGAATTTGATGGAGTAAGTTAGGTTAGTTCTGCAGATAACGATATTATTCCTCGCACGCACTGGGAGGCGAGACAGCAACACTAAATGCCACTCTCAACACACAATGGAACCTTTTGTTCGGAGACAAACAAGTCCCAAGGGCGACACGTGTACTTTCCTGGTATATTATATTATTACCGTATAAGCTAACTGCGCTGAGAAATATCATAATTCAATGCGTACTGCACTGTACTGGCATGTTGCGGTCACATTTCAATATTCGTAACTATAGGAGTCCCTAAAATGGTGGAGGAAACTCTTTTTTTGGGTGATGGAGGTGTGTGCCATAAACTCTTATATACCTTATAAAGTTTCCAAGGAAGAAAACAATGAAAAACTGATGACACATTTGAAATGTGTAAAATGATTGGTTGATCAATTAGAAGGAGATTATCGAGGAGGTACTCCATTTGGACGCCGCTCTGCTACTCTCCCTACAGAAGACCGACTTATTAATAAATTGGATATTCTATGTTCTGGAACTAAGAAGGACTGCGCAGTATGTTCCGATAGAAAAATTCCAGGTGTAAGAAAAGAAACACGATTATATTGCGAAACATGTGAAAGTAAACCTGGACTTCACGTTGGGGATTGTTATGTAAAATACCACACAATGAGAAACTTCAAATAATCCATTTTCATGTCCATTCTATTCCTTACATACCTATTTTACCAAAACAAAATAAAAAAATAAAACAAAATTTTATTATTTTTTTTTTTTAAAAAAATGGTAGGCACATAACAAAAAACTTTTGAGTACAAAGGGTTAAAATTGATTTCAGCATCTGGTGTCAGATCCTAGACCGTCGGCAGCAGAGATTAGAGCTGCTACTTGTCCCCGTGGAGAACTTCAGCGAGCCCTTCGTGTACTCGCAGGCCCAGGGAGTCTTCCCTGCGCCGCAGACACAGGGTGTTGATGCGCCCTGGGCACCCATTCAGGCAAGTTATCAATCAACGTCTCGTATACAGTTACATACTAGGGTAGGTTGAAATGTTTGATGAATTTCCAACAAATGGTGCCGCAGTTCAAAAAGTAACATCACTGCTGGCAAGTATTCCTCAAGCGAACTCTGTCAAAATTTCAGCTAGATGTGTAGCTTAGTTAACGTTTGAGATCCATCTGAATCGATCATTTTGACATAAGCCACAATAATGGAAAAAAACGAATTCTGTACTATCAAAAAACATTTTTATTTGAAGCAGTTAACAGTTGCTCAGATCAAAGCTCAGTTAGATGAAGTCACGGGCACTTGAAGACTGTTTATTTCTGGATAAATGAGTTTAAACGTGACCGTACATATACTGAAGATGAGTCGTGTTCCGGATATCCAATTGCGTCCACCACGGAAGAAATCATTGAAAAAACCCATGGTATCATAATGGGAAACTGCCGAGTGCTTATGTGCGAGATTGCTGAGGCTGTGGTCATCTAAGTGCACAATATCTTATACAAAAAAATTAATAAGAAGAATCTGTCTGCGCCATGGGTGCCGCGATTGTTGAATGTTGACTGAAAATGCACTCGAAAGTACATTTCGGCGCTGTGTTTCGGGATATTCAGTCAAAATCCAAAGGACTTTTTGCGTAGATTCGTGACTTGATGAAACTTGGATCCACCACTGCACACCAGAGTCTAATCAGCAGTTAAAACAATAGACTACAACTGGTGAAAATATTAGTGCTGATATTGATATATAGAAGCGAAACATAGAGGTTGAAAATTAACTAAATGAGCCCAGTAAATGTTGTAGATACGCAGAGTTTTTTTTTTTAGCTTGTCTTCTTAGTTTTCTGCGGTTTTCTTACCAAATATGTTTTCCTAAATATATGTAGATGTGGAGAAATCCTTATCTAATTTCCTCAGCCACTATCTTCTCATCCTTACACTTAACTTATATTATATATACTCGTACTTATTTTGTATTATTTTTAATCTTTCAATAAAGTTGGTTCGAATCCTCAGTTAGAGCGCCCTTGGGGAGAGTCTGCTCTCAAAACGCTGCTATATAAATTGTATTGTATTTCGTTGTATATAGTACAACCTAACAGGCGTAATGCCATGCGGCAATCTCTTCCAACTAACCAGATAGATGTTAACCTTTCTCTTCCTGTGCTAAAAAATCTGCGCATTCCGGTGCTGTGTTTTCAATACACATCAATACACATGTAAAAATGAGCTATTTAAAATCAGAAAAATAAGAATATTCATAGCCAATTGCTTCAATTAATTAAATTTGAAGACAAAAGTGATAATAATTGAAATTTTATTGCTGAAAATGTGAAAAAAACATTGGCCAACGTTCACAAAACGGGTGAAGAGACCACCTCAAACGAATGTATCGGTGTTTGATTGTATCGGTGAATTTATTCCCGATTTTCACAAAATATCTCTGATGTGGCCGATAAGTGCTAATTATTATTAATATTATTGTTTTCATTCAATGCGTAAATATATTACGGAGGAATATCTAAAATCTGAACCCAGTATTTATAATATTTATAGAGATATTAAAGTTTTTAGAAGCAATGTGTACTAGTTACACATCACAGGGAAGGAAGGGTTAAAGAGGCCTTGAGTGATAACTGTACTGGAATATTTTTTTTTTTTTTTTCAAAACCTGGATTCCAACGGGATTTGAACCGGCAACCTCCAGGCGTCTAGTCAACTAGGCCATGGAGGTCCTCATTGTCCTATTATTATGATTATTTCTTCTGCTCACCTGAAAGAACTGTACGAGAAGGTAAATAGATATGGAGGAGGCATAAGAAGTGTTTTGTGAAACGAAAGATTTGTGGCAGTCGCCCACTCGGCGTTCATACATACGGTCAATGACCGATGAAATGACCTTCGGATTCCTCGATAAATCTAAGTAAACAAGTCCGAAGGTCACCCGCCCGGCCAGTCAGCCCGTAGCCGAGCGGACCGCACTCCATACTAGAGAGAGAACACACCACGCTGTCTCGCCGGTTCCGTAAATAGATTGTTACCTACATACAACAATTAATCGTTTTTGCATTTACAGAACGAGACGCAGGCATATCGCGAGCGCATTCTTGCGCACATTCTAAAAAGATATAAATACCTACGTTACTAATAAAAAAGGACAGACTCTCTTTCCGCATTGCGATCTAACGTGTTTTATTATTTATCATCATCTCTTCCAATAAGAACCATTCAGCTAATCGTTGCTCTATCTTTTTTCCCTGTTATATTCTGTAGTTCTTCATTTCAAGTTTAAGTGACTTCGGATTCCCCTCGTCAGGCGACTATCTCCGGTTTTCTCTGATGGACAGTTGGCTCCATTTACCGGGTCCTTATTTTTTTGACTTCGGCCTGTTGCCATTGATCATTCAGCTAAATTGTCAGGTCAAAATTTCAGGTGCTGGTCTCGGAAAGGTCCCCCGATGCGTGGGTGAACATACACGACATCCTCCATTTCCTCCCTGTCACGGAACCTACTAGGGTCAGCTTCATATGGGCCTCGGAAGAGACAGGCCATCTTCATCTGTACCTGATCACCGCTAGCATTATGCGGCGGGACGGTAAGGCAATTTTATTTCTCGATATATATAAGAGTAACATATTCGAACGGGTATTATTTTCGTACAAGCTTACGTTATTGTACAATTTAAATTTGTATATTTTGAGGTTACAACTTGGAAGATATTCAAGCAAAGTGCAACACCGTTATTTACTTGCATCAGCAAGGTGCTGCTATAGCTGGGCTTAGCAAGTTGCCATTATTACTTAGCTTAGTAAGGTACAGCTATTACTAGGCTTAGTAAGGTGCTACTATTACTGGGCTTAGTAAGATTCAGTTATTACTGGGCTTAGCAAGGTACAGTACCCGGTGGTAAGTAATACACATCGGGTTTAAGAAAGAGACTGTCGGGCATAATCAGCTAACTTCAGCTTTGTGGAGCGTCGTCTCTGTCCCAAGATGCACTAACAGTCCGGTATCTAGAAAGAGCTGTTAGGTAGAAAGACTGACAAATCGCGTCAAAACACGTGTATGAATGACAGAGACGACGCTCTACAAAGTCGAAGTTAGCCGATTATGTCAGACAGTCTCTTTCTTAAGCCTGATGTGTATTACTTACCGTCGGGTACTGTACAGCTATTATTGGACTTAGCAAGGCGCTACTATTATTGGACTTAGCGAGGTGCTACTATTCCTGGGCTTGGCAAGGTGCCACTATTACTGGGCTTAGTAAGGTACAGCTATTACTAGGCTTAGTAAGGTGCTGCTATTACTGAACTTATCAAGGTGCCGCTATTACTGGGCTTAACAAGGTGCCTCTATTATTGGGCTTAGCAAGGTGCCTCTATTATTGGGTTTAGCAAGGTGCCGCTATCACTAGGCTTAACAAGGTGCCTCTATTACTAGGCTTAGTAAGGTGCTACTAATACTGAGCTTAGCAAGGTGCCACTAT
The DNA here is from genome assembly GCA_949825065.1 of Odontocerum albicorne. Lineage (NCBI taxonomy): Eukaryota > Metazoa > Arthropoda > Insecta > Trichoptera > Odontoceridae > Odontocerum > Odontocerum albicorne. Next base: position 6,782,696 of record OX463863.1, on the reverse strand, counting down.
TACTGGGCTTAGTAAGGTACAGCTATTACTAGGCTTAGTAAGGTGCTACTATTACTGAGCTTAGCAAGGTGCCACTATTACTGGGCTTAGTAAGGTATGGCGATTACTGGACTTAGTAAGTTGCTACTATTACTGGTCCTAGCAAGGTGCTGCTATTATTGAGCTTATCAGGATGCCGCTATTACTGGGCTTAGAAAGGTGCCGCTATTACTGGGCTTAGTAATGTGCTACTATTACTGGGCTTTGCATGTGCCGCTATTACTAGGCTTAACAAGATGCCTCTATTATTGGGCTTAGCAAGGTGCCACTATTACTTGTATAAGTAAGGTGCTCTAATACTGGACTTAACAAGATGCGGCTATTACTTGCATAACCAAGATGCTGCTATTACTTGATTTAACAAGGTAGCGCTAATTACATTAGCAAGTTAGAGGGCTCCTCGACTACGACGCCTAGCGACGACGAATACTTGCATGTTGTTCGCATGTTTCTGTTGCACTTTGAGAGCATGTTTTTTTATTTATTTATTTAGAACTTCAAGGGGTAGTGCGAAACGAATGCCTCCTAATTTATAAATCTATGACTTCCTCTTGCATTTAATTACTCTTCATCAATCATTCAATCATTTGTATGGTTCCCTTCAACATATCCGGATTGGGAGACACCATTACCTTTGATCCCATCAATTGATCCTTCGAGTTAAGAACTACAGAATTAATCACGTAACTCTCCTGAACTTAATGACATCTCTATATTGAAAATATCCACCAAACTAGGCGTGGAGTTACCCAATTGTTGTTTTATAACGATTGGTGAACTACAACGGGTAACTGTCATTACCTGTCGGTAACTGTCATTAGCTATCGGTAACTGTCAACGAGTAAAAATAATTGTCAGGCAACGATAGTAAAAGTTTCACATCTGTGTCTTCATATAAGAAGCTTTTTTTTTGTTATGATAAAAAGTCGATGACGACCTTCATGGCCTATAGTTCAGAAAATGTAGGCTGAGTCCTGTGACAGCTCACAAATTTGCCCCGATACAACTTTGTAACGATGTTCAGTAATTTTAATTATTTTATCAACTTTAATATAAGCCTCGATTCTAATAAAAAGCAAGTTATTTAGGTAAATACATTACATAAGGTTGTATTGGGGCAAATTTGTGAGCTGTCACAGGACTCATCCTAGAATTTCCGAACTATAGTTGATTAGATGTTCGTCTCCCAACCCAGAGATTACAGGGTCAAATCCTGCTGAAACCCAGATTCTTTTAAAAAAGGATTCCAGTCTAGTTATCACTTAAGGCCTCTTATACATCTTTCTGGTTGGTTGGAAGAAATTTCCACATGGCAATAAGCCCGCCAGGTTGTACTGTATACAGCAAAATACAATATGATACAATTAATATACTAGCATTTAGAGAGCAGACTCTTACTCGGGATTCCAATACACTTTTATTGACATATTAAAATTATTACAAAATTAATATATCATATATAAGTTGAGTAAAAGAATAGAAAGGTAGTGACTGTGGCCATTAGATTAGGTATAGATCGTTCAACCAGTTGAGTCATTTCGCGATAGTGTGAGTAACACTCTCTGTATTACACAACTTGTGTAGTGGTATTGGTTTTAGAATGCCACAAGATTGGTTCGCGCAGAGCGCACGTTTGTATTGTTGTTAAAATACTCGGTGATTAGAAAAACACTGCCGTGTCGGAATTAGGAAAGGGAAAACCACTTTCGGGCCGAGTAAAGGAGATTGTTTTAAATGTTGGTAATGATTGATAATAATTAGGGATCGGTCGAAAAGGTGTTGCAATCTATTAGTGCCATTTTTGTCTAATGTAATGTACGAGGCATATCCAGAAACTAAGTGTACTGAGGCTCTCACGACCGGATGGATTTTATTTTCGACATGTTGGCTACATTTCCGTGTAGCCTGACCCTTCCCCTCCGCAACGAGACCGGTTCGAGGTCAGTACGTTGAGAAGTGTCGATGCGACAACGCGTTTCGTGAAAAATGTCAATCCCATCTCCCGCCAAGTTGAATCGAGTGGAGGCCGGGCAAGAGTTTTTGAGGCGCTGCAAACTCCATGGAGATGAATTTCTCCACTCCATCATTACTGGAGATGAAACTTGGGTTGCACACTACACGCCTGAAACCAAAAGGCAGTCTCAACAGTGGCGTCACACCTCTTCACCCTCCGCCAAAAAGTTCAAAACCACAATTTCAGCCAAGAAAATCATGGCATCCGTGTTTTGGGACTATCAAGGCATAATTTTATTTGAATATATGCCTCAAGGGGAGACCATCAACTCTGCAAGATACTGTGAGACCCTAAAAAAATTGCGGAGGGCGATTCAGAACAAGAGGAGAGGTATGCTGACAAAGGGTGTCTGCCTGCTGCATGACACTGCCAGACGGAACTGCTCGCCTCGTTTAAATGGGATGTCCTGAACCATCCCGCGCATTCCCCTGACCTAGCACCTTCAGATTACTATCTCTTTACTTCCCTGAAGCTGCACATGGGTGGAAAAAGGTTTTCAACCGACGAGGAGGTAAAGGAGGAGGTGGAGAAGTGGACGGAGGGGTTGGCGGGAAACTACTTCGAGGAAGGCATCAAAAAGTTGATACCCCGCTTCACCACCTGCATTGAGAGGAATGGCGACTATGTCGAAAAATAGCTTACATATGTACTACGGTAACTACGTATTTTTTTTGTTTTAATAAAAAAAAATGTAACCTACAAAAATTCAGTACACTTACTTTCTGGATATACCTCGTATAATTCAAAATGTTTCCAAAACTTAGAATGTACTTTGTTATAACTTAAAGTTTCCTAGAATTTAGTATCACTCCATCCACTATTATTTTAAAACTGTATTATTTGCCATTGTAATGATGTAATTATGATACTAATATTAATATGTTAAATAATCTTACATACAATAATAATTGTATTGTTATGCGCTATAATCTAATTAAAGCTGACCAACATTTTTACTTTATAATACTTGTACTTATATTTATTTTTAATGTTGAAAAATTCCATTATTGTTATTTAATGTTTCCTATAGGTAGAATCTGCCATGCCTAAACAATTAATATGTTCAATAAACTTACTTTTATTTTATTTTTATGCGCATTACAATTTAAGCTGACACCATTTTTAATTTACAAAACGTGCGTGTTCATTTCAATGTTTGAACATAAAATATTATTTTTATATTTTTTTGCTTTTTCACTTCATTTAAAGAATAAAGTGACGAGTTTTTGTAAACGCACTGTTACTCACACTATCGCAAAATGACTCTTCTGGCTGAACGATCTATACTTTCCACATCTGTATATTATTAGAAAAACAAATGAAATAAGAAAACTTACCACGGAACGACTAACTACAACGAAATCTTTGTAGATCTTTCGATATGTGATAGTAACACATTCGTCTTTAGGTGTAGTGTAGTGTTCATGTAATATTCTAAATTTTAACAATGTAATACCGTGAATAAGGGAGGCAAATAAATAAATCTAGGTTTATTGATAGCAACATAGTATGTACGTAATATATTTAAATACACTTCAAAACCATATAAATTGCAGAGAATATGTTAAAGACAGAAGCTATCAAAAGGTCTGGGCTCATCTAATGATATCCCCTCGGCCAAGATACACCCCACCAATATAGGGCGAGCCCAGCCACGGGGACACCAGATGTTTTTCAGCCCACACCCTTGCATATTGTAGAATAAGAAGAAAAAAAAAACAATATAAATAGATGACAGAAAAAAAAACAAATTCACAAATACCATCTCAGATCAATTAAAACAAACATATGAAGGTTCCCTGACAGCGACACAATGTGTACATCTACTTGATCAAAAAGTTTTAGGACTTTATTCATAAAATCGAAAATACAAGTTTATTCATCAAAATCTATATGGTCCCCTTCAAAGTACTCCCCATCGACTGCAACGCACTTACGCCAGCGCTCGATCCAATCCTCAAAACACCGCTGGTACTCAATTTTCGGTATGTCCATCAGAGCCGTCTTTGATTTTTTCATGACATCCTCTCGGGTGCAGTAACGTGTTCCGTGAAGCAGTTTTTTAAGTCGGTTGAACAGGAAAAAGTCGCAGGGAGTCAGATCAGGTGAATTCGAAGGCTGCTGGATAGTATTCGTGTTGTTTTTGGTCAAAAACTCATGGAAATCATGTCTTTCGCGATTCCAACGCGGTCCTTTTTTTGCATTTAATTGAGGATTTTCGGCACCAGTTTTGCAGCGACACGTCTGAGGCCCAAATCATTAACCAAAATGTCTTGAGCGGATCCATAAACGATGTGCCAGCTCTCTGATGGTCAATTTGCGGTTTTCGGCCAACATTTCTTTGATTTTATCGATGTTTTCATTGGTTTTCGACTGCCACTGCGTTCGTCATCCTCGACCGACTCACGACCACTTCTGAAGCGTTCGTGCCACTGATAAACACTTCTTTAACATTTCAAAGTCTGCGAACCGTTAAATCCGTTTTTCACACAAAATTTAATGCAAACTCGTTGATGCACAGTTGATGCCATTTTCAATCTTGTAAAAAATCGAAAACCCGCACAAAGGTAGATGTACTCAGTACAGCATAACTTTTACAAATGTCAAGCTATGACGCTGAAATTTTAAGGAAAGTGTCAACGATAGATGTGGTAACCTAATAAAAAAAAAGAATTCCAATCGGGTGACTGACAGCGCCACACGGTGGCCGGTCCTAAAACTTTTTGATCAAGGTAGTATATATATATATATATATATATAGTAAACACATTTCGAGTATCGCACGCACATCTCAAAACAAACTGCAGAAAACACATTTAAGATAGAAGACATTAAAAGGTCCGGCTCATCCCACAAACGTTCACCCGACCGAGATACACCCCACTAATGTAGGGCGAGCCCGACCGCAAGGACGTCGGGGGGGCTTTCAGCCCACACCCTTTCAGATCACTTGAACCCTTGTCTCGTATCTGATCCATACCACATTCTATTACCGTCTCGCATGATCGAACGTAACTGTTGTAAATGTATCCCATCTGTGTTTTCATCCATGAAGCTTTATTTTTTATAAATCCAGGATATTTTTGGACAGCTTCCCCCCTGAATAGCTCTCGCAATATATTCGCTATGGGCAGGTCCATAATGGAAATCTTATTTAGCGCACGTGAGTGAATGATTGCTTATGTAACTGTGACCGTGTCTCGTTTTGTCCGTAGTTTAGTTTGTCTCTCGTTAAGTTACTTTGCGCTGTCTGTTCTCTTTATGTCCGACTTTACGTCTTTCGAAGTTGTGGTTGATATTGTTCCGAGGCGATATATGACTGTTAATATGGTTTATTTAACCCTTACAGGCTTAGTGGTACACGTTATGTACCACCTTTTTTTGACGCTGTACTGCACAGTGGTGTACCACTTATTAAACCTCTCTCTATTGCTGCACGAACGCTCAGATTATATACCACTTTGTATAATATAATACTTATGACTCATATCCGCACAGCTGCAGGACTGGTCCTGTTCAAATTCATTTAGCTTCTAATATTATTGACAGTTAGTTGTTCTCGGTGTGCCGACTTGTGCGTATAAAAGAAAGCGTTATATATTTGTATTAAATTTTAATAAAAAATCGTTATGTTGTGATAAAATTGACTTCAGTAATTGTGGTAAATTTATATTTAGGTTAAAAATTAATTTGACTTGGATGTATTTCGGCATTATTTGGTGGTACATTAGAAGTACCAGTGGAAATATGGACTAGTGGTACATAAGTTGTACCACCTCACCGGGAGTTCCTTGACCTACCGAGGAAGTGGAAATATGTTCATTTAGCATTTGTATGTATCATTTTTCAAACACATTTAAAAAAATTATGAGAAACTTGACTTTTGATTTTTTGTGCTGCCTGAGTAAAAATAAGGGAAGTTTACCTGTGCCTGTGCCTGTAAGGGTTAAGGGGTGTTCGAATAAATTAGTTATAAATTATGTAGTCTTTGTGTTTATATATAAATATGTGACATGTTGTTTTTCCGTAGCAATAATTGGTCAGAACATTAAATGATCAGTTCTAAAACAGTTACTATAAATAATAAATGTAGTATATTATTTATAGTTAAGGCATTAACATTGTGGAGGTTTAAAGACATTGTACAGTACCCAGCGGTAAGTAATACACATCGGGCTTAAGAAAGAGACTGTCGGTCATAATCGGCTCTATAGAGCGTCGTCTTTGTCGCACGATGCGCTAATAGTCCGGTCCGGTAACGACTGACAAATCATGACGGAACACGTGTATGAATGACAAAGACGACGCTCCACAAAGCTGAAGTTAGCCGATTATGGCCGACAGTCTCTTTTTTAAGCTGGATGTGTATTACTTACCGCCGGGTACTGTAATTTGTTTTTACAATAAATTATATATTTACTTTGTGTTTATTACAACAAATTATATGTTTACTTTGGGTTTATTACAATAAATTATATATTTACTTTGTATTTATGGATAAATATGTATCATGAACCTTGTTTGTAGAACATTGTATATGGAAAAAGCTAAGTAATTCAGAATAATTGATGATTTTATGTAAAAGAAATAAATTATTCAATATTCTTTCTTAATTTATCAAATAAATTATTCAATGTTCTTTATTAATTTATCAAGTAAATTATTCAATATTCTTTCTTAATTTATCAAATAAAGTATTCAATATTCTTTATTAATTTATCAAATAAATTATTCAATATTCTTTATTAATTTATCAAATAAATTATTCAATATTCTTTCTTAATTAATCAAATACATTATTCAATATTCTTTATTAATTTATCAAATAAATTATTCAATATTCTTTCTTAATTTATCAAATAAATGATTCAATATTCTTTCTTAATTAATCAAATAAATTATTAAATCTTTGTGTTTATAGATGAATGTGTATCGTGATTCTTGTCTGTAATATATAGAAATAATTTATGTATCTTTTGTGGTCAAGCTATAAATACTTGCCCTTATGTTGTCTACAGGTGAACTAACTTGCCCTTATGTTGTCTACATATGAACTAACTTGCCCTTATGTTGTCTATATATGAACTAACTTGCCCTTATGTTGTTTACATATGAACTAACTTGCCCTTATGTTGTTTACAGATGAATTTACTTTCCCTTCTATTGTATACAGATGAACTTACTTGCCTTTATGTTGTCTACAGATGAATAAATGAACAAGTGTTGTCTACAGATGAACTTACTTGCCCTTATGTTGTCTACAGATGAATACATGAACAAGTGTTGTCTACAGATGAACTAACTTGCCCTAGTGTTGTCTACAGATGAATAAATGAACAAGTGTTGTCTACAGATAAACTTACTTGTCCTTATGTTGACTACATATAATTACATGAACAAGTGTTATCTACAGATGAACTTACTTGCCCTAGTGTTGTCTACAGATGAATAAATGAACAAGTATTGTCTACAGATGAACTTACTTGCCCTAGTGTTGTCTACAGATGAATAAATGAACAAGTGTTGTCTACAGATGAATACATGAACACGTGTTGTCTACAGATGAACTTACTTTCCCTTATATTGTATACAGATGAACAAGTGTTGTCTACAGATGAATACATGAACACGTGTTGTCTACAGATGAACTTACTTTCCCTTATATTGTCTACAGATGAATACATGAACAAGTGTTGTCTACAGATAGGGTGTCTTAAGGTGATACAATAATAACTGATTATGTATTCCAGGTCTGGTGAGTCCATCTTTCATAGGCCCCAACATCATATCCAAAGTGCCACTCACACAGGGCAAGTGGGAAGTCATCGGGAAGAAGATATGGGTGGGTAGCACTTCTGTTTCTTCCATTCACTGTATAATCTCTTTATCTAGTCTTGCTCGCCACTACGTCACTCTTCATATCTTCGTACAGGTGACACAGATGTTGAGTTGCTGACAAAATAATCCGTTAACTGAGTGGTGATAGAAAAGCGTCAAAGGAGAAGTCAATGAATGGAGTAAGGTGAGGAATTTTGGTGTTAAGGTAAAATTTCTTCAAAGGATGGAGGAATAATGAGGGATTTTGAATGATATGTAACGATAGGCAGTAAAGGCAATGGGACATTAACTCTTATCGTGGCATTGTAACACAGGTGTTACACTAATTTAGGGAATTTAAAAAAAAAAAATCCAGAAACTGTAACGTAATTTCAAATATGGCAACACATTCAAATACTATACACGCACTATTGTGTGCAGTGGTATCATATGGTGATAAATATTGACAACGCTACAACCTTTCAAACGACATCAAGTCAACATGTCTGGACAGCGTGGGTGCGTTTTGAAAATTGGGGTAAATAATCTTTAAATATCTTATTAATCACTACATGTTGAGAAAAATTATTCAAACCATTTTATTTGTTGATAATTCAGCTATGGAAATGTTGTTCATGTTTTAGATTATAGAATCATTTTAAAGCCCTTTTTGTGTTTTATAAAAATTGATATTTTGGTAATGTAACGTGGGTGTTACATATAAAAAAGAACTATAAGGGAAAGTTGTGATTTTTTTTCCCTCCATTTCTCTTCATAACTTACCATATAACAAGGAATCACGAAAGAAAAACGTTAATATTTGGATAAATTGAACTTTGTCAAGATAAGGGTTAAAACACATACTCGAACCGTACAACATTAAAATCTGCTTAAATGATAGTCCACAATAGTATTTTAGTACCAACATCGATTTATTTAGTACCAACTTCGATTTATAGTCCACAATAGTGTTTTAGTACCAACTTCGATTTATTTAACACTTTGTTAAAAATATCTTAATATGCCCGAGAATAGAGCGGTAAAAATATCTGTGTTATTCGAGGGGATTAGTACAGAGCAGAACACCATCAGCCAGAGCGAGTCCGGGCGTCTGATTGCCTTCGAGATGTGGCGCTACAGGCGCATGGCCAGGGTCCACTGGTCAGATCACATCCGAAACGACGAGGTATTGAGCGGGGTTGGAAAACCAAGGCAACTCTTAAATAGAGTTGCCCAACAACGATCCAGTTGGATAGGCCATAACATCAGGCACCCGGGCCTGCTCCTTACCATCGTCGAGGGAATGATTGAGGGCAATAACCATAGAGGCCGCCTTAGATATAGGTACATGGACGGGGTGATCCGGGATGTGCGCTGTGGCAGCTACCAGGAGATGAAGAGACTGGCGGATGACAGAGATGAGTGGAGGGATCGAGTGTTTGGTGCAGACCAATCCTAGGATCGTAACCCAGAAGTATAGTTCGAGCTCCGTTCTGCACGGCCATTCCTTTAATCCCCTACTTTGTACGTGCCTTCAGTTAAATTCGCCACGGACAATCAGCATTAATGTATTCATTAATTTTCTTCAGAATAACTCTTGCGATCGACTGACTGGTGTTTTGGTTCGACAGGTGGACGAGACCTTAGGCCTGGTCTACTTCGTGGGGCTGAAGGAGACGCCTCTTGAGAGGCACCTGTACTGTTGCTCCTACCGGGAGCCCCATCCCGAGTCCCCGCAGCTCCTTACGGAACCTGGCTTCTCTCATACCATCTACATGGACGAGGTATGCTGAATATTTTTATTTATTTAAGAACCACGCCAACTAATTCCCGGCATACTTAGGCGATGTTACAGTTAATGTTTGATACCTCTATTCTCAGTAGTATGTCAACTATAGCCGATAGAAGACGTGTTGTTTCGTTATATTCTAAAATGTTAAAAAATTAATATAGCGTAGTTATCAAGTTTCTTTCTGAAGAAGAGAAAATCCTGAGAGAGATTAAGAAATGTTGTTTATAGTTAAGGCATTAACGTAACTCCCGAGGTCCCCCCCCGATGATAGTCTGTGCACAAGTGAACGGGTCGACGGAATATGCTAGCCGCGCCGAAACTACCACAACTCGCGACAATACTACACTCTAGAATTGGTGAGAATAATATTTGATCGCGCGACAGGGCCGGCGGCGACAACAGGGCGGCCCAACATCGGGATGATATTTCGCGTCACGCTCTGGCGTGAACATCTGGCCTCATCTGGCCTCATTTGGACGACCAGAGCGTTCAGTATCATTTGTGTCTGTACGACCGCGTTTGAAATCAGCATACCACCGACAAATGGTTGTTTTCGATGGAGCAGAGCCCGGATAACACTTTTCAAGCCATCGCTGAGTTTGAACGGTATTTTTTCCCATTAAAAAGCAATGTTTTATTCAACACACGAAATTCGGTTTTTTCCATTGTTTTGAAAATAGCAAAAGTAGCGTCACTAAAACCACTGTAACTCAACGAAACAATGTCGGAATGTCATGAAAGTTTGACACGTAACTTCTAAAGGCTGATACTAACTGAGAATGGTATGGATTTGTTATTAGAGGTGCCATCTGTTGGTTAGTTCCGGGACTTATTGATTGATATGTTATTTATGCTTGTAAGTGGAAACGAGAGTCGAATCGGCAACCCCAAGATTTGAACACAGGCATCGTACCAACTAATCTACATTTGATTTTCCCGCTTAAGTAGTTTTACTTAAGAACTTTTGTCTGTTATCTCGAACACTGCTTTCAGAACTGCACCGTAGTGGTCGGCACCCAGTCCAACATCCGTACGATGCCTGTCTGCACCGTGTATCTGGTCCAGCACAGTGCCTCGTCGGGGCCTCGGCTGGCCTCTGTGGGCAGCATACCCGGAGCGGGGCCGTGCTCTGCCGATACCACTTGGGCCAGCGAGGCACAACTGTACAGGCAACCTGGTGAGTTGATATTCTACTTTTTGGAAGTTATGGACCTTACAATCTTGTCAGATAGAAGGAAAAACGTTTGATATCACTATATAATTGACATTATGATTATATAGGGTCTTTCAAATTGAGCGGTTTTTTTAATTCTTGGATAAAACACAGATGGCGTCGCGAACTTGTCTGGGTCTTGCGACATTTGAGAAGTGTAATGTATGGCATTTATAAAAATAGAGTCGTATACAATACAATAACGTGTTCAAATTATTATTATTATTATTATTATTACACATGACAAGAAATATACACAATTTGAGAAAAACAACAGATAATTTGATTTGGACATACAATTTTAATGGATCTGGGATTGTTGCCTTTCATTTGTCGTATCCCCAGTAAACTAGGCTTTTGCCTGTATCTCACTGAGGATATTAAGCATGAAAAAAATAAATCGATACTTCTTTCCGATTTTCAATTACACAAAGACAAAACCCCGTTGCACGCTCTCATCAACCTGACAAACAGTGACACTCAACTACAACTGGAAACATCTTGCGAAATTCAACTTCTCACACATCATCACTCCAGAAAGACCAAAAATATTCATCCCACACTACACCGCACACAATCACAAATCTCACATAAATCCCTTCCACTCGTCATTCATCCTGAAAGCCCAAGTACTCAAAATCCTGTCGCAATAACAACCACGCTCCGATCGACTGTCTAAATGGTTTTCCTACCTTTACCTTTATTGAAGTCGGCACGCCATTGTATGTAATGGGAGCCAAATAAGCATATTGCCTTTGGGCAAAAGAGGTTTTAACTCTAGGGATGGTGAACATTTCATTAGTTGCCATGCGTGTCATGTGTGTCTGCTGAGTCTGCATCTTCCCTTCCTCCCGATGGTAATGCCAGAGAATGGATTTGAGATGTAAATTGGCTATGTTCAGGACCTGATACTCTCTGAAAAGCTCAGCCAAAATTGTTGTATTGTTTTATGTATTGTAATCTCCGGAAATGGGGATGTTAATTGGCCACCAAGATCATGTGATCTGACACCGTTGGACTATTTTCTCTGGGGTTACGTGAAAAGCCAGGTCTATAAGAATGACCCCCGATTAATTCCTGAGCTGAAGGACGAAATTATTCGCGTTATTGATGAGTTAGAACCGCAATTATGCCAAAGTGTCATAGAAAATTTTGACAAAAGAGTGGACATCTGTGGAGCTGCAAGAGGTGGATATTTGGCGGATATTGTTTTTTGTGTTAAAATATCATACATTATACTTCAATGGCCAATAAAAAGTTTTTGGAAATCAAAGGAAATTGTGTGTTTTATTCAAGAATTTAAAAATTTTTTATAAAAAAATCCGCTCAATTTGAAAGACCCTTTACAATAAACGACTCTTTGCAATTTCGTGACCTGGAGATTTTCTTTGATGTTTAGTTTTGCCCTTACTAATTGTACGTCTACAGCACCGGTACAAAGACTGTAAAATAGGTAGATGGTTGCCGCTCAATCCTCGGAGATTCCAGCGTGACTTCAATGAGTCTCGATGAAGAGCAGGCTGAAGAGAAGTGATTCCTCATTGGTAGGTAAAACTTTGTAGAAATACAAACACATTACGACATTTCAGAAGACGAAAGTATGTTTTGCTCATTTTGCGTCCCTTATGTTTAGTCCATCGCACATCGCAAGCATCTCGATCGGACTGCTTATGCCGTCACCCTGTGTAAGTTCAATGTTTGTCATACATTTATCACGCACAGGGGCATATCGATTATATGTAGTGATAATGCGAGGACCCCTCAAAGCAATAATTTTACAGGTGATATAACAAATAAAAATAACTAATCCATGTGACACATACGTCCGATACAGTTCAAGTGTATGTGATAAGATATCTAAGAATTATTTCTTCTCTCGGTGACTTCACCACGTAGATAACACGTTCTTGATGGGGATGCTTTATCAGTTATGGGTTTTTAACCTTTCCCTTCCTGTGCTAAAAAAATCCACGCATTCTGGTGCTGTGTATTCAATACACATGTAAAAATGAGCGATTTAAAATCGGAAAAATAAGAATATTCATAGCCAATCGCTTAAATTAATTAAATTTGAAGTCAAAAGTGATAATAATTGAAATTTAATTGCTTAAAACATGAAAAAAAACATCAGCCGACGTTCACAAAACGGGCGAAGAGACCACCTCTAACGAATGCCCACGAGGTACTGAAGCTACTGAAGCGATCGAACTGAGATTCTATTTCTTGCGTTCCCATATACTGAAGTAGAGTTTGAGTGAGAAGTGAATAGCGTCGCTTCCTCACCCATAGCGGTTTTTTAGAATGAATATACCTACGTCACACACTGGCACACGTTTGATTGTATCGGTGAATTTATTCCCGATTTTCACAAAATATCTCTGATGTGGCTAATGATAAGTGCTAATTATTATTAATATTATTTTTTTCATTCAATGCGTAAATGTATTACGGAGGAATACCTAAAATCTGAACCCAGTATTTATTATATTTATAGAGATATTTAAGTGTTTAGAAGCAATGTGTACTGGTTACACATCGCAGGGAAGGAAGGGTTAATAACTTTCCAAATAAATTTCTTGGTATCTTTCTTGATAGTAAGTAAGCTCTCCTTCAATAGACACATAGGTTATACTGTTTCTTCAGGTTTCTATAGTCTTAGAGAGTTGAAATTTTTACGTGGATATCTTCCAACACGAGAAATAATAATCCTCATTGATTAATTTGATGTGTCGGGTCTGGATTGTTGTAACTCTATTTATTCTGGTTTGCCTGATTCACATATTTCTATACTCCAGTCTGTTATCAATGCAGCTGCTAGACTGATATATGGTAGTCATAAATATTGTCATGTTAGTCCACTTCTTAAAAGTCTACATTGGTTCGAGTGTTACGAATGAATTGATTTCAAACTTTGTCTTCTTGTCAAAGTTGTACTCCTCTCAAAAGAAACATCGCTTGCTAGTTCATCGGTCTTCTTTTTTTTATGTTATCCTTTACACTCCATGCAGTGAGGCTTTGAAACCAGTTACAAACATATATTGGACTTGTCAATAACAGAATTGGCATGTTTTAAAACACTTAATTTCTAGTCAGTAATACCGTATTGACCCGACTATAGGGCGACCCTGATTATAAGGCTACCCCTATTTTTTTTATTTGGTTTTTGGAGAAAAAAATATTTCCCTCACCATTATAATATGACGACCTCCGTGGCCTGGTGGTAAGACTCTTGTCTGCCGATCCGGAGGTTGCGGGTTCGATCCCCGCTGGAACCTAGATTTTTTTAAAATAGGATTCCAGTCTGGTTAACACTTACGGCCTATAAAAACATCTTTCTGGTTGGTTGGAAGAGATTGCCACATGGCAATAAACTTGCCAGGTTAAAAAAAATAAAAATATGTTACTCTTTTTTTACGTCGTCCTTTACTGTTCATACAGTGAGACTCTGGAACCAGTTACAAACCAATATAAGACTCGTTCCGTCCTTGGCATGCTTTAAGAAGCGACTGAAAAAACTCTTAATTTCTAGTCAGTAACATAACGTGTTTCATTCCTGATTTTTCTTTTCCTTTCCTCTCCACCATCCCTTCCTTTCCTTTTGATTGATGATATCTCACTTTATATGAAAAATAATGTTCGGGTGATTGTCCGTCTTTGTGGGGTTCGTGGGCATGTGCTCACGTATGTGTTTATGGATTTCGTGGGGATGGATATACATTTGAATGATTTATGCGACCACGTAACTTGCTTCATTTACTTTTGTCTGGTTGGTTGGAAGAGATTGCCGCCTGGCAATAAGCCCGACAGATTGTATTTACAATAAAAGTGTTAAATAAATAAATTGTTCATAAATTTGGTAAAGGTGAATAATTATTTGAATATTTTTTGCGAATGTATTACTTTTTTTTTATTTACTTTTGTCTGTTTGGTTGGGAGAGATTGCACCTGGTTACAAGCCTGTCAGAATGTTTAGCAATGAAGTTTTAAATAAATAAACATCTCTCAGACGCGGATTGAAAAGATACAATGGAGTCGTCCCATTAAGGGACTTGAATACAAAGGAACAAAGTTTGAAATCAATCCGTTCGTGACACTTGAGCCAGTGTAGACTTTTTACAAGCGAACGAATATGACAATATTTGAAAATAAATGTGAGAAATATATAATACTGAATATAAATAATTTGTTCTCTAGGCAGCGGAGGCAAAGACAGGGCCCGCTACACTCCGGAGCTGTACAGTACGCGGCTGGACGGGGGCACAGGAGAGGAGATCCACGCCATGGTGTTCCGACCTAACGGGGAGCCCCGCGTTCCTAAACCAACACTACTTTATGTCTATGGGGGCCCTGTTGTACAGACTGTCACCAACACATTTAAGGTATATTTTTATAGTTAATTTTAATTTTTTTGTAATAAATGTGAAAAACTGCGTATTTCATAATTTTTTATATTTTTCGTATAAAAGTGTTTATGAATTCGAATAGTATTTTTGGTCGGCGACTCCAACTAATACGCGCCAGTCTTCTCCCTGGCTCCATCCCAACTCATTGTCTGCGAAGACTGTTGGGGTCAGCTCTCCTCGTCCTCAGGTTGTATGCTCTTCTGTCCCGGACTAAGTCCCCCAGGCCGTGCCTCTGCATCAGGTTATCTTTTTGCACCACCCATGAATTCTTTGGTCTTCCTCTGGTTGTTATTTGAGGAAGATCCATGGAGATTGCCTGGTTCACAATGTGATCGGGTGCTCTGCGTCCAACGTGCCCATACCATCTCAATCCATCCGCCTCTCCTCCATCTTGCTGTTGATGTTTGTAACACCTAGGCTTCCACGAATGCGTGAGTTTTTTATTTTGTCTCTTAGGGACACACCAGCTGACCATCTTAGCATGCGCATTTCAGCAGTTTCTAGTTGCCTGGAGTAAGAGTTATACATCGTCCAGCATTCGGAGCCATAGAGGAGTGCGGGTATGACAATAGTTGGGTATACTTTTCCTTTTAACTTATACCCACCAGTGAGCAAAAAATTTCTTGGGCTCTCACTGTATCCAAAGATTCCAAATCAAAATATCTCAATATTATTATTGTAAGTATAGAGAAGCCTGCACAGAACTCTCGCAAACAAATTGCGATTTTATCGAGACAAATAAGTGACATTAGTGGGTATACTTTTGAGTGTTCTTTTCTTATAAATTATTACGTATTTTTAAGTGTTTTATTATATTTTACATAGACTGTTAGCGCGTAGTGCGTCAGAGACGACGCTCTACAAAGCGACAGTCTCTTTCTTAAGCCCGATGTGTATTACTTACCGCTGGGTACTATACTTCCAGGATTGCCAACATTACAAACGCGAAAATTGACAATATCACATTAATATTGCAAACCTGAAGACAAAACAAAAAGGTCTCATAAAAAGTAGCACTATAAAACTGCAACATATATTTACAAGTATAAAACTACATACCATCATGCCATTTCCATATTTCGTAATTCATATTGTTTTTTCGTTAAAAAACTGTTCATGAATTCGAATAGTTCAAAATTTTTGATTGACGACTCCAACTATTACGCGCCAGTGAACAATTAAATTTCTTAGGCTCTCACTATATCCAAATATTCAATATCAAAATATCTCAATATTATTATTGTAAGTATAGAGAAGCCCGCACAGAACTCGGGCAAACAAATTACGATTTGATCGAGACAGATAAGTGACATTATAAGGTATACTTTTCTTATGAATTACCACGTATTTTATTCTATTTTACTTTTAATAATTTCACAACTGTGAGCATTAATTTGTCAAAAACTTGGATTCGGAGATAAAAATTTCGTAATCGAGTGCAAGACCATCATGCCAACTACCAGTGCGGGTAGGCAGAGAGGACAGACACCCAAACTTTCCTACTTCGACACACATCTTTTGCCTCTTCTACATTTATACGCTTTCTCATACAACTTCTACAATTTCTACGTTTCATTCTTTCAGTATATCATTCACTTGATCCAATCATACTTTCCTTGGTCTTCCTCTTACGCGCTTTCCACTCATATTTGTACTATATATCTGTTTTGTTAGTTTTTCTTCATTCGTTCATTTCACATGTGTACGGATGAAAGAGGCAAAGGATGTGTGTCGAGATAGAAAAGTTTGGCTATCTGTTCTCTCTGCCTAGCCCCACTGGTAGTTGGCGTGATGGTTTGTATGTTTGCAGACATAATATAAATATGATTGGTCACCGGTTTTTATTTGGTCTTGCACTCGATTATGAAATTATTATCTACGAATTTTTGACAAATTAATGCTCACAGTTGTGAAATTATTAAAAGTAAAATACATGGTAATTTATAAGAAAAGTATACCTTCTAATGTTACTTATTTGTCTCGATCAAATCGCAATTTGTTTGCGAGAGTTCTGTGCGGGCTTCTCTATACTTACAATAATAATATTGAGATATTTTGATATTCAATCTTTGGATATAGTGACAGCCTAAGAAATATAATTGTTCACTGGCGCGTAATAGTTGGAGTCGTCAATAAAAAATTTTGAACTATACGAATTAATGAACAGTTTTTAACGAAAAAACAATATGAATTATGAAATATGGAAATGGCATGATGGTATGTAGTTTTATATTTGTATATATATGTTGTAGTTTTATAGTGCTACTTTTTATGAGATCTTTTTGTTTTGTCTTCAGGTTTGCAATATCAATGTGATATTGTCAATTTTCGCATTTGTAATGTTGGCAATTCTAGAAGTATAGTACCCGGCGGTAAATAATACACATCGGGCTTAAGAAAGGGACAGTCGTTTTGTAGAGCGTCGTCTCTGGCGCACAGACTGTTAGCGCGTCGTGCGACAGAGAGGACGCTCTACAAAGCGACAGTCTCTTTCTTAAGCCCGATGTGTATTACTTACCGCCGGGTACTATATTTGTTCTAATCAAGTAACCCGCAACCTCTTAATGTGGAGTATTTGATAACTAAAATAACTTTTCTTAAATCCCAACAAACATTTATTTCAGGGCATGAGACAATTGAAGATGCACATGGTGGCAGCCAGGGGCTACTGCGTGGTATGCATCGATTCCCGGGGCTCCAAGCACCGCGGGGTTGAGTTTGAGGGGCGGATACGCGGCAGGATGGGCACGGTGGAGTTGGAAGACCAGGTAGGACCTTACATGTGTATTACGGGACGTGAGACAACTGAAGATGTGCATGGTGGTAGCGAGGGGCTACTGTGTGGTAGGTTTGGAGTGCTGAGGCTCTAAGCACCGTGGGGTTGAGTTCAAGGGGCGGATATGTGGCAGGATGGGTACAGTGGAGTTGAAAGACTAGGTATTACGGGATGTGAGACAACTGAAGATGTGCATGGTGGTAGCGAAGGGCTACTGCATGGTGTGTGCAGTCTCCCGGGGCTTCAAGCACTGCAGGGTGGGGTGTTTCAAGGGATGGATACGCGGCAGGATGGGCACACTGGAGTTTGAAGACCATGTAGGACCTCACATGTGTATTGCGTGGCTATGGGACAGCTAAAGATGAATGTAGTGTCACTGTGCGTATTTGCAGGGTGGAATTTGAAATATGGTAGGATGTGCACAGTGTAGATGGAAGATCAGGTAGGACTTTGGTAAGGGTCATGGATCAACTGGTGGAACTTCTGCAGGCCTCAGGGTAATGTGCACAGCTAACAGCTCTCGTGTATTTTTATGCCATTTGCATAAAAACCTGGCAGACAACCTTCAGCAAACATCTCTGAAGCTCTTCAATATCTCGGCAGTACAAACACGATTAGTTGTGCATTATTATACTGTACTTTGAGTTCTCTAATATAAATAAATAAATTGTTTTTGATTGATTTGGTATTTATATTGAAGAACTCCATTTTGATAAAGTGAAACGGGCGTCATTTTAATTTAAATTTATTTTGTAGATTTTTTCTTATTTAACCCTTTAAGTGCCGTAAGGTATAAGTATGGCTGATCCCGGAGGGCACAAAAGTATGCGTAACACGAAAATATGAATTATTTTAATAACGCACGGAAAGTTAATAATGTAACTATAAAATCATTTCAAATTTCAACGGTTAAATAAGTAAAACGCTCGCACTGACAACCCTGTATTAGAGACACATGTCCACTGTCATGCAAAGCTTTTAGGTATTGTAAATCTCTGTAAACTGTAATATTATAGTATTTATTCATCATCTCAATAGATGTCTCTATATGTTCCATATTTTAGATTATTCGAATTAGTACTAGACATTGGCTAGAAATAGGCATAGAGTTGAGCGATATACCTCGCTAATTTTGTATGGCCGGCCCCACGAGCTCGGCAACAGAGAGCGAGTAAACTCCCTTAAGGCACCTAACCGGTTAAATGTTAAACCATTCTGTTAAAAAATAATTTGTTGTTTTCAGATAGAAGTACTGAAATGGCTGGCGGAAGAGACCGGCTGTATTGATCTCAACAGGGTGGCCGTCCATGGCTGGAGCTATGGTGAGTCTACTCTCTTGTGTTCTATGTGCTCCCCATATCTCTTCTATGGACAGATTGCCTTTCATCGTCTGAAGGTATTCTGTAAGGGTCTTTAGATAGACTTCTACGAGATCAATCCGGTGGGTGTTTGTTCGTGTATGAGAATTCACATAACTTATCGGAATGATCATCCCATTGGCAGCCCAAAAAGAATCTAAACTAAAGCTAGTTCAACAATGTGTTTTCAATACAACAACATATTAGTTCAACAATTTGTGTTTAACACGTTCACTGCGTCGAACACGGCTCCCGTGTCCATACAAAATAGCCTTGAATGTTTAGTGCAGTCATAAATGTCTCCCGATAAGGATTCATTGCCGGTTTCATGTGTTTTGAAGACACGAAGGAATACACTTGTATATGATGTTTCAATAGAAAGTAGAATTTGATTTTTAACAAAGTTATGGGTTTTCAAAAATTCGCTAATTTTCAGCATCTCTGTATGACATTTTATACGCAGTGAATGTGTTAATATAACATTGTGTTAGTTCAACAAAGTGTATTTAACCCAACAAATTGTGTTTAACATAACAATGTGTTTTTTTACATACCAATGTGTTTTTAACACAACAATGCATTAGTGTAACAGTGTGTTTTAACCTTTCCCTTCCTGTGCTAAAAAATCCGCCCGTTTCGGTGCTGTGTATTCAATACACATCAATACACATGTAAAAATGAGCGATTTAAAATGGGAAAAATAAGAATATTCATAACCAATCGCTTCAATTAATTAAACTTGAAGTCAAAAGTGATAATAATTGAAATTTAATTGCTGAAAACATTAAAAAAATCATCGGTCGACGTTCACAAAACGGGCGAAGCGACCACCTCTACCGAAAACCGCCGACCTACTGAGCGAGAGAAGCGAGCGAACTGAGATTCTATTTCTTGCGTTCCCATATACCAAAGTAGAGTGAGAGTGAGACGTGAATAGCGTCGCTTCCTCACACATAGTGATTTTTTAGAATGAATATATCTACGTCACACACTGGCACACGTTTGATTGTATCGGTGAATTTATTCCCGATTTTCACAAAATATCTCCGATGTGGCCGATAAGTGCTAATTATTATTAATATTATTTTTTCATTCAATGCGTAAATGTATTACGGAGGAATACCTAAAATCTGAAGCCAGTATTTATTATATTTATAGAGATATTAAAGTGTTTAGAAGCAATGTGTACTAGTTACACAT
This sequence comes from Odontocerum albicorne, assembly GCA_949825065.1. Taxonomy (NCBI): domain Eukaryota; kingdom Metazoa; phylum Arthropoda; class Insecta; order Trichoptera; family Odontoceridae; genus Odontocerum; species Odontocerum albicorne. Next base: position 6,762,084 of record OX463863.1, on the reverse strand, counting down.
CACAGGGAAGGAAGGGTTAACACAACAATATGTATATGTTAGTCTATCAGTGTGTTTCTTACATAAGAATGTGTGTTTAACACAATAATGTGTTAGTTCAATAATGTGTATTTAATGTAACAATGTGTTTTCAATACATCAATGTGGTATTGAAAACACATTGTTCTGTTAAATATTGTATGCTATATTTAGTTTTTTATTTTACCTTATATTTAGACATTATTATTTAACGTTTTCATTCTTTTGATGTAGTTGAGTTTAAACCTGTGTCAAATAAAATAAAATATTATACAATATTCTTGAGCTGATGGAGCTGTAGGGTACCCACGTCCCTAAAATATTGTTAACATGCAGGGTCAACGACCGATGAATCAACCTCTGGATATGTACAATTGTCACATACCAAAAACGTCAACACTGTTTACACGCAAATAATATTTACATCGCATTCCAAGGTAGAAAGAGAACATATCACGCCGTCTCGCCGTTTCGACAATAAATATCCTACCCACTGTATTATCCGCAGCGCTTCCGACCACCTCAGCACGTGCAGGAGTGAGATCGAGATATACCGCGGACGCAGTCACGCGTCCCGTTCTGAAATTCTATATATACCTACTTATCGATGAATAAAGGCACTTGTTATTATTCGCTTGACCATTAATTTCTGTTTACTATTTATTATTATTCACTCTCACTTCCCGCATTCCTGAATCGACGTATTTTATTTTAAATACAAACAAATCAAAATCATCACGACGTATCAAATTAAGCATCCCGCTAAATTGATGACCCCGAACGAAGAGGAACACAGAATTCGACTAAAACGAATATAGTGATGTCAACATCAACATCATCAGCACGTCCTACTAGGACACACGCTAAAGAGCTCTGGCGCCTCAACAGCTAGACATATGAGGAAAAGTCAGCGTAACTAGGCGGCTCAACGAGATCCACGTGTCTTGGATGCGTGCGGAAGGAAGTGCGTGTCTAGGTTCCGGCTATTCCCTCGCAGGAGCTCACAGGATCGACTATGCTATATTTAGACTTTTATTACATCTTGTACGCTATATTTAGACTATTATTACACCTTGTGTACTATATTTAGATGTTTGGGTTGTTATTTGATGTAATTGGGTTAAACCTGTATCAAATGTAAAATGAAAGATGGCCCCTCAACAGCTAGACGTATGAGGAATAGTCAGCGTGACTAGGCGGCTTAACGAGATCCACATGTCTTGGACGTGTGCGGAAGGAAGGGCGTGTCTAGGCTATTCTCTCACAGGAGATCACATAATGGAGGAGCAGCTCAAGGTCTACGTACGGGGATCCTAGATTATGAGGCCTAACAACAAGACTAGACTATGTGTATTGACAACAATATTTTAAATGATAAACCTTCTGTGCTGTTTTGAACCGTGTCTATTTTACCAATAATGTTTTGAACCGTGTCTATTTTACCAATAATGTTTTGAACCGTGTCTATTTTACCAATAATGTTTTGAACCGTGTCTATTTTACCAATAATGTTTTGAACCGTGTCTATTTTACCAATAATGTTTTGAACCATATCTATTTTACCGTCTTCATATTTCAGGTGGCTACCTATCACTGATGGCACTCGCACAGCGTCCAGACATATTCAGGCTGTGCATAGCATGTGCGCCGGTCACCTCGTGGGAGATGTACGACACGGCGTACACGGAGCGATATATGGATGTGCCCATGATCAACCCTACGGGGTATTCCAACGGGAGCGTCATCAGGCAGGCCGACAAGTTTCCCGATGAGTTAGTATCAATTGTAACATTATATTAGAAAACTGTGAATATCAAATTTTGGCCTTGTATTGGGTGTTAACATAAGCTGTGTCCGTTTTTTTCCAATTTAAAAATGAGCACCAAAAGTAAAACAAAATGGTAAAGGTTATACGTCATTCGAAAGAAAATTTTCCGCTCTACAAGATATTGTGTTTGCTTTTACGTTACATATATTATTTTGTTTGATTACAAGCCTTCAAAATGGAATGTCAAGTAGACGAAAGTGAGCATTTTCGACACCTCCTTCTGTTCGTGTTCAATCGAGGAAATAAAGCTGCCAAAGCCGCTCGCGATATTTGCGAAGTGTACGGTGAAGATGCTATGAATGAAAGGACAGCTAGTCGATGGTTTTTACGTTTCAAAGATGGTAATTTCGACCTGAAAGACATGGAGCGTTCCGGACGACCAGTGGATTTCGATGAGGACTGCTTAAACCGTATTATTCATGAAGATCCCCTTCAAACCACCGTACAATTGGCTGAGCAGATGAATTGTAGTCACATGACTGTATACCGCCATCTTAAATCAATGGGAAAAGTCCAGAAGTCTGGCGCTTGGGTTCCACATGTTTTGAGTGAAAACAACAAAAATCAATGTTTGACAATTTCTGCTGGTTTGCTCGCGCGTCATCGAGCTACGCATGGTCAAAAATGGTTTGAAAATGATGAAAAAAAAAAAATGGCGATGAAAAATGTTTGAAGAGGATCTTCATGAATAATATGGTTTAAGGGTCCTGATCGAAGTCCACTGGTCGTCCGGAACGCTCCATGTCTTTCAGGTCGAAATTTCAATTAAATACAAGCATTTTTCGATCCTACATAAATGTTGTAACCTTACTTTCTGGATGACCCTTGTTTTTAGTTACTGTTTTCGAACGTTCTTTATGGAACGTATTTTATAAAATCCACACTTTCAATTAGATTGTTCGTCAATTTTAGATTGTTTTTTTTTTTTGTTTATTTTCAGGGAAAATCGTCTTCTAATAGTCCACGGTCTCCAAGACGAAAACGTCCACTTCCTTCACACGCAACAGCTAATAGACGCCCTCGTCAAAGCAGGAAAGCCGTACCAGCTTCGAGTGTATCCCAACGAGAGACATTCGCTGCGACATCTCGAAGCCAGCGCTCATTATGAAGCGACCTTACTATCTTTCCTTCAAAACTACCTTTGAGCCGTTGACGTCATGTGTTCAGTAATTGTTTGTTTTTTTATATATATTTTCCGTTCATAATTATAAAAAAAATCATATTTATGATCAAATTCTCACCGTACTATTGTATATCATCACGCATTGAATAAACAGCAAATGGTGTCATCGTTAGGAGTTCTGATGGAGAATATGTGTTCATTTGTTTTTTTTTTCAACTTTGGAATAAGTGATCATTTGTTTTTGTTCAGTTCGGGATAAGTGATCATTTGTTTTATTCCGTTCAGGGTAAGTGATAATTTATTTTATTCTGTTCGGTACAAGTGATAGTTTGTTTCGGATAAGTGATCATAATTTTTATCCTGTTTGAAATTAGTGATTATATATGTTTTATTCTGTTTGAAATAAGTGATCATTAACTTTTATCTGTTCAGAATAAGTGGTCGTTAGTTGTATTCGATTCGGGATACACGATTTTTTTTATTCAGATATGTATAAATAATCGTATATTTTGTTCTGTTCAGAATAACTGATCGTGTGTTTTATTCTGTTTGAAATAAGTGATCATTTATTTTATGCTATTCATGATAAGTGATGATTTATTTTGTTCTCTTTGAAATAAATGATCATATATATGCTTATATTCCATTTATGATAAGCGACAATTTGTTTTGTTCTATCCAGGATAAGTGATCATTTGTTTTATTCTGTTCGGAATAAGTGATTGCTTGTTTTATTCAGATCTGGGTCATATATATTTACCTTATTTGATATAACTAATAATATGTTTAGTTATGTTTTATTCAGATCTGGATAAGAAATAGTGTGTTTAATTCAAATCTGGATAAGAAATAGTATGTTTTATTCAGATCGGGATAAGAAAGCACATGTTTTATTCAGATACAAATAAGTGATCATATGTTTTATTCAGATCAGGATAAATGATCATATGTTTTATTCTGTTTGAAATAAGTGATCATATTTTTGAACAGAGAAATAGAAAAAAGGCCTAGATGTCTTTTACTATCAAAATGATGTCTTATACTCTCTGGGGTATAGATGTTTTTCTTTTTAAATGAAATTGTCTTTGTCAATTATTAAATGTCACCCTTCTTATTAAACAATTTTTCGATGCCATCTTTCGTACGTATTCATCAAGAGTTGTAAAATGTTTTTATGATTTTTTATGTATATTTAAAAAATACATTTAAAAGTAAAAAAAATTCGATCAAACCAACTATTTACGTGCCTTATTTCAGATAAAATGAATTGTCACTACACTATAAATACAGGTAGTACTCGACTTTCGTTCGTTAAGTTTTCGTACTTGTACATTAGTGACTAATTGAGTTTTGTCACTATTGAAATAGTCAATTTAATTAATGGGCTTAAACGTGAATTGTCCATAGCGTAAATGTTAACCGGATCTCACTCAGAAGTCGGAACACTTGTTCGAAGGAAGACCTAATTGGTCTGCAAATACAATAAGCTGATAATGAAGATTATCTCCGTAGTAAAAACCAAGTGTATGACATTCTCCAAAGACCCACTAGAGTGCAGAATATCAGTACGTCACGAGCCAATTGAACAAGCAACCCAGTTCAGATATCTTGGCAGTGAACTGCTCAGCTCTCGTGACCTCCCCAGAGAAGTAAGGCCTCAGGTAGATAAAGCTGCAGTTGTGGCGGGCTGCCTGAGAGATGTCATATGGAGGAATAAAGATATGAGAACGGATAGTAGCGAGGTACGCATTTATAAGACATGTGTGCGACCTATCATCACATATGGCATCGAAGCGAGGGCGGACACTGTCAGGACAAAAAGTATGCTAAGGACAACGGAAATGATAACTCTACGCGCTATTGCTGGGAAGACTTTGCGTGATCGTGTAAGGAACACCACAATCCGAGAGGTCTGTGAGGTCCAAGATGTGGTCAGATGGGGACGACAGCGTCGACGATACTGCTACCAACATGTACAGAGAATGAATTCCACAAGAATTCCATACATAGCTCTGCATGGGGTGCCGGATGGACGGCGTCCGCCAGGGAGACCCCCGTAACGATGGAGAGATAGCTGGAGCCCAGCATCACAGGAGGACAATCCTGCAGTAACAGACTCTTGAGTCTATAGAAAGTTTAAGAAGAAGAAGAAGTTGATAATGAAGAACCCATTGTTAAGATTTTGACAGTCAAGAATGTTCATGAAGCCTTCAGACATCTTGACAAATTCTTGAATATCACGGAAAAAACGTGATCGAAATGAAACGTGTATCTCAAATTGCTATCAAGAATAGAAAAACTAGTATTTATCTGCCTTTTGATAAGTCAACATCGTATAGTAAAAATTTTATCATTCGAAACTCAGGGGAGCAAATTTCACGAAAAAATCCAATTACATATTATACGATCGCTTCTCCTTCTTCTTCCCAGTGTCATGTCAGGTCCCCCCCAACGTTGACTATCACCTGAGAGTAGACATCTTTGTCCCCGGCAGCCCGAAAAAGATCCCCGATGCCCCTTATGCCAGTCCAATCACGTATATTGCGGAGCCAGGACATTTGCCTCCTGCCAACACCTCTTCGGCCTTCTATTTTGCCTTGGATGATCAGGTGCAGTAATTTGTACTTTGCTCCTCTGAGTACATGACCTAAGTAGGACACCTTTCGGATTTTAATATTAGTCAGCAACTCTCTGTCAACTTTGGCTCTTTGAAGAACCCTCGTGTTGCTGACCATATCCGTCCAGGGTATCCGTAGTATTCTCCGGTGCATCTACATTTCGAATGCTTCCAGTCAGTTCATACTACTAATTTTGAGGGTCCAACGCTAAAAATAAGAATTTGTATTTTCGCATCACTTTTCAACAGTTTGGAATATCGTGGTCATTTTTTCGTCATTGTTGCCGGACCTCGTAGTCGAGGATCCCTTCGCTATTCTAACGCCAATTTAGTTGGAAATTAAAGCTGTGTTGTGAGGTTTGTTTTGTTTTTGATTGAGTGAGTTGTTGCACACCAGCAAACTCACTGGATCTGATAGCACTCCTGAAGTGAGATGATCAGAGCCTACCGGCATGTTTTTTTTTAAGAATAGATATGACCGAAGTCATAGATATCTTTATACCCTAGAATACTATGCGAAAAAATGCCTGTGTTATTCGACAGGAGTAGCATAGTGCGGGGTTCGAACCGGCAACCTTCCGCATGTAAGACCAGTGCATTACCGTGCAGCCAAGTACCTCTTTCATACTGGACCGTGCGGCTTTTAAAAATAAGTCAAGTGAAATTTTCTCGACATATTTCCGCAATATTGAGACATAATAACATTGTAAAATTAGCATGGTAAAATTAGCATGGTAAAATTAGCATGGTAAAATTACCATGGTAAAATTACAATGGTAAAATTGCAATGGTAAAATTATGATGGTAAAATTACAACCATAAAATAAGTAAAAAAATACATACTATTTGATTTTTACTTAGCCACTTGTTTACACAGATCAACTAGTTTACTGTATTGTATTGTAACTTTCGATAAACACAGTACAACCTGGCAGGTTTATTGCCATGTAGCAATATCTTCCGACCAGCCTGAAAGATGAGCCCTTAAGTGAAAACCAGTCTGGAATCTTTTATAAAAAATACCATTCCAATGGGAATCAAACCCGCAACCTTCGGGCTGAGACACAAGCATCTTACTAACTAGGCCATGAAGGTCGTTTGTGTTTGCACTTGTAATATAAATATTATGACGTCACTGGTTTTTATTTGGTCATGCGCTTGGTTACGATATTATAATCTACGATTCAAAGATTTTAACAAATTAATGTTCACAGTTGGGAGATTATAAACCACTTGACAGTTTTGCCCGAGCGGGACTCTGGCACGAAGTTTCTTTTTATACTGACGAGCCCGAGCCTCGTTCGGGCAAATCTTGTTTCGACTTGTTGAGAGTGTTTCTCCCGATCGTCGTTTGGGCAAATCTTGTTTCAACTTGTTTTCTCCGAATGGAACATATTTTCGTATAGAATTTATTCGTTCACAGTTCATCATTGTGCTATGTCGCATTTTAAAAATCCAACTGTTAAGTGGTTAAAGGTAAAATAAAATAAAAAAACTTATAAATACGTAATAATTAGAAAGAACACTTAAAAACGCATACTGGCAATAATAATCTTGAGATATTTCGATATTTGTTCTTTGGATATAGGGCCGGCTACTACGTGGCTCAATCGTTTGCGCGGAAAATTTACGATTTATTGGAGTTCATAAATACTTTTTGACGAAACAAAACACTAGAAAATATGCGGTTTTTCAAATTAACAGTAGAATTTATTTCGAATAGTCGATTTCGGGACCTAGAAAACTTCGAAAAATATCTGTTACGAATTATCGTTCTTCTGATCAACGGACTTTTAATTTTATTATTACGAAACTCGAGGACTGCCTGTACTAAAATAAAAACACGAAACTCGAGGACTGCCTGTACTAAAATAAAAACACCAATTTATAATTAAAACAAAAACAAATGTTCCTCGACTTTTTACTATAAATGTGCTGTAATCTCATAAATCTTTCTGTATTAAAATAATAATAATAATTTGAAAAAAATTAAAACAAATATTGTGCAATAAAGTGAGGTTGCAGTGTGTTGTTTTTTTTTTTTTTTTTATATATTCACCGTTTATTATTGATATTTTTAAACTACATATACTCATTTGTTTTATATTTGATATTTCATTGTTCATCTGTTTGTTTTTTTTCTCTCTTGCCTTCATTCATTGTGAACAAGAATGTTCACCATGAACGATAGTGGTCACCATGAACGGTATTGTTCATCATGAACGGTATTGTTCATCATGAACGGTATTGTTCATCATGAACGATATTGTTCATCATGAACGAGATTGTGTTTGTATTTCGAACAGAGAATATTGTACGATTGTGTATATTATTTTTCCAGCTAAAAACGCTACGCCACATTGTGATCATATCTTTTTGTATTATTTTTGAAGTAAGAAAAAAATATATATTACTTTTTTAACTGGTTTTGTACTCAAAACAATAAAATCCCAACATTTTGACTTTGTCCAAGGATGAACTGAATTTTTTTTGGATAAAATGTATTTTTTTTTAGATAAATGAATGTAGGTGAAATTCGACATAACTTATTATGAGGTCCAGAATCAAGAAAATGTGAAAAAACGATGATAATAAACCAATCAAATCAATTAAACATTTTTTTTGTTCCTTCAAGAATAGATGGATTCTATAAAATATCTCTGTCCGGGTTGGTTTGTCATATATTTGACCGAGACTGATTTTCCCTATCATTGTTTCTGGACCTCGTAGTTAAGAATATCCTCACCATCCCACCTTGAGTTACTCTTCCATGTTTATTCTGTGAATAAACAGCCTGATCCTTGATAATCGAGGATCCCAACGTCAATCTCGAGCTGCTCCTTCACGTTGATCCTGTGAGAGAACAGCCCGATCCTTGATAATCGAGGATCCCAACTTCAATCTCGAGCTGCTCCTTCACGTTGATCCTGTGAGAGAACAGCCCGAATCTTTTATTCGAGAATCCCAATTTTAACCTCGGGCTGCTCCTTCACGTTGATCCTGTGAGAGAACAGCCCAATCCTTGATTATCCAGGATCCCAACTTCAATCTTGAGCTGCTCCTTCACGTTGATCCTGTGAGAGGACAGCCTGATCCTTGATAATAAAGGATCCCAACTTCAATCTTGAGCTGCTCCTTCATGTTGATCCTGTGAGAAGACAGCCTGATCCTTGATAATCGCAAATCCTAACTTCAATCTTGAGCTGCTCCTTCACGTTGAACCTATGAGAAAACAGCCCGATCCTTGATAATAGAGGATCCCAACTTCAATCTTGAGCTGCTCCTTCACGTTGATCCTGTGAGAGGACAGCCTGATCCTTGATAATAAAGGATCCCAACTTCAATCTTGAGCTGCTCCTTCACGTTGATCCTGTGAGAGGACAGCCTGATCCTTGATAATAAAGGATCCCAACTTCAATCTTGAGCTGCTCCTTCACGTTGATCCTTTGAGAAAACAGCCCGAACTTTTTATTCGAGAATTCCAACTTCAATCTTGAGCTGCTCCATCATATTGATCCTGTGAGAGGACAGCCTGATCCTTGTTATTCGAAGATCCCAACTTCAATCTTGAGCTGCTCCTTCACGTTGATCCTGTCAGAGGACAGCCTGATCCTTGTTATTCGAACATCCCAACTTCAATCTTGAGCTGCTCCTTCACGTTGATCCTGTCAGAGGACAGCCTGATCCTTGTTATTCGAGGATCCCAACTTCAATCTTGAGCTGCTCCTTCATGTTGATCCTGTGAGAGAACAGTCTGATCCTTGTTATTCGAAGATCCTAACTTCAAGCTGCTCCTTCACGTTGATCGAGTGATTTACATTAATGATAAATTTGCGACAGTGATATAAATTTATGATTAAATTGCAACCAGTGATTTGCACTAATGATAAATTTACAAACATTGACTTACTGTCATGATAAAATTGGATCTTGTTGTAAAATTATAATCAGTGATTTCATTTTGTGATAAAATTACAATCAGTAATTTACACTAATAATAAAATTGCAGCTATATCATTAGTGAGAAATGTGAATTTTTTATTTGAATTTTATTATAAATTTAAAATATTAATTTTTAAAAAAATGTTTTAATGAATGTACATACTTTAGTTGTAAAAATCTTGAAAAATGATAGTACACAGTGGTGTTTTAGTACCCACCTTGATGTATGGAGATGAAGCTTGGAAATAAAGGAAGAGTGATTGATAGGAGCAGAATAAATACAGTGGAAATACGCGCTATTTCAATAATGTGTGGTGTTACAATGAGGTGAAATATGTGTGTCGAGATAGGAAAGTCTGGCGCTCTCCTTTCTGCCTACCCCGATAAGGAGGCGATGTAATGGTATGTGTGTAATTTTTATTTATGTATATGTAATCCATTTAAAAAATAATAAATCTACAATGAGAGTAGAAGACGTGGTAGAGAAAGACCAAGGAGAGTATGGATGGATCAAGTGAAAGATATTTTGAAAGAAGGAAACGTAAAATGTCGATGATGGGTGTTATGGCAGGAAGAAGAGACGAGAGATGGGTGTTATGACAGGAAGAAGAGACGAGAGATGGGTGTTACGATAGGAAGAAGAGACGAGAGATGGGATTTATGATAGGAAGAAGAGGTGAGAGATGGGTGTTATGATAGGAAGAAGAGACGAGAGATGGGTGTTATGATAGAAAGAAGAGACGAGAGATGGGTGTTATGATAGGAAGAAGAGACGAGAGATGGGTGTTATGATAGGAAGAAGAGACGAGAGATGGGTGTTATGATAGGAAGAAGAGGCGAGAGATGGGTGTTATGATAGGAAGAAGAGGCGAGAGATGGGTGTTATGATAGGAAGAAGAGACGAGAGATGGGTGTTATGATAGGAAGAAGAGGCGAGAGATGGGTGTTATGATAGGAAGAAGAGACGAGAGATGGGTGTTATGATAGGAAGAAGAGACGAGAGATGGGTGTTATGATAGGAAGAAGAGACGAACGATGGGTCTTATGATAGGAAGAAGAGATGAGAGATGGGTGTTATGATAGGAAGAAGAGGCGAGAGATGGGTGTTATGATAGGAAGAAGAGGCGAGAGATGGGTGTTATGATAGGAAGAAGAGGCGAGAGATGGGTGTTATGATAGGAAGAAGAGACGAGAGATGGGTGTTATGATAGGAAGAAGAGGCGAGAGATGGGATTTATGATAGGAAGAAGAGGTGAGAGATGGGTGTTATGATAGGAAGAAGAGACGAGAGATGGGTGTTATGATAGGAAGAAGAGACGAGAGATGGGTGTTATGATAGGAAGAAGAGACGAGAGATGGGTGTTATGATAGGAAGAAGAGACGAGAGATGGGTGTTATGATAGGAAGAAGAGGCGAGAGATGGGTGTTATGATAGGAAGAAGAGACGAGAGATGGGTGTTATGATAGGAAGAAGAGACGAGAGATGGGTGTTATGATAGGAAGAAGAGGCGAGAGATGGGTGTTATGATAGGAAGAAGAGGCGAGAGATGGGTGTTATGATAGGAAGAAGAGACGAGAGATGGGTTTTATGATAGGAAGAAGAGGCGAGAGATGGGTGTTATGATAGGAAGAAGAGACGAACGATGGGTCTTAGGAAGAAGAGGTGAGAGATGGGTGTTATGATAGGAAGAAGAGACGAGAGATGGGTGTTATGATAGAAAGAAGAGACGAGAGATGGGTGTTATGATAGGAAGAAGAGACGAGAGATGGGTGTTATGATAGGAAGAAGAGACGAGAGATGGGTGTTATGATAGGAAGAAGAGGCGAGAGATGGGTGTTATGATAGGAAGAAGAGGCGAGAGATGGGTGTTATGATAGGAAGAAGAGACGAGAGATGGGTGTTATGATAGGAAGAAGAGGCGAGAGATGGGTGTTATGATAGGAAGAAGAGACGAGAGATGGGTGTTATGATAGGAAGAAGAGACGAGAGATGGGTGTTATGATAGGAAGAAGAGACGAACGATGGGTCTTATGATAGGAAGAAGAGATGAGAGATGGGTGTTATGATAGGAAGAAGAGGCGAGAGATGGGTGTTATGATAGGAAGAAGAGGCGAGAGATGGGTGTTATGATAGGAAGAAGAGGCGAGAGATGGGTGTTATGATAGGAAGAAGAGACGAGAGATGGGTGTTATGATAGGAAGAAGAGGCGAGAGATGGGATTTATGATAGGAAGAAGAGGTGAGAGATGGGTGTTATGATAGGAAGAAGAGACGAGAGATGGGTGTTATGATAGGAAGAAGAGACGAGAGATGGGTGTTATGATAGGAAGAAGAGACGAGAGATGGGTGTTATGATAGGAAGAAGAGACGAGAGATGGGTGTTATGATAGGAAGAAGAGGCGAGAGATGGGTGTTATGATAGGAAGAAGAGACGAGAGATGGGTGTTATGATAGGAAGAAGAGACGAGAGATGGGTGTTATGATAGGAAGAAGAGGCGAGAGATGGGTGTTATGATAGGAAGAAGAGACGAGAGATGGGTGTTATGATAGGAAGAAGAGGCGAGAGATGGGTGTTATGATAGGAAGAAGAGGCGAGAGATGGGTGTTATGATAGGAAGAAGAGACGAGAGATGGGTTTTATGATAGGAAGAAGAGGCGAGAGATGGGTGTTATGATAGGAAGAAGAGACGAGAGATGGGTGTTATGATAGGAAGAAGAGACGAACGATGGGTCTTATGATAGGAAGAAGAGATGAGAGATGGGTGTTATGATAGGAAGAAGAGGCGAGAGATGGGTGTTATGATAGGAAGAAGAGGCGAGAGATGGGTGTTATGATAGGAAGAAGAGGCGAGAGATGGGTGTTATGATAGGAAGAAGAGACGAGAGATGGGTGTTATGATAGGAAGAAGAGGCGAGAGATGGGTGTTATGATAGGAAGAAGAGGCGAGAGATGGGTGTTATGATAGGAAGAAGAGACGAGAGATCAATGTTATGTTAGGAAAGTGTCTGGCATTCTGTTGACGTTGTTGTGTTGTGTATACAAAATTAAAGCAAATTGTTTAATAAATTATTTCTATTGATATCTATTGGACGGTTTAACATTTTGGGATTTTATGATATACATCACATTAAATTAGAACTGTTTATTAAAAAAAAATTGTGTTTTCTCCAATTTTAATGAGTGAAAATGTCTTTATTTGATTGCAATGAGGTGTTTCCCTCAATTTTACCACCATTCTGAACTATAGTTTCCAGTACATCTATAGCGTTGTATTGTATATGTGTGGAACGGAAATTAGTTTATAAAAAACTAGAAATAAATTTGAAGGTTATTTAACAAAACTTAGATTATAAAATACATCATAAATGTCTTGGAGACTCGTATCTCAAATCCCAATACTCTATAAGCAGCTGTGTTAAAATTGCATTCCATAAGCATCACTAAATAAATTCAGGTGGAATAATGAAACCTTTATAAATGAATACATGTAATATAAAATCAAAACACTGTCACTTTGTTTTGTTCCAATCAGCAGTTGTTTAAAAATTGCATTCCATATGCGTCACTAAATAAATTCAGGTAGAATAATGACACCTTTATAAATAAATACATGTAATATAAAATCAAAACACTGTCACTTTGTTTTGTTCCAATCAGCAGTTGTTTAAAAATTGCAATTCATATGCGTCACTAAATAAATTCAGGTGGAATAATGAAACCTTTATAAATTAATACATGTAATATAAAATCAAAACACTGTCACTTTGTTTTGTTCCACTCAGCAGTTGTTTAAAAATTGCAATTCATATGCGTCACTAAATAAATTCAGGTGGAATAATGAAACCTTTATAAATGAATACATGTAATATAAAATCAAAACACTGTCACTTTGTTTTGTTCCACTCAGCAGTTGTTTAAAAATTGCAATTCATATGCGTCACTAAATAAATTCAGGTGGAATAATGAAACCTTTATAAATGACTACATGTACTATATAATCAAAACACTGTCACTTTCTTTTGTTCCAATCAGCAGTGGTTTAAAAATTGCATTCCATAAGCGTCACTAAATAAATTCAGGTGGAATAATGAAACCTTTATAAATAAATACATGTAACATAAAATCACAACACTGTCACTTTGTTTTGTTCCACTCAGCAGTTATGTTGAAATTGTTCAATAAATAATTGACAATAAATAAATTCAGGTGTAATAATGTAACCTTTATAAATAAATACAGTAGTGTCAATTATCCGAGATGGGCAAAAGATGAAACTCTACGAATGGTGAACATTTGATCAGTGGTTTTGTATCTCAAATAAAGACATTTTTCCTTTACAATTATAGTATTTTAATGTACTTTTGTATATGACATACGTAAGAAACAATGTATTTAGATTTTTTTTATATCGTGACCGTCATCTGTATCGAATTGTATTTGCAATATTAAAAATTCGTAACAAATGAGAAACAAGATCAAGTTACAATAGAACTTACGGTGTAACAATTTAAAGTTACGTGTTTTTTTCCCAAGTTCCCGAGAACTTATTTAGAATTCTCGAAACGTTCCCGAGAACTTATTTAGAATTCTCGAAACGTTCCCGAGAACTTATTTAGAATTCTCGAAACAAGACTGATATCTTTTTATAATGTGGTTTGATATATATATTTTTTTCGTTTTACTCTCTGCTATCGGACGTAGCATAGACAAACTGTCTTATTATTTACGTGGTCATATCACTTGATACTTATCATCTCCTTAAGGCCGAGGCCACACCAAAGTGCTTCGTTAGGTGCTAAGCTAGGTTTTACGTGACTCATATACTAGGTGACGTCATGCTTGGCCACACCAAAGTGCTTCGCACAAATTCATTTGAAATTTGGGAGCAGTTGAGTCAACAAACGATGCCACTCTCAAAACTAACCAATTCCATTACAACTTACCTTATCTTTATTTACTTCCTGTGCAACTTCATTCCAAAGTGATTTTATTACACGTACATTTTTGTATAATTTGCTCGATGGGTTCCACAAAGGCTGTTCCAGCTGTTATTAAAACTTCCGTCATCTTGTAAAATCACTTGGTGACACAATGAAATTAACCAACACGTCTGTTCGCTAAGAGATTCACTCGGTGACTAATCGTCATGTAGCGTGGCGCGAAGCATGCAGTGTGGCCATTGCGATAGTATGCGGTGCGTTGGTTCGCTAGGATGTGTTGCCTAACTCGCAGCGTAGCTCTAAGCACCAAGCGAGGCTCCTTCCTGTGTGGCCGAGGCCTAAGTCATCTGTTCTCGGGTTCACTTCGCTACGAAGAGAACTGAGAGGATAATACCAGGACGCTTGAAAGCAGCACTAGTAGAGAAAATACACCCAATTCATCGGTATCGCCCTACCTGAGATTCGTAGAAGTGTTGCGAATGACATAGAATGAACGAAACCAGTCCAGGAAGCAAGACTCCTCTTATATGGTCTTCAGCCAGCAATCGGCCTTACATATCGGTTCATCTTCGGACCGATTGGCTACTCCGATCTCTTACATATCAGTAGTAACAGAAATAAATTGGACAGATTAGAGGGCTTAGAAATATCTAAGTCAGTGCATCGAGGTGAACATCTTGCAAACACATATATACCAAGATCTTACTGCTGCTCGCTGAAGTTGTCTCCTCCCTCCCTTCACCCACAATTCTCAACCTGAATGTTTACCGTTAGAAGTGTGTATGTCGGTACCAGTTCGAACAGAATTCTGTATTCTTTGTGTTCATCTGATGATAAGGAGAAAACCTTGAAACCGGTAGGGTTATTCCGTTACATAAATTGGAATAAATAGTGTGTGATAAAACAAATTACATTACTTACCGTATTAGCCCGAATATAACGCGATATTTTTTACTTAAAATATTTAAAAAAAAATAACATTCGCGTTATATTCGTGGTTTAGGCCGTGTCCAATGAGCGCAGAGCACACAGCAATTGGCTCTTAGCTGGATCTGGAATCATCCTCTGACCCCTGCAGGGAAAATAAAGAAATTGTAGCGACCGTGCGTGCGGTCACTGAGCCCACTGAGGCGATCTTTGGCCGCTCGGTCATTGAATTCACTCTGCAAGGAATGCGAGAGGGCGCTGGGCGAAGGTCGCCGCGCGGTCATTGAACTCACTAGTAGCGAACAGCGAGAGTGAGACGCCGACATATCTCTTGCCTCTCCTACAGACCGTAGTATGAAATGTATATAGAACACGTGACAATAACCATGTGTCCGGCGAAGCGAGACGGCGACATGTTCTGCGCCGTTCTATACATTATAAATACAGTCGCTCTCAATAAACTCTTTCTCTTTGCTTATCTTGATCTTGACGACTTTTATTCTAAGAACCTCATCCTTCTATGCGAAATACAAGTCCCTAAAAAACCATCAATTCCAGTTTTAGGGGAATGGATCATGACACCGCCTGGCAGAAGATTAGTGGCACGTCTATTGAAAAAGGTTTTAAGGAATGTTGCATTTCCAACAATCTAGGATGGGAGTGAGGATGACATTTTATGGGAAGAGGAAGATGCCATAAATGATGCATCGAGTAGTTATCATTCAAGCGATACTGATGATAATCATGTCTGAATAAAAAAATCATATTTTTTATAACAAAGGGTCTTTCAAATTGAGCGGTTTTTTTAATTCTAATATTTTTAATTTTTGAATAATACACACAATTTGCTTTGATTTCAAAAAACTTTTTATTGGTCATTGAAGTATAATGTATGACATTTAAACACAATAAACAATATCCGACAAATGTCCACCTGTTGCAGCTCCACGGATGTCCACTCTTTTGTCAAAATTTTCCATAACATTTTGGCATAATTACGGTTTGAACTCGCCGATAACGTGAATAATTTCGTACTTCAGCTCAGGTATTGATCGGGGGTCATTCTTATAGACCTGGCTTGTCACGTAACCCCAGAGAAAATAGTCCAACGGTGTCAGATCACATGATCTTGGTGGGCAATTAACATCACCGTTTCCGGAGATTACAATACATAAAATAATTCAACAATTTGAACGCGTTGTTGTATTGTATACGACTCCATTTTTATAAATGTTATACATTACACTTCTCAAATGTCACAAGACCCAGGCAACTTCGCGACGCCATCTGTGTTTTATCCAAGAATTAAAAAATCGCTCTATTTGAAAGACCCTTTACAATTTACATAATTAATTTTTGTTTTATATTTGAATTTTTCTATTCATTTCTGCTCCAAATATATAAGTCGTGTTATATTCGGGCTAATACGGTACTTGAAATTAAGGATTTTTCAGTCGTTTTTTTAAAACATGCCAGTGAGGGAGCGAGTCTAATATTAGTCAGTAACTGGTTACAGAGTCTCACTGCATGGACAGTTAAGTTAAGAACTGGGAAAGCTAATAAATAATCTTTACTTGAGCATAACGCTCGTCCATTATCGGAGAGACGCTGAATATATGCTCGAAGTGCGTCATTAAATACGCATTGCAGTATTCATCAAAGAATGGAAAAAATGTTGTTATTTACAATTTGAAAACAAATAACATATCTTTACTTTGTTACACTGTATCGTTCAGAGTTTAGATTCTGTTTAATCGTTATAGTTTTGCGAGACAATCTAAACAACTTGTCGTTTAGATTGTCTCGTAAAAAAAAAAAAAAAACTAAAGCTTTTTGTGAGTAATGAATTAATAAATTAATTATAATTGTGCATAATACTTATAAATATTTTAATATTTTTTGTAAATAATGATAAAATTATGTAATTTGGGTGATAATTTTTAATTAAATGTAACGTAATTTAATGTAACATCGTGAAATTTATCAAATTTATATGTGCTCTACAGTGGGCTGTGGTTATTATGATCGGTGGTAAAATGTGATTATGTTAAATTCGAGTTGCACTGTATACAAAATTTATTCAAAATATATTGTGTTCAAAATTTATCTAGTTCAAAATGTATCAAGTTCAAAATGTATCTAGTTCAAAACGTATCTAGTTCAAAACGTATCTAGTTCAAAATCTATCTAGTTCAAAATGTATCTAGTTCAAAACGTATCTAGTTCAAAACGTATCTAGTTCAAAATATATCTGGTTCAAAATGTATCAAGTTCAAAATGTATCTAGTTCAAAATCTATCCCTTGGATCACTAGTTTGTCCATTGTATCTTCCTATCTGGTAATATGGCCGAAATGCCTGAAGTTTCAGAGTTTTATCATTGAAGACAAACTCTGTTCAATTTTCATATCTTTCGGAATCAATGAATTTGTTTTTTACGTGCTGTAAAAATATTGTCACTTTATTATGTGGGTGCATTTTCGAATGCGAGTCCCAGTCACTGAAATACCTCGTCCCGTTTCTAATGGAGACGTCTTTATTTCAATGCTTGAACAGAATTATTAAGTGGAAAAAGAACGTTCAAAATTTTTTAAGGCTGTCCTAAAAAATTTATATACAGTGCTGTTGAATTGAACTTGCGGCAGGAATTTGTCGTACCGCATATTCGTGAAGAGTGTGGGGATGAGGAGGTCTCTTATTTCTAACAAATATGGTGAACCTCCCCACTACTATCGTGATTTGAAGATACTTGATGAAAATTTGCCCAACAGATTGATCGGAGAGATAGCATTGAATACCCCCCGTTCTCCCCAGACCTCGAGCCAATGACCTTTTTTTCTATAGGGACTCATCAAAAGTAAAGTTTATGGCAACTGTTGATGAATTGACAGCAGCCATTGAAAGAGAATGCGCCCAAATACCAAAATTCGTGTATTCGTGATGTTTACAATTTCACGTTATCAGCAGTGCATGGACCAGAATGGTTATCAATTTGAGCACTTGCGATAACTAAAAAAAAATTCTACATCTGTCTTCTTTTTATTTTTTATTTATTTTACACATGACAAGAAATATACATAATTTGCGAAAAAACAACAAGTAATTTAATTCGGACACACAATTTTAATGGATCTGGGTTTGTTGCCTTTCATTTGTCGTGTACCCAGTAAACTAGGCTTTTGCCTGTATCTCACTGAGGACATGTAGCATGAAAAAATAAATTGATACTTCTTTCCGATTTTTTATTATATAAAACCCCGTTGCACATTCTCATCAACCTGACAAACAGTGACACTCAATTACACATGTATACATCACACGAAATCAAACTCCTCACACTTCATCACTACAGACAGACCAAAAACATTCATCTTACAATATACCGCACTTTAATTTGAAGTTTTAATCTTAGATATATGAGGTTCGATAAGGGGATTTCTTTAATAATTTATATTAATATTGCCCCTTTAAAGTAGTCCCATACGATAAAATACATTTTTGCCTATGTTTTATTCTAACCGCAATACATTTGTAGAACACCCTTTTTGAAATGAACTTTTATCTCTTCTATGGTTGCAAAACGTCCTATCAACGTCCTCTTCATCTTCGGGAACAGGAAAAAGTTGCAAGGGAGCATATTTAGTGAATATGGTGGCTGTGGCATCACGACGATGTCGATTTTGCCCAAAAATTAGTAGTGAAGCGTGAACCGGTGCATTATCATGGTGTAAAATTCAGTAGTTGTTTACCCACAACTCTAATCATTTTCTTCTGATTGCCTCACGCGAACGGCGTAAATACTAAATATGAAAAAAAAAATCTATATCCGGTCATTTTTGTAAATGAAAAAAAAAATCACAATTGTGCCAAAATACGTTGTAAATAACTGCCCGTCAAACGTGAACTGCCCGTCCAATATGGTTGAAAATTGAAATGTTCATCGCAGTGTCGCCAATGTGAGGAAAAAAGACGGACTCGATCAAAAACGATCTTACCGATGAAATTAATAAAATTCTCGTTATATTTTTTATTTATCAACCCTCGTACGGTTCTTCAGGACAAATATAACACTCGAATCTATCATAATAACAGGCGCCACCTGTCGGCCGTCTTAAATCCATCACAACACCAGTCGTCTCTAGGTTAATATTTAGCCAATATTGAAATTATTAAAATGAATATACATTTATGAAATTGTATTAGTTTTAATTAAAAGGAAATATTGTTATATTAAAAATAACGTGTTTATGTTTACAGCTTTGTGTCAATATGTTAAACTTGTGAATGCTGCTTTACATTTTGTATAATTTATCCTTTGGGTGCCACATTACATATAGAAAACATCATTTCTCGTATCTCTCCTTTTTCCCCAACATCTATATTTCCACCCCATGCTATAGAGAAGAATGAGTGCTATAGAGAAAATAAAAACATGCATCATATCTCTTCCTTTTTCTCCAGTGTCCATAATTCCATCCCATCAAGTGCTATAGAGAAAATAAATACATCTATCATACCTCTTGCGTTTTTTCCTTAGTGTCCATGTTTCCACCTTATAGAGTGCTATAGAGAAAACAAAAACATACATCATATCTCTTCCTTTTTCCCCAGCGTACATATTTTCATCCCATCGAGTGCTATAGAGAAAATAAATACATCTATCATACCTCTTGTTTTTTCCTTAGCGTGCATATTTCCACCTCATAGAGTGCTATAGAGAAAACAAAAACATACATCATATCTCTTCCTTTTTCCCCAGCGTCCCTATTTCCATCCCATCAAGTGCGATAGAGAAAATAAAAACATCGATCACACCTTTTGTTTTTTTCCTTAGCGTCCATATTTCCACCTTATAGAGTATTATAGAGAAAACAAAAACATACATCATATCTCTTCCTTTTTCCCCAGCGTCCATATTTCCATCCCATTGAGTGCTATAGAGAAAATAAAAACATCTATCACACCTTTTGTTTTTTTCCTTAGCGTCCATGTTTCCACCTTATAGAGTGCCATAGAGAAAACAAAAACATACATCGTATCTCTTCCTTTTTCCCCAGCATCCATATTTCTATCCCATTGAGTGCTATAGAGAAAATAAAAACATCTATCATACCTCTTGCGTTTTTTCCTTAGCGTCCATATTTCCACCTTATAGAGTGCTATAGAGAAAACAAAAACATGCATCATACCTCTTCCTTTTTCCCCCAGCGTCCATATTTCCGTCCCAGCGAGTGCTATAGAGAAAATAAATACATCTATCATACCTCTTGTTTTTTCCTTAGCGTCCATGTTTCCACCTTATAGAGTGCTATAGAGAAAACAAAAACATACATCGTATCTCTTCCTTTTTCCCCAGCGTCCATATTTCCACCCCATAGAGCGCTATAGAGAAAACAAAAGAGCGCTATAGAGAGTGCTATCTTCACTGCACGTATGGATAAAATGTATGTTTTAAGTAAGATGAAGTAAGGAGCTTGAAGATCGTTTGGACATGTGGAGTGAATAAATGATCGAAAATAACTAAGCAAGTATACAAGTCGGATGTGCAAGGTGTGCGTGGAAGTGACAGACCGAGGAAAACATGGCTGGATCGAATGAACCAGATTTTGAAAGAAGGTAAAATTAGAAGAAATAATAGAAGATTGTGCAATGTGTGAATGTGGAGGAGACAAAGTTGTGTGATTGAATATTAAGGTTTGGAGATCTGTTAAAAAAAAACCAAACAAAAATACTTTATTTCAGAAGAATATCAACTATTAAAAATATTATGGAACATTTTTGCATAATGAAAAGAGTTGTAGATTTATGCAGCGTTTGAGTACTTTGAAAAGCTATAAATCTATATTGAATATCATTGAAATGTTTTAACCTTTCCCTTCCTGTGCTAAAAAAATCCGCCCGTTCCGGTGCTGTGTATTCAATACTCATGTAAAAATGAGCGATTTAAAATCGGAAAAATAAGAATATTCATAGCAAATCACTTAAATGAATTGATTTTGAAGTCAAAAGTGATAATAATTGAAATTTAATTGCTGAAAACATGAAAAAAACATCGGCCGATGTTCACAAAACGGGCGAAGCGACCACCTCAAATGGATGCCCAAGAGCTACTGAAACGAGCGAAATGAGATTTTATTTCTTGCTTTCCCATATACCGAAGTAGAGTGAAACGTGAATAGCGTCGCTTCCTCACCCATAGCGGTTTTTTAGAATGAATATACCTACGTCACACACTGGCACACGTTTGATTGTATTGGTGAACTTATTCCCGATTTTCTCAAAATATCTCTGATGTGGCCGATAAGTGCTAATTATTATTAATATAATTTTTTCATTCAATTACGGAGGAATACCTAAAATCTGAACCCAGTATTTATTATATTTATAGAGATATTAAAGTTTTTAGAAGCAATGTGTACTGGTTACACATCACAGGGAAAGAAGGTTTAAAAAGCTATTAAAAAAAAACTCATTAATTTCGCTGTCTCTCCATGAACATATAACAGGCAATAGATATTAACAGCATTCATGCTGCCTGGCTATAATGATAATACTGCCCAATAGTGTAGTGAGTGCTGTGACACTGAACCAGTGTATGAGACGTCTGGACAAGTTCCTACACACAAACCCAGGAGTGCTGTTCTGTTCCCTTTGCTTTTCCCTCGCTGTCTCTCCATGAACACATGACAGGTAAACTTGATATAGATATTAACAGCATTCATGCTGCCTGGCTATAATGATAATACTGCCCAATAGTGTAGTGAGTGCTGTGACATTGAACCAGTGTATGAGACGTCTGGACAAGTTTTACACACAAACCCAGGAGTGCTGTTCTGTTTCCTTTGCTTTTCCCTCGCTGTCTCTCCATGAACATATGACAGGTAAACTTGATATAGATATTAACAGCATTCATGCTGCCTGGCTATAATGATAATACTGCCCAATAGTGTAGTGAGTGCTGTGACATTGAACCAGTGTATGATACGTCTGGACAAGTTTTACACACAAACCCAGGAGTGCTGTTCTGTTTCCTTTGCTTTTCCCTCGCTGTCTCTCCATGAACACATGACAGGTAAACTTGATATAGATATTAACAGCATTCATGCTGCCTGGCTATAATGATAATACTGCCCAATAGTGTAGTGAGTGCTGTGACATTGAACCAGTGTATGAGACGTCTGGACAAGTTTTACACACAAACCCAGGAGTGCTGTTCTGTTTCCTTTGCTTTTCCCTCGCTGTCTCTCCATGAACATATGACAGGTAAACTTGATATAGATATTAACAGCATTCATGCTGCCTGGCTATAATGATAATACTGCCCAATAGTGTAGTGAGTGCTGTGACATTGAACCAGTGTATGATACGTCTGGACAAGTTTTACACACAAACCCAGGAGTGCTGTTCTGTTTCCTTTGCTTTTCCCTCGCTGTCTCTCCATGAACACATGACAGGTAAACTTGATATAGATATTAACAGCATTCATGCTGCCTGGCTATAATGATAATACTGCCCAATAGTGTAGTGAGTGCTGTGACATTGAACCAGTGTATGAGACGTCTGGACAAGTTTTACACACAAACCCAGGAGTGCTGTTCTGTTTCCTTTGCTTTTCCCTCGCTGTCTCTCCATGAACATATGACAGGTAAACTTGATATAGATATTAACAGCATTCATGCTGCCTGGCTATAATGATAATACTGCCCAATAGTGTAGTGAGTGCTGTGACATTGAACCAGTGTATGATACGTCTGGACAAGTTTTACACACAAACCCAGGAGTGCTGTTCTGTTTCCTTTGCTTTTCCCTCGCTGTCTCTCCATGAACACATGACAGGTAAACTTGATATAGATATTAACAGCATTCATGCTGCCTGGCTATAATGATAATACTGCCCAATAGTGTAGTGAGTGCTGTGACATTGAACCAGTGTATGAGACGTCTGGACAAGTTTTACACACAAACCCAGGAGTGCTGTTCTGTTTCCTTTGCTTTTCCCTCGCTGTCTCTCCATGAACATATGACAGGTAAACTTGATATAGATATTAACAGCATTCATGCTGCCTGGCTATAATGATAATACTGCCCAATAGTGTAGTGAGTGCTGTGACATTGAACCAGTGTATGATACGTCTGGACAAGTTTTACACACAAACCCAGGAGTGCTGTTCTGTTTCCTTTGCTTTTCCCTCGCTGTCTCTCCATGAACACATGACAGGTAAACTTGATGTAGATATTAACAGCATTCATGCTGCCTGGCTATAGTGATAATACTGCCCAATAGTGTAGTGAGTGCTGTGACATTGAACCAGTGTATGAGACGTCTGGACAAGTTTTACACACAAACCCAGGAGTGCTGTTCTGTTTCCTTTGCTTTTCCCTCGCTGTCTCTCCATGAACATATGACAGGTAAACTTGATATAGATATTAACAGCATTCATGCTGCCTGGCTATAATGATAATACTGCCCAATAGTGTAGTGAGTGCTGTGACACTGAACCAGTGCATGAGACGTCTGGACAAGTTTTACACACAAACCCAGGAGTGCTGTTCTGTTTCCTTTGCTTTTCCCTCGCTGTCTCTCCATGAACATATGACAGGTAAACTTGATATAGATATTAACAGCATTCATGCTGCCTGGCTATAATGATAATACTGCCCAATAGTGTAGTGAGTGCTGTGACACTGAACCAGTGTATGAGACGTCTGGACAAGTTTTACACACAAACCCAGGAGTGCTGTTCTGTTTCCTTTGCTTTTCCCTCGCTGTCTCTCCATGAACATATGACAGGTAAACTTGATATAGATATTAATAGCATTCATGCTGCCTGGCTATAGTGATAATACTGCCCATTACTGAAGTGAGTGCTGTGACATTGAACCTGGCTGTAATTTTAATAATCACTATTTTCAATTTTACGAAATGTGAAGTTAGCATTCAAAAGGTTTATAAGCAATAACAATAAAAAAAAAGATAATAGAGAAAAGTTATTTTATTTCAAATTCCTTTGATTAAACTTCACAATTATTATCAAATAAAAAAAAATCAAGCAAAATGTCAAAAAATAAATGGACATTTTTGTTTTTCCTATCAGGTGACTGGCAACACTGACTAATATTTATTAATCCAGCTGTGAGGTCCCCATCGACTGGACGGATAGATTTTTTCATTGGAGTGCTGCAAATAAAAAGTAGAGCATGTATTCAAGTGCATGATACCTTAACTGAATGGTTTAATGTTTCAAAAGGAGTAAAGTAAGGATGCGTCATGTCACCATGGTTAAATATTTATATAGATTCATGTGTGAAGGAACTACAGAGGTCAATTTATGGCATACAAATGTTGATGTGGATTAATGTATGTAGATGAGATGGTAGTGTTGGTGGAGAGTGAAGATGTATTGCAGAGTTTGATAAGTAAATCGTGTGAGAGATGCGGAGAGAAAGGGCTGAGAATGCAAAGTAATGGTGATAGAAAAGTGTGAAAGGAAAAGTAAATGTGATATATGGGTGAGTAATGAAAGATTGGAGCAAGTTGAGGAATTGTGGTATTTGGGTAGTATTTTCTCAGATGATGGAAGAGTTAAGAGGGATATCGAATGGCGTGTTGCAATAGGAAATTATCTTTGATGAGTCTCCATAAAAGAAGTCCATTGACGTGAGATCTGAGGAGCGCGAGGGGTATTCAATGTTACATCTGTGTCAGATCCGTCTCATGTAACGATGGTAGTGGGAAGTTGCACCATCTTGCTGGAAATAAGAGACCTCCTCATCTCTAAACTCCTCACAAATGCACGGTATAACAAATTCCTACTGCACATTTTTTAGTCACATCATCAGTGATCTGTCATGTATAAAATAAATAAATAAAATATTTACTTAGGTATTGTAATTTTCGTAAGCATTTCCCAAAAAGGAGAATTCCTCAAAAGCAAATCAGAGAAGGTTGTTTTGATTTTTATCAGGTCGTAAAGTGTTATCTATTGTCAAGTTTTTCTTATTTCAAACAATAATCACATGTTCCATAAATTATTCACATTATGAGTATTCAATAATTTTTGTACTAAAATAAGAAGCTCAATAAAATACGATACATTTATTACCTTAGTATTTTAAAAAGTTCTATTTCTTAAAATTTTAAAACTTTGTTATTTTAACTAACTTAATTGTGTTTATCGTATTTTACGGACTATAAGACACTACGGACTATAAGACGCTATGGACTATAAGACGCTACGGACTATAAGACGCTACGGACTATAAGACGCTACGGACTATAAGACGCTGCGGACTATAAGACGCTACGGACTATAAGACGCTACGGACTATAAGACGCTACGGACTATAAGACGCTGCGGACTATAAGACGCTACGGACTATAAGACGCTACGGACTATAAGACACAACGGACTATAAGACGCACCTTAATTTTTAGGCAATTTTAAAAAAAATAACATTTTTATTATTAGATTGCAAAGCCAGACTAAAACAAAATTCTTTGTTTATAAAACCAAACTGACCTTTAAAATCCCTGAAAATCGGTTCTTCTTTACTAGTCCGCCAATCGCGAATGGTTTTTTCTGTTAGTGGAGGGCTGAAATGCCGCTCAGCTGCCCTGTTTCCATGTTCTTCCGCATATGCTATTACTTTCAATTTATAACCCGCATCATATGAATACCTTTTATTTTTTCCCATTGCGAAACTAGCTACTAACAAAAATATTGCACTGTCACCGATAACACAAATCACTTTCAATTCAAGTTCACTGGCACTGTAGACTGCAATGACGCATCATAGGCTAGACAATGTTCCGGGTTTGTGATGGTAGGGCAGGAGGGAGGGAGACAGTTTTCAGCAAGCCTGTGAATCCCCGCAACTCATGTTCGTCGCATCGGTGCACTGCTGCTGCCAGTTGGATCCAATGTTGCCAGATAGAGATAGGTTTCCCGCGACATCGAATATATGGCCATTTTTAAGACTGGCGGGAATTTTAAATCAAACACTGGAAATTTTTATATTGATTTCGAGTATAAGACGCACCTGAATTTTGGAGGCAATTATTGAAGAAAAAAGTGCGTCTTATAGTCCGTAAAATACGGTATATGTTTTTTTTTGGAAACAGTGATTTTATAGAGAAAATAAAATTATTGTAAAAATGGATGAACTGGTTTTATTGTATGTTTGATAGATCACATAATTTAAAAATAATATGCCCAATTTATAATATTATATATAATACTTCTATAATAAAACTGGAAATCACCAATAAATCACCAATAAATGGAGGAATACCTCCGTAGCAAAGTTTTTAGAGTCTAAATTTATTCTTTCTATTTTAGACTGGGAATTTATATAGTTTTCTTTGAACTGGAAATCTACTTGCTATTTTTTTTATTGGATATTGACTTCCATTAATTTAGACTGGGAATAAACATTGGGAATTTTAATGGACTTTTTTTTAGTTTAGAAATTCATCTATTATAGTATATTACGTGTTAACATAAGTTGTGTCCATTTTTACAAATTTAAAAATAAGCACCAAAAGTAAAACTAAATGGTAAAGCTTATACGTCATTCGAAAGAAAATTTTCTGCTCTACAAGGTGCTTTTACGTTTCTTAAATTAATGGGAAAAGTCCAGAAGTTCGGCACTTGGGTTCCACATGTTTTGAGTGAAAATAACAAAAATCAACGTTCGACAATTTCTGCTGGTTTGCTCACGCGTCATCGAGCTACGCATGGCCACAAGCAAAGGTTCCTTTACCGCATCATTACTGATTTAAAATGGCGGTATAGTCATGTGACTACAATTCATCTGCTCAGCAAAGTCTACGGTGATTTGAAGGGGATCTTCATGAATAATATGGTTTAAGCGGTCCTCATCGAAGTCCACTGGTCATCCGGAACGCTTCATGTCTTTCAGGTTGAAATTACCGTCTTTGAAACGCAAAAACCATCGACGAGCTGTCCTTTCATTCATAGCATCTTCACCGTACACTTCGCAAATATCGCGAGCAGCTTTGGCAGTTTTATTCCCTCGATTGAACGCGAACAGAAGAAGGTGTCGAAAATGCTCACTTTCGTCTACCTGACATTCCATTTTGAAGACTTGTAATCAAATAAAATAATATATGTAACGTAAAAGCAAACAATATCTTGTAGAGCAGAAAATTTTCTTTCGAATGATGACCTTTACCATTTTGTTTTACTTTTGGTGCTCATTTTTAAATTTGTAAAAAACGGACACAACTTATGTTAACACCCAATATTTTATATTCAGAATTGACTTTTGGCCTGACAATCTACAAACTCTTTTTAGAAATAGAAATTTACATGGACTTCTTAAGACTGGAATTCTACCTGCTCTTTTTTAGAGTAGAAATTTATTTGCTCTAATTTTAGACTGCATATTGACATTGTATTCTTTTGACTGAAAATCTACATGCTTAATTTTGGAGTAGATGTTCACTCGCTCTATTTTAGATTGGATATTTGCATAGTATTCTTTAGACTGGAAATCTATCTACTTTTTTTGGAGTAGAAATTCACTCGCTCTATTTTAGATTGAATATTGACACATTATTCTTTGAATTGAAAATTACCTGTTCTATTTTGTAGTAGAAATTCCTCACTCTAATTTTAGACTAGATATTTACATTAGAAAATCATTCACTTTATTTTACATTGGATATTAACTTAGTATTCTTTGGACTGGAAATCTACTTTCTCTTTTTTGGAGTAGACATTCACTTGTTCTATTTTAGACTGGATATTGACATATTATTTTTTGAACTGGAAATCTACCTGCTCTATTTTGTAGTAAAAATTCACTTGCTCTAATTTTAGACTAGATATTTACATTGTATTCTTTTGACTGAAAATATACCTGCTAGTTTTTGGAGTAGACATTCACTCGCTCTATTTTAGACTAGATATTGGCATATTATTCTTTAGACTGGAAATCTATCTACTTTTTTTGGAGTAGAAATTCACTCGCTATATTTTAGATTGGATATTAACACATTATTCTTTGGATTGAAAATCTACCTGTTCTATTTAGCAGTAGAAATTCACTCGCTCTATTTTAGATTCGATATTGACACATTATTCTTTGGATTGAAAATCTACCTGTTTATTTTGTAGTAGAAATTCACTTGCACTAATTTTAGATTAGATATTGGCATAGTATTCTTTAGACTGGAAATCTATCTACTTTTTTTGGAGTAGAAATTCACTCGCTCTTTTTTAGATTAGATATTGGCATAGTATTCTTTAGACTGGGAATCTATCTGCTTTTTTTGGAGTAGAAATTCACTCGCTCTAATTCGCAACTGGATATTGACATAGTATTCTTTGGACTGGAAATCTACCTTCTCTTTTCTAGATTAAATAAATTCACTTGTTCTATTTGTAACTGGGAATAAAATGTTCACAGTATAATAATGAAACAATTTGGGTATATGAATATAATAATGAAAAAATTTGTGTATATGAATAAGATGCAAGTTTATTTGTTCATTTTGTCATAAATTATAAACAATAATTCAAACATTCCAACATAAATAATCTTAACAAGCAAAATCTAATACAATGTTAGACACATCAAAAATATATATTACATTCATATAAAACCACTTGCAGAAATATTCATAAACCCTCCTATGTAGAACAATTTTGTATCATAAGATAAAGGAATCTTCAGATGGTTTGAACATAGACAAACTATTGTGAAATAAATATTAGACTAATATAATTAAATATTCTTAATGAGGTATATATTTATTCTTTCATATTAATTAGGTTTTGAAATAAGCAAACAATTTAACAATTCCACAGCAGAATTTGTCGATTGTACGTGATTTTATTTACCTTAAGTCTGTAATTGTTGATAACTTTGGATATGACACCGGAATCAAGAGTGGATGTTCGATACATTCAGAATCGTCGGAATCGATAGATAATTCTGCAGTATTTCTCGCGAAGAATGCTACGTCGTGGACGTAATTGATCCAGAGAAACAGACACATCTTTCGAGGATTGAAAATACATATTGTAAGCAACGTTCCCTCTAAGGTGTGCGCGTGTAGCGGCCGCACATCTGTTAAAAATTGTCCGCACACATGTTACCATCTTCCGCACACATCTCAAAGAAAGGAACTTGTTTTGTTTTTGTTTTGTTTTCTCAGAATTTATTGACTGTTTTACAAAAAAAAAAAAACGAATTCTAGTGATATTTTTTTAAGTATAACTCATTCAAGGTTTATGAATATTTCGTGCAGTGAAAAAAAAAAGCATCTTCAACACGAATCCAAACCTTAAATTCGATAATCATTTTTTCGTATCTTACACGAATAAAAACTTTATTTTTTTCTTATTTTCATTGTTGGGGGTTGTACGTGTTTCGTTGTTCACTTTGACTCGTGTTGAATAGCGTATTATTTTTTTTTTAAATCAGCCAAAAGTCAATATGTCATATTTACATATTTACTAGAAAAATCATGGCAAAGGTTTATATTTAAATTTAAAAAAACATTAAAAAATAACATAATTTAATACAATAATTCAATTTTAAATTCGTTATGTCTTAATTTGACTAAATTAAACTGATATATTAGGGAAAAAAATATTAGTACAAGTATAGATGAATGTTTTTTTTCATCTTTCATTAGTTGACATGATATTTTTGTTTATAGTTGACTTTTAACATTTTTGTCTATGGTTTATAGGGTACACATGTATCCCTTGCTTTATACAATGATTTTTTTTTCTAGTTTCGAAAGAACTAGAAAAACCTTTATAACAGGTGAGTATGTTATTTATGACAGTGGATTGTAGAAGCGTAAGTTGTATGTCAGGAGGTAGGAGATCTCTGCTCTCTGCTTATCCCGATAGGGACATGGCGTGATGGTAATTAATAATAATCAGTTCTAGGATAGAGGATATAACTAGAAACATGCGTAAAATGAATTGATTTTAATCAAGGTGAGATGAGGATTGGTTCCAAATGAAAAAAGTTATCCTAAAAATGATTAAAAATTGACAATTGATACATAGATAAATAATTTATTTTGGTGAAGCCCCACTACGTCAGTGTTAGTGAGTTAAGTAGTTAGCTCATACATTTCTTTCTCTCTCTCTCCCTTAGGTATTTTTAAGAGAGAGAGAAGTTTATGAGTGCACTTGAAACTTCTCTGATAGGACTTATGTATATATGATAAGTCAAAGTATCATTTACATTATAGAAAAGTTCACATATGAAAAATAATTAAGTCAAATAATGTAGTTAGTTATTTTCAAATATTAGAATTTCAAAATGATTGACAGCTGAATAATTTCTTTTAAAATCATGGCAGTGAGAAAAACATTGACAATATTTAATATTATTAAAAATTAGTAAAAAGGTGATAGAAGGTAAAAAGAGAGAATTGCCATATACCCTTACAGGCCCTGTCAATGCCCTACAGTAGCTAGAAGGTAAACAGAGAGAATTGCCATATACCCTTACAGGCCCTGTCAATGCACTACAGTAGCTAGAAAGTAAACAGAGAGAATTGCCATATACTTTTACAGGTTCTGTCAATGCCACACAGTAGTTGGAAGGTTAACAGAGAGAATTGCCATATACCCTTACAGGCCCTGTCAATGCCCTACAGTAGCTAGAAGGTAAACAGAGAGAATTGCCATATACCCTTACAGGCCCTGTCAATGCACTACAGTAGCTAGAAAGTAAACAGAGAGAATTGCCATATACTTTTACAGGTTCTGTCAATGCCACACAGTAGTTGGAAGGTTAACAGAGAGAATTGCCATATACCCTTACAGGCCCTGTCAATGCCCTACAGTAGCTAGAAGGTAAACAGAGAGAATTGCCATATACCCTTACAGGCCCTGTCAATGCACTACAGTAGCTAGAAAGTAAACAGAGAGAATTGCCATATATCCTCACAGACCGTGTCAATGTCTTGCATTAGCTAGAAGCTAAACAGAGAGAATTGTCATATACTTTTACAGGTTCTGTCAATGCCTTGCAGTAGCTGGAAGGTAAACAAAGAGAATAATTCTGAGACAATTATTGTCATATACCCTTACAGGCCCTGTCAAAGTCCTACAGTAGCTAGCTACTCCGGGACTCACATGGTTTTTAATCAATCCGGAATAATTAGGAATAGAATAGATGGGGTTTTAAAGACCCGGCAAAAATTCATACAAAAGTTTATACGCTAATTAATTTAAATATTTAATACTTCATATCAAAACAGACAATTTGAAAAAAAGACAATTTAAAAAAAAAGACAATTTGTAAAAAAAAGACAATTTAAAAGAAAAGACAATAAAAAAAAAAAGACAATTTAAAAAAAATATTGACTTTTGGCTAAATCAGCGCGAACATCAATTTAAAATATAATTTTATATATTTATAAATATATTTTTTTTAAATTTAAATATTATTTTATATTAACGTGTTTTTTAAACAACACATAATATACGTAGCGCGACCAACTGTGTATATTTATTATGCCGACCATTTTGTTTACATTTTTTTCCATGTGTGTGTGTGTAATGTGTATGTGTGTGTTTTACAATAATAATTGCGACTTACATTTTAATAATTGTAGTTTACAATAATTATTGAAGTTTTTATAAACACTTCAAATTCTTAATAATATCTAATATTATATATATTTTTTTATATCTAATACATCTCTTTAGCTTGTCATAAATAATATTAATTATGTATTGTACAATTCTTATCTTACAGTCTATGGGTTCGATGAATAATGAATGGGGTTCACGGTCATGCATTTACTATCCGATGAAATACATCTTTGAAGAAAAAATTTAGGCTAATAGAAATTTAGGCCATTTAATTCGTTTCAAATGCATAAATACTATAAAAAGTAATTTAAAAAATTGACATCACATACAAAATTTATAACGAGATCCTATAATTAATGGAATTTCAGGAAATTCCATTAATTATAGGATTTCACGAAATACGTTAAATTATAGTTGGGAATTTACGTGAATATTTTATATTATTCTTCTTCCCAGTGTTGTCAGGTCCCCTCAACGTTGACTATCACCTGAGAGTAGGCATCTTTGTCCCCGACAGCCCGAAAAAGATCTCCAACGCTTCTTATACCAGTCCAATCACGTATATTGCGGTGCCAGGAGATTTGCCTCCTGCCAACACCTCTTCGACTCTCTATTTTGCCTTAGATGATCAGGTGCAGTAATTTGTACTTTGCTCTTCTAAGTACATGACCCAAATAGGACACCTTTCGGATTTTAATATAAGTCAGCAACTCTCTATCAACTTTGGCTCTTTGAAGAACCCTCGTGTTGCTGACCATATCCGTCCAGGGTATCCGTAGCATTCTCTGGTGTATCTACAATACATTTCGAATGCTTCCAGTCGGTTCATACTACCAATATTTGATATATTGATTAAAAATTGACAGTTTTTATTGCGTATTAATCTTTTTTTAATGTTAGAATAGTTTCGACACGTTAATCGGGCATCTTTTTCATGAAGCAAGTGCTGCCGCAAGACTGACCTTATTAAATATCCGTGGCAGCTGTCAATATTGCTTGGTGTTGCCATGTCATTTTGAGGTATTATAATTTTATCCAACCATCTTGTGGATGGAAAACATCTATGGGTGTATTGACTTATTGTGTGTTAGCTATCGAACTTCAGTAAACAGACAGTCTCGACAGATGAAACCTTAAGTTACCATGACATAAATATGAAACTTGTATGACAATCGGCAGATTTCATTTGATACAGCTTTATTTATAGCTTATTTTTATTAGCAGTGCCGTTAGTTCATTACTCAAGTTGCCCTATGATTACGACTGCTAAGTAAAGAGCATAACAAATAAGAATACTGATTACTTAAATGTACATTTATGAAAAAAAAAAAAAAAAAAGTACGTTAATTTAAAAAATTTCGTAACATTCAAAATTCATTAATTTACGAAGTATTGAATATTTTACAAAATACAACTTTGGTTATATTATAATAATAAATGCATGACCGTAGTAAAAATGATAATGTTTTTTTTTTTTAATACTGTAAAAATAAACTTAAAAACTAGAATATTTAAATATTATTTGTGGGTCTAAATAAAAGAATTCCTCGGAATAATATAATATAAAATGCACGTATAAATCTACATATTTCGACTCCCCTCAGTGGGTGAGACGTGCGTAAAAAAATAATTTACAAATAAATACTATAAATTTAATGTATTCATAAATATGGCGATCGTAAATTTACATTACGAGAAGTTCATTTATTGAAAAAATTCCACGAAATTCACAAAAAGTAATTTTAGTTTACGTATTTATACCCGACAGTTGAGCACGTATTCGTGGAAGCCTAGGTGTTACAGACATCAACAGTAAGATGGAGGAGAGGCGGATGGATTGAGATGGTATGGGCACGTTGGACGCAGAGCACCCGATCACATTGTGAACCAGACAATCTCCATGGATCTTCCTCGAATAACAACCAGAGGAAGACCAAAGAATTCATGGGTGGTGCAAAAAGATAACCTGATGCAGAGGCACGGCCTGGGGGACGTAGTCCGGGACAGAAGAGCATACAACCTGAGGACGAGGAGAGCTGACCCCAACAGTCTTCGCAGACAATGAGTTGGGATGGAGCCAGGGAGAAGAAATAAAATAAAAATTAATGACCCAATGTACGGGAATAGACCATTTCAATCTTCTTCTAGATCTTGTGATCTGTTTAAACAAGATTTCAGCTATGGTCCTGTGACGAAGATGTCCAACTTTCTCTCCATCTCTTTGGTGGACCTCCCGGTGGTCGACGGCCCTCTGGAATCACGTACATTACAATCTTAGGTATTCTCTCGGGGTCCATCCTCTCAACGTGGTCCCTCCGAAATCGTCACGATGTCCTCAATGTTACAACTTCTGTGGATTTTTTCATTAAGTATCCTATCTCTAAGGGTTCTACCTACGATATTAAAAAAAAAATCGCAATCAACAAAATCGTCTTAAAATCTCGATTAACGAGGTATTACGTATAGTACCCGGCGGTAAGTAATACACATTGGGCTTAAGAAAGAGACTGTCGCTTTATAGAGCGTCGTCTCTGTCGCACAGGCTGTTAGCGCATCGTGCGACAGAGACGACGCTCTACAAAGCGACAGTCTCTTTCTTAAACCCGATGTGTATTATTTACCGCCGGGTACTAAACTTCGTTTTGTGAATTTCGTTTATATTTAAAACAATAAACTTCTCAGATAGTTAATGATAGACTATATAGCCCATGTCGAGTCGGAACCTCTCGATTGAAAAACAGTACATCGTTTTATTTCGTTCTTCGTCGTACCTTACTTCAATAAGTTAGTGAATATTTAACGATAAACGACTTTGTTATTTCGCTAATTATATTAATCTCTACTACACATGTTTCTACCTCCTATCCCGAGGTTCTTTTCAGGCGGAATGATTCCGGTTTATTACGAGAGCAGTGAGTTGTTAGGTCAGACTGGTGTCACGTTTCATCGAAAGTACGTGTAGTCTATTGACCCGTACGAAAAATGTATAAAAATTGTGAAACATTTTGCATTATTTATTTATTACTTATAGATTTTTGTTTATGGCTTTTTGTATCTTTAATGTTTTTTAATTCACTGTTTTGTATATTTTCTATGACGTACGTAAAATTTTAATACCGTTGCCGATATTGCAAGAACACGTAACTCGATTTTTTGGTATAAGTAACTTTCTTTATTTTTTGTCAACTCTTGTATCATTGACAAATTTTTGCATTAACCACTTGACAATTTTGCCCGAGCGGGACTCGGGCACGAAGTTTCTTTTTATATTGACGAGCCTGAGCCTCGTTCGGTCAAATCTTGTTTCGACTTGTTGGGAGTGTTTCTCCCGAACGTCGTTTGGGCAGATCTTGAATCAAACACGCAACCTTCGGGCTGGGACACAAACATCTTACCAACTAGGCCATGGAGGTCGTTTGTGTTTGCATTTGTAATATAAATATTATGACGTCACTGGTTTTTATTTGGTCGTGCACTTGGTTACGATATTATAATCTACGATTCAAAGATTTTAACAAATTAATGTTCACAGTTGGGAGATTATTAACCACTTGACAGTTTTGCCCGTGCGGGACTCGGGCACGAAGTTTCTTTTTATATTGACGAGCCCGAGCCTCGTTCGGGCAAATCTTGTTTCGACTTGTTGGGAGTGTTTCTCCCGAGCGTCGTTCGGGCAGATTTTGTTTCAACTTGTTTTCTCCGAACGGAATATATTTTCGTATAGAATTTATTCGTTCACAGTTCATCATTTTGTTACGTCGCGTGTTAAAAATCCGACTGTTAAGTGTTTAACACATATATTTATTTTCAACGCCGAACGCATTTATTCGTAATTGCAATACCAAAGGACGTTTTTATTTTATTATTTTTTTGCAGAAAAATAGTTTTTTGTCTCCACTGTACTCGTAAAATTTGGGCAATCCTGGTTACGTGTTCCTGTAGTATCGGCGACGATATGGTTTTGTAAACTTGAAAAAAAAAGGTAAAATAAACAACCCAATGTTTTTTTGCGTCATTCCAATATATGTCGTCGTTGCATGAACTCGTCGTCGAGGATCCCCTCGCCATTTCAACCTCAATTCAGTTTTTAGGGACGATCCCGAATGCAAAGATGATGAGGATAATCGTTGCTTTGAATAAAACTCGTTTGAAATCGGAATATGCCAAGAGCTATTTTATTGTTAAACGTCGGTATTTATAATATTTGGAATGTGTGAAGAAAGGCACGGAAGATATGTAGCTGTCTCGTTCTCGCTAAACAATATTTATTGTTGCACGTCCCGTATTTATATGATTTGTAGAAAGGCGCAGAAGATATGTCGCTGTCTCGTTCTCGCTAAACAATAACAAGCGGCTCGCGCTGTGATCACAGGGAGTAAGGATCGCTACAAGTTGGAAAGCAATGCTGTGGAGTTTTAGTTTCTTTCACCTTTTTTTTCCCTCCTCTTTAAGTGAGTGAGCTATTGCACACCAGCAAACTCACCGGCCACATCGGTGTACTGGATCCGATGGTACACTTGAAGTCAGATGATCGGAGCACACTAGCACGTTATTTACCCTTTTTTTTTTAATAATAGATATGACCGAAGTCACAGGTATTCTTATAACCCGGAATACTAGATGGCAAAATGCCTGTGTGATTTGAGACGAGAGAAGCACAGTGCTGGGTTCGAACCGGTGTTATTCCGAAGTCTAGTGCGTTGCCGTGCAGCCATACACCAATATATGTACTTTCACAAGCACATCTTATTTCATATACGTCGCTCTGATGTAGTTAATCTTCCTTGTCTTTGGTATTTAATTCCTTTTTAAACGTTTGTCCTTTTGGCCAATAGACTATAAACACTTCCGGTGCAACGTGACGTCATTCTGACCTAAGCACTGCTCTCGTAATAAACCGAGATCATTCCTCCTGAACAGATTTTTAGGCTAGGAGATAGAAACATGTGTAGCGGGAATTTATGTAATAAGTGGAATAACAAAGTAGTTTTATATTAAATAATCTAATAAGGAGTTCACAAAGTGAAAGTTGAAACCTTTGATACATTGTTAACGATTTGGCGGTTCTAATGTCAAATGTTTCAACTGACTTCACGTAAAGTGCTAAGCAGTGATGGACTTCTAATTTAGGTCCCGGAAATTGATCGAAACTTGTCACATTTTGATTAAAATATTTCTTACATTTCCCGTTTGTTTTTGCATGCTAAAATGTTTCTTATATCATCATTACTTGTTTAACCTTTCCTTCCCTGTGTTGGGTATCTTCTACACGTTGCTTCTAATAACCATCAATATCTCTATAAATATTATAAATACAAGGTTAAGATTTTAGGTATTCCTCCATAATATATTTACGCATTGATTTAAAAAATAATATTAATCAGAATCGTGGGTATTTTGTGAAGATATCGGAAACAAATTCGCATTTAAACGCTGTGAGTGCCTCGACCTTGT
This sequence comes from Odontocerum albicorne, assembly GCA_949825065.1. Classification (NCBI taxonomy): domain Eukaryota; kingdom Metazoa; phylum Arthropoda; class Insecta; order Trichoptera; family Odontoceridae; genus Odontocerum; species Odontocerum albicorne. The sequence continues at coordinate 6,724,640 of OX463863.1, read as the reverse complement.
GTCTTGACGATAGGTGAATAGTATGCGGGAAGCGCGACACTATATTCGCATCTCACTCTTGCATACTCCACTGAATTGCGAGGAGCTGAATTGTCTCAACGTCGCAAGCATAAGCGTAAGCGCCGGGGTATGCGACTGACGTTCCGCGCCACAGTAGCTTCTAGGCTTGCAAATAGGTTAGACGTACGCCCGTTTCGTAAGCGGTACCAGATGGTTTTTTAATGTTTTCAACAAATAAATCTCAATTATTATAATTTTTAACTTCAATTATAATTAATTAATGGGATTATCTATGAATGTTCTTATTTTTCCGATTTAAAATCGCTAATTTTTTATCGCGTACTCACTACCCAACACCGGAGCACGCGTTTCAATTTTAACACCGTAAGGGAAGGGTTAAGATATCTTTTTCGTAACGTATCTCGGATCTTGTATAACAGGTGACGAGAATTGCGAATTTTGCAATTCGGAGAAGTACTGCGATGGAAAAGAAATCATTCTCTGATCTTCCCATTTTTTTGTATAGAGTGAAAATGACGACGAAGATTGCAAACTTGAAATTCGTACAAAAATTGCGAAACAACTCAGTGGAAAAACAAAGTTCAGGGATTGTGATGTCACTCATTGCAATCTGCAGATGCTAAAGTTTGTAAGACTTGTTTTATCGAAACGAACTAACAAGATTGGACGTTTAACATTATTGATTCGTATCTGGGAAAGGTGACGTCTAAGGGAAAGGTTCAACAAGGAAACGATAGCTGATTTATATAAATTTAAATTGGACGATAGTCACCAATGTGTTTGAACCATATTAACAAATCTTGCGTTAAGTCTGATCCACGAAAATACCGTGTAGAAACCGAACCCAAAAATTGTACAAAAACACAGCATTAGTCTGAATTTCGTCACTTCACCACCTCGTTGCGAAGCGTTGTTCGCTTCTAATTTCCTTTCTAAATTGAAATCCGTGGTTTTAAAGTCGGAATCTTCGAAAGCTGGTATCGTACCCAAGACATTGTCCATCTGACCAGATCTGACTTTGTGTAGATTGATTTTTTGGAATATCGAATGTCCCGTATGAACCGGTATTATTCTAACCATAGAGTCTTCAGCCAATTCTTCTTCGTTATCCGACCAAATATCGTCTAAGTTTCTCGTGTTAGTTTCGTCACTCCAATCTCTATCCAGATCTCCTACGTTCGTACTTTTACTATGAAAATCTACTCTGTTTTTTTGACGTTCTCTTTGATGATCTTCGACTGTATCGTCGTTGTTTTTCATAATTCTTTCGTCAATATCGTGCCGAGTTATTTCGAAACCTCTCAAAGGATCACTGTTCCTATCAACTTCCGAAGGGTTTCTATTAAATATCGGTATACCATCTTCAATACTCTTTCTTTCGTTATCTCCTAACGATTCTCTCGGAGAGTTACCGATATGTTTTTTATGATTTGAACGATCATTATTTATGTGTTTCACATCTTTTAACAATTGTATAACATCTCTAGAATCAGGGCCGAGAATATCTAAAATATTTAGATACACAGACTTATCGTGGTTGCTTCGATAGTCTATCGAATTCGGATTTCGTACGATTCCTGGAAAATCTGGTTTACGATCTCTTCTTTCTTCCGACGTATTCTTTTGCAGTCCTTTAAGAAAGTCTTCATCAAACGTTCGTATATCATTTTTTTGTCTGTGTTCCAAGTCAACTTCTTTATTAGTTTCTATACTATCGACAGGTACGTGACTGTCTAAGTTAGTAACGCTCGTTTTATTTTCTTTATTATGTATTCTCTTCAACGTTTCTTCAACTTTATCCGAAGTTGTTTGACTTGTCGTGCTGATAATTTGAAGCCTGCTGTTATCGGTAATACCGAATTCTCCGTCAGTTTTAAAATCATCCTCGTCATAATAATCGTCATCGTAAGGTGTTTCGCCTAAGTTATCGTTCTTTGGTTTCGTTTTTGCACCATTAGTTTCTTTTCTATTCGCTGTCCACACATTTGTGCCAACTGGCTTAAGAACAGTTCTACTTACACCGAAAATTCCTTCCGTACCTGAAACAGGTCTTAAAATTGTCGTCTTAACGACCATATCACTATTATCTGCTACTTTAGTAGGGACTAGTTTCGGATTCGGATAGCTTCTATCATCAAATTTATCTATATCGCTTGTCTGATCGGTGTTTTTAGGTTTAGCTTTCACAAGTATACCGATTTTTCCATCTGACGTTACGACAGCGGACACTTTATGTTTCTCAGATTCTTGTAAAAACTTTCCCGTATTCTGTATTGTTCCTGAGCTGGATTCGACTCTCGTATGTTCAACATTCGAAACGTTCCACGTCTCTTTATCTTTTTTAGAATGTTCTTTTTCGTTGACTTGATACAATATCTTTACCCTTCCGCTCGGTGTATCGAAAGTCTTTATAGCTCTGTCTGGAACCGTTCTTTCGTTTTCGATTCTATTCTTTCTTTTAGTTTCCTCTTCGGCAGTTTTTTCGGAGAAGTTATAATAATCGTCGTTAGCGTCTTGTTTGCTCGGTAAAGCGAGGAATATTTCGGAACTAGCTTGATCATTCACTTCTTTATCCATATTATCACTTACATTGTAATCTTCGTTTTGATAATCCCCCGAACCGATGTCTATCGACACTTGCGTTTCTTTCAGATCTAAAAGTTTGATTATTTTCTTAAAAACATCGCTAAATTCTTTTCTCACGTCACTTACCATTAATTCTTTCTTTTTTATATGGAAATGTTTTACGTCTTCACTCTGTGCTGGAATAATTTGAGTAGTTAGTAAAACGTACGTTTCTCGTAAAGTCTTATTAATGTTCTCCGCATCTTCATTTTTTAAATGTTCACTTTCTATTTTAACTAAAGCTCTCAAATATTCTTTGAACTCGATTTTGAGCGAAGAATCATTGTGGATTTCTGAAATAAGGTGTTCGAAATTAGTCTTGGTAAAATTGACACGTAAATTTGGATCATTCATCAAAGTGGGCAAATTACCTTCAACATCTTTTTTGACCAACGTATAGAGTTGATCCATCACTCCGTACTCGAGGGCGTCGAACAATTCCGCCGTTTCCGCTGAATTTGTTTCTTCCAGTTTTTCAGTTTCGTTTGTTTCATCGAAACTTTTGAATTCTTCCATTCTTAAGTTTTGAGGTGGATATTCTTCAATGTATTGTCTACTGAAATTCAAATTTATCAACAGAAGAGGTCTGTCCATAGATGTCTTGGTTTGGTAATCAATTTGATGGTCTTCTTTGTAATTCGCAACAATATCTTCTATTAATGATGAAGTATCATTAAAAAGTTCATCAGTTGTTTCTATACTTTCCACATTTAATTTTTCTTCCTCTTGTCTATCAAATTCTTCCAACTTTTTAAGATCTTCGTCAATTTGTGTTGATGATTCTTTCGTGTTATTCGTGACTTTAAAAGCCTCAAAGTCCTCATTGTCTTCTGTACTCGCTTCAACAGTTGTTTCCTCTTCTAAATCATCAACTTTTACATCATCTTCTTTTTGGTTTGATTCTGTTGTTTGATTTTCTTTTAGACTCTCAAACAACACTTCTTTGTCATCAATCTTTTGAGTTTCTTTAATCTGTCCTTTTTCTTCTACAATATCTTCTATTGATTTTGTTTCTTCCTTGTCCTTTTCTATACTATATTCAAACACTTTCTTTTCCTCTTCATTGTCCATTTCTTTTAAGAGTTCTATATCTTCTACGGTGTCGAAATCATCATCGATAAATTTAGATTTATCAGTTGAGGTAGTTACGTCTTCTTTAGATTTGTACGTGGAAGTTTCTACAAAGTGTTTAACTTCAAAATCAATTTTAAAGTTTGAGAAATCTTCTTCGAACGGTTTAGTTTCTTTTTCGTCATTGCCGAGTTTAATTTCGTCTAAATCTAACAAAATACTCGGGACAATCACCAATTTTTCATCTTCGCTGACGAAATCATCGTCTGCGTGACTTGAATTTACGAAACTAAAATCGCTAATGCTAACACTGTCATCGTAAATGTCATGTCTTTCGTCATCATCAAAGTCTTCGATACCTTCGTCAGTCTTGATGCGCTCATGACCGTCGATAACAAAATGGTCTTGATCAATCTTTGTTAACGATTCAATTTCATGATTGACTCTATCGAGACTTTTCGTCTCGAATCTGCGTTCGTCATTCTCTTCAAACCGTTTTAAATCGCCTTTCACAACAAGACTTTCGAGATTCTCATCATAGACGCCTGGTTTTGTCTTTACGTCTTCGTAACGATCGTCAGTAATATGACTATGTATAAAATCATCTTTTTCGTGGTCGAAATGATCTATTTCGTGTCTTAAATCATCTGGACCACTTTCGTGGTCGAAATGATCTATTTCGTGTCTTAAATCATCTGGAACACTTTCGTAATGTTCATTTTTAATGTAAGAATTTAAACTATGGCTAAGATGGTGGACTTTTCGTGAATCTTCTTTGTCTAATTGACTAAAACTCCCTTTGTTTTTGTCCGAATCATGCTTAACGCTATAAAGACTTGAATATTCATCATCAAGATCAGAATTACTTCTCGTTTGACTCAATCCCTTCACATGATGTGTTCTTTCTTCATTGTTTCGAACGAAATCGAATTGATCTCCTCTGTCGTCGAAACCGTTGTTTCGATGAAACTTTTGAGGAATCGGAACTTGTTGATCAGTTTTGACAGTTCCAGTATTCTCAATTAGACGAATTCTCGCCCAATTATCGAGACCATCGCCGATATCTTTTGTACCTTTGTTTCGGCGTTGATCTCTGTTACTTATTTTACTATTTAAACTAGACTTACTCCTTAATCTATTATTTCTATGGCTAAGCTTACGGCTAGGTGTACGGGTTTTGAGTTGAGTTGGATCTGTTGTAACAGCTTCTATGGATTTTCGGTCGGCATTGTTGGTCGCGCCACTCAGTCAGTTGTTTCGCGCGCATTTTCTCCCGCACGCGCACTTTCGTACCACCTCCACTTCTTTGGTGAAACGTCTGCCATCGCTGCATACTAGACGTACCTGAAAATAATAAACATATATTTTGATTGAACAATAAAACATTGTTGAAAAGATAATATTTGAAGAGAAATTGTAAACAATTGACAGATTTAAAAAATATAAAACTAAGTGAACACTTGAGTGCTGTTTAACCCTTCCTTCCCTGTGATGTGTAACAAGTACACAGTGCTTCTAAAAACTTTAATATCTCTATAAATATAATAAATACTGGGTTCAGATTTTAGGTATTCCTCCGTAATACATTTACGCATTGAATGAAAACATTATATTTATAATAATTAGCACTTATCGGCCACATCAGAGATATTTTGTGAAATCGGGAATAAATTCACCAATACAATCAAACGTGTGCCAGTGTGTGACGTAGGTATATTCATTCTAAAAAAACCGTTATGGGTGAGGAAGCGACGTTATTCACGTCTCACTCTCTCTCCTTCGGTATATGGGAACGCAAGAAATAGAATCTCAGTTCGCTCACTTCTCTCGCTTTAGTATTTTGCGGGCATCCATTTGAGTTGGTCGATGTTTCTTTCATGTTTTCAGCAATTAAACTTTTCAAGGGAAAACGATCTACAAAGAAACCTTTGTAGATCGTCGATCTTCGTAGATATGATAGTAATAGATTCGGTTTTAGGTGGAGTATAGCGTACGTGCTGACTTCTTTATATTTGTACAGTACCCGGCGGTAAGTAATACACATTGTTTGTAGAGCGTCGTCTTTGTCGCATGATGCACTAACCGCATCGTGACTACAATACCGGACTGTTAGCACTTCGTGCGACAGAGACAATGCTCTACAAACAATGTGCATTACTTACCGCCGGGTACTGTATTTGAATTCATTGAAAGTGTAATAAAAATAAATATTGAATCATCATGATGCAGTGAGCTTACCTTCCTTCTCTTGGTATTCCTCGGGGTGCAGCACCCTCGATCGCAGCCTCCCTTGCACCTGGCAGTGCGCAGGGGTCTTCGTGAACGACAACCGCCCTCGGCGATATGCTCACGCTGCCCCTCCTTGCGACAGGTGCCCCCTCCGCCCTGATGGCTTGAGCCACCTTGATTCATACTGCTGCCCATTCCCTGATGCGACAAGCCTGGAATCATAATAAGAAAATATAAATTTTACTTATAAAATGAGTTTGCTGGTGTGTAACAGCTTACTGATCTAAAACAAACTTAACCTTTCCTTCCCTGTGTTGGGTATCTTCTACACGTTGCTTCTAATAACCATCAATATCTCTATAAATATAATAAATACAAGGTTAAGATTTTAGGTATTCCTCCATAATATATTTACGCATTGATTTAAAAAATAATATTAATAATAATCAGAATTTATCGACTACATCGAGGTGTTTTGTAAAGATCGAAAACAAATTCACATTTAAACGCTGCGAGTGCCTCGTCTTGACGATAGGTGAATAGTATGCGGGAAGCGCGACACTATATTCGCATCTCACTCTTGCATACTAGACTGAATTGCGAGGAGCTGAATTGTCTCAACGTCGCAAGCATAAGCGTAAGCGCCGGGGTATGCGACTGACGTTCCGCGCCACAGTAGCTTCTAGGCTTGCAAATAGGTTACACGTACGCCCGTTCCGTAAGCGGTACTAGATGGTTTTTTAATGTTTTCAGCAAATAAATCTCAATTATTATAATTTTTAACTTCAATTATAATTAATTAAGGGGATTATCTATGAATGTTCTTATTTTTCCGATTTAAAATCGCTAATTTTTGGTTGCGTACTCACTACCCAACACCGGAGCACGCGTATTATTTTTATCACCGTAAGGGAAGGGTTAACGACACAGCTTCGGTTTTCAACTGAGTTGACGTTGCAATGGCGAGGGGATCCTCGACTGGGAGGCGCACCAACGACGACATTGACAATTTCTATGATAAGATGATAGTGATAAGATGATAGTGATAGGATGATAGTGGCAAAAAATCTGATTCTATCACTGAATCCAGAAATTTGACTCCAATTATAGTACATATATTGTTAACCACATGTTATATACTGAATTATGTGACATAACTCCTTAAATGTAGGTTTAATGGAAATAATATCTTCGGAGACGCCATGCAACTTCTCGTGGATTGTGAGAGAATATTTGAATAGAGTTTTTCCACAACGATGGTTGGCCATGGGTGGCCCAAAGCCTGGTCACCCAAGGTCCGCAGACCTAAGTCCTATTGATTTTTGCATCTGAGGTTATTACAAAGAATTTGTGTACAAAAATGAGTACACCTGTATTGATCAATTAAAGCGAAAACTGACACAGGACCAAATGAAAATTAGAGAAAATAAAGAAGCATTCTGCAAGCTCAAAAGAAACTTTTTGAGAAGGTGTAGGCTATACATAGCTAACAATGGTGCTAATTTTCAACATTTGATGTAAAAAAATCACGATCGTGGTTTGGTTAGCTATCTTTGTCAACGTCAACCACCCGCTGCTACCTGATAACTGTGATAAGTAGCGCAGTTACATTAGAACACATATTTTCACCCTTTAAAGTAGTCTTTGACTTGAAGAAAAAATATCGAGTTTTGGGACTTGAACCATTTGAGTAAATTTTTCAACATGATACTCTAGTACTAGCCGAATGATATTTGAAGGGTTAATTCTCCATGAACGTGAGTAGTTTTTAAGATAAGTTGTAGAAAAAAAGAGCTGTAATTTTTTTTTATCTAGAGCTCATGAAAGTTAGTGAATAAATTAGATATTTTTTTTATCTTTCCAAATTTAGAGGGTTTGCGACGGAAAGTGATATTGTTGTATGTAAGACCCATTATTAAACAACTTCCAGAAAAAAATAACGATTGCAGAGCAAATAGTTTAGTCACATTTACAAAGACACTTGTCTGCCGATCCGGAGGTTGCGGTTTCGATCTCCGCTTGAATCCAGATTTAAAAAACAATAGGATTCCAGTCTGGTTAACACTTAGGGCCTTTAAAAACATCTTTCTGGTTGGTTGGAAGAGATTGCCACATGACAATAATTTCGCCAGATAAAAAAAAAAAAAAAGTTTAGTCGAAAATCAGGTTTTTATTCAAATTTAACAAAAATCCAAATTTGAGAACTACTGAATATCGCGGAACATACATGGGGATTAAATCGATAGGTATTGAGGTCCCCCATCACCCTGCTTCCGATGATCGTCACCGGCTGTTACACCCTGTATATTGTATATTGTGATCAAGTGAAATCATTTTTTTCAACTTACCGTGGGACATACCACTGGTCGAGTCCATGCCAGATTGTGGTCTTTGTTTTGGACCAATTGCTTTGGATCCACCCAAAATTGTTGACCCACCTGAAAGAATAAAATTGCTATTAATTTCATAGAAATAAAAAAACCTTCCTGCGCCTCTTTTCTCTCCATCTTCTTTTCACATATTGGCTGCACTGTCTATAATGTACATTTCAATTTTCAGCCACATAAGATGGGCAGTTTGTGTTTGACAGGCAATTAATTATAACGCAATTTGGCATGTTGAAAATGATTGAACAAAGAATGTTTTTTTGAGATTTTACGCTATTTGACTTGCGTGTTGCAATCCGAAAAAAATTATCAGTATTGTGGGCACAAAACTCCTGGGTTTTGCACCATGATAACACACACAATTTTTAGCCAAAATCAACACCACCGTGATGCCACAGCCCCCTTATTCACCAGATATGGCTTCCTGTAACTTTTTCACGTTCCCAAAGATGAAAAAGATATTTAAAGGACAACGTTTTGTGACCATAGATGAGATAAAGACAAAATCGCTGGGTGAGCTAAAGGTTATAGAGGAGATAAAGGCAAAATTGCTGGGTGAGCTAAGGGCTATAGAGGAGATAAAGGCAAAATCGCTGGGTGAGCTAAAGGCTATCGAGGAGATAAAGGTAAAATAGCTGGGTGAGCTAAGGGCTATAGAGGAGATAAAGGCAAAATCGCTGGGTGAGCTAAAGGCTATCCTAAAAAGTGCTATAGACAAATGTTTTACGGATTGGAAAAAACATTGGCAAAAGTGTATTTCATCTTATGGGGACTACTTTGTAGGGGACAATATAAATATTAATGATTTCATAAATACGTTATGATAAAAAATAAAATTCTCGTTACTTTTTTTATCAAACGTCGTAAACTGTTTTGAAAAAATCAATACTCACCAACAGAAGCCAGCATCTCGCAGTGCAGTCCTCTCGTGCCGGGCTTGCAGCGACACGAATAGTCGCTCTTAGAGTTGCCCTCCTGTACGCAGCGTCCTCCTCTCTTGCAAGGGTTCGGAGTGCACGCCTCCTGTAAGGGACACACGTATATACATATATCATCGTAAAATGTTTTGATAAATTTACTATAACAGGTTAACCCTTCCTTCCCTGTGATGTGTAACTAGTACACATTGCTTCTAAAAACTTTAATATCTCTATAAATATAATAAATACTGGGTTCAGAGTTTAGGTATTCCTCCGTAATACATTTACGCATTGAATGAAAAAATAATATTAATACAATAATAATTAGCACTTATCGGCCACATCAGAGATATTTTGTGAAAATCGGGAATAAATTCACCAATACAGTCAAACGTTTGCCAGTGTGCGATGTAGGTATATTCATTCTAAAAACCGCTATGGGTGAGGAATCGTCGCTATTCAAGTCTCACTCCCACTCTACTTCGGTATATGGGAGCGCAAGAAATAAAATCTCAGTTCGCTCGCTTCAGTAGCTCTCGGGCATCCATTTGAGGTGATCTCTTCGCCCATTTTATGAACGTCGGCCGATGTTTTTTTCATGTTTTCAGCAATTAAATTTCAATTTTTATCACTTTTGACTTCAAATTTAATTAATTTAAGCGATTGGCTATGAATATTCTTATTTTTCCGATTTCAAATTGCTCATTTTAAATGTGTATTGAATACACAGCTCCGGTACGCGCAATTTCTTTTAGCACAGGAAGGGAAAGGTTAACTAAGAAAGTTGAAAGATATTTCTAGCTTGTAACACGCCAACCTGTTTCATAATGAATTGTTAAATAAATTAAGGTCATTGCTGTTGTGTGCAGTGTGGGTGTTGTATTGTAGTGTTCTGCGCAGCTGACTTACTGGTGATACTACATCCTCAGTGAGTCAGCTGTTGTAACCCTTTGCTTGATACTTCTGTAACGTTTCTTCATACAAATATTGTTGTACGTGTGTTGAGAATGTTAGATTTTTCACGAACCTGCGTATCCCTGGGATCTCCCAACATGTGTGCTGTAGGTTCCATATCCACTTCTTCAAGCAGAGCACATCCAGGGTTGATCCTCACCTGTCGAGCGGCATTTGTGAAGTCCACAGGCTTGTGGTTTATCCATACTTCCTTGAAGCATCCTGGAAGTTATTTGGTATATCATTAATTTTTTTATTAAACAGACTGTTTCAAGGAATTGTACCTGATATTTGTGTTCGAGGTAGTAACTGCATATTTCTTGGTAGTTGCTGCATATTTCTTGGTAGTTACTGCATATTTCTTGGTAGTTACTGCATATTTCTTGGTAGTTGCCGCATATTTCTTGGTAGTTACTGCATATTTCTTGGTAGTTATTGCATATTTCTTGGACCACAAAGTGCACCAATGTGTCTATCATACAAGAATAAGTCACTTCAATTGTAGTTAACTATTTGTATCCCAATCTCGTATTTTAACGAGACAAATGTTTTTTTTATCCACTTTGCATGGATTTCTCCTGTTACACAAAGAAGGTCTGCTTCTAGCATTGGCTTATTAGTTAGGAAGAATATCAGCCAGGATTCTTCTCATACTGCTAGGCGGTGCTGAGACTATATCCACAGTGTCACTCAGTTGGTTCAATATCTATATACCACGCGTGACTGAGTGTTTAGCCATGATATTCGTCCTGTAAGTTGGTATGTAGAACAGAGGGTGATTCCTTGCACGGATATATTTATTGGGTACATATAAACTTAGTGCTTCTAGAATCACGAGACAGTTAAAGCAGCCTTGAAAAACCTTCAGTAGGAATATCACAATGAATTCTTGCCTTCTTGTTTCGAGGCTTCTATAGTTACACACCGTGAGAAGTTCGACATGGTGAGCATATTTTGGGTAATCGCCCTTTGTTCTGTACCATAGATATCTGAGTTTTTATTTGTATTTGTTCTATGTTATTCTTATATTTGAGTTTATGGTGATTTAGTTCCGGTCCCGTGTTTCACATGAACGATACCTCTTCCAAAAAAAGGCATATTACTGACATGTAGTAAATATTTATGTAAACAATTCAACCTTTAAATGCTAGTAAAATGGACAATATCCTAGACCAGTGATGGGTAACCCTTTTTGCTCGGCATGTCAAAATTCTGAAAAAACCTGTCTTGACCCGGGTGCCGTGTCACATCCAGGAATATGAATAATTTTTCCAGCCCTAGTTAATGAAAGAGTTTTGTTTTTGAACTATTTATTTATTATTATTAAAAAGCAAAAACAAATAATTATTTACATTATAGTTCGGAAATTCTAGGATGAGTCCTGTGACAGCTTACAAATTTGCCCCAATATTTACCTAAATAACTTGCTATTTATTAGAATCGAGGCTTATATTAAAGTTGATAAAATAATTAAAATTACTGAACATCGTTACAAGGTTGTATTGGGGCAAATTTGTGAGCTGTCACAGGACTCATCCTACATTTTCTGAATTATAGTGACTTTTTTGTTGCTGAATTGCATTTGCTATTGAAGGTTGGTACGAGTATTTCGTACATTTTAAACACAAGCAAGCGTTACACACTTCATCAGTCGGTCGGTTTCTTTTATTTGTGTTAATATTATTCAACGCAACGAGAATAAGGTCTCACAAAAGAGCGAAGAAAGCGCATCACTCGTTCTTGAGCGAAGACCATCCGTAAATGATGCAATCAAAAGGTCTTGGCGTGTCACCTCTAACACGAGTGTCATAGATTACCCATCACTGTCCTAGACCATGAAAATATCCATAAACTCTGACGTTGCATCATCAATGTGCAGATCTTAAAGATGTCGAAACAAATGAACTACAGCCTCTGAGTCTAAATGGAATAAGGAATTTGTAATTTATTTTTATCAAACACTGTTTATTCCACTTTTTTGTGACGGTATAACCCTATTGTCCCACGCCTCCCTCATCCCTCAGCCCCCCACCGTTGAAGCGTGTATATCGGTACCAGTTTGAACAGCATTTAGTCTTGTTTGCGCTCCCCTGAAGATGAGGTGAAAGCCTTGAAACCGGTAGGGTTATACCGTCACAAAAAAGTGGAATAAACAGTGTTTGATAAAAATAAATTACAATGTTTTTAAACCTCCACAACGTTAATGCCTTAACTATAAACAACATAATAAGGAATTTGTGAGAACCAGAGATAGCTGAAAGTTTTCGACAACATGCAAGCGAAGAATTCTAACATATAGTTTAAAAGAACAACGAAAGTCTACAGAAGTTGGTGATCACAGGAAGAGTTGAGGGAAAACTAACAAGAAGAAGGTGTCCTACAAGATGGACAGACCAAATAAGAGTTTAAAGGATCCTCTTTAAACTCTGCATTTAACATGGTCCAGAACAGAGAAGCATGAAAACAAATGGTGGACCAAGTTCCATTTAACCAAATTCCATATAAATCTTTAAAAAAATTTGTTCTTATACCAACTGCTTAGACCTACAGTCAGATCTCAACAACGTTTGTGAGTGGAGCCACAATAATAAATTATATTTCAATGCATCAAATTGCAAAATTATGTCGTATCATCGCTCACACGTCTTGAAATTCCATAGATATACACTACAATCTATATCTATACCCCGCACAGATAATATTCAAGATCTGGGTGTCTTGTTCCACAGCAATCTCGCGTTTGGTCCTCACATAGAAGTTATGTGCAACTCAGCTTATAAAACTCTAGGATTTGTTATGAGAATCTCTAAGTCGTTTGAAAACCAATTGGTGCTCAAAACGTTGTTTAATTCATTGATCCGTAGCAAATTAGAAAGCAATGCTTGCATTTGGAGCCCGGTGGGGGCGCAGAACTCACTGATGGTGGAGAAAGTACAAAAAAAATATCTACGATATCTCTATATGAGAGAGTTCGGTGTCCATCCATGGCTTTATCCTACTCAGTTTCTGCTGGTCATGCTCGGGTATACCTCCTTGAGCGTAAGGAGAGATCTGCGTATCCTGGTATACGTTGTCAGACTCGTTCGAGGAGTTGTGATGAGCTGTCCAACATTACTAGAAAGATTAGCGTTAAATGTTCCTAACAATAACACTAGACTGCGCCGGCAAGAACTGTTCTCAATAACATACGCAAGAACGGGTCTTCCAGCCGCTATGCCTGTTGGAAGGGCCTTAACTCTTCTGAACGGGACTGCTTCGGATATTGACATATTTCATATCACATTACCAAAAGCAAAAGTAAATTATCTTCTTAGATTGAGCGCGTTAGAAAGCACTCATCAACGTACTTAAGTGACTGTGAATATATGTATATCATATGTTTGTGTGTATATACTCGTATGTATGCGTATGCATTATTTTTTATTTTATATATATATATTTTTTTTCTATGTAATTTTTCTTCTTTTTTAATGTCTTGTATTTTTCAACATAATTGGACTAAGCCTGTTTTGAAAAACATAAATAAATAAATAAATAACATAGACACAGCAGAAGACCACAATGCTCGGCATTGAACGCACAATGAAAAAGAAGAAACTAAACTAATAGGACTTACCTCTGAAACTGGTCAAGTTTCTTAAATGCCATTTGGTATACGCCTCCCTGCCAGGTCCTTCAGGTAACCCTCCCAGGTAAAGTGGTGTAGCCAGTCTCAGGTACTCTCGAGGGCCCTCGTTCACGATGGACCGTGCAGGTCCTCCGTCTACTCTAAGTGTGAAATTCTTCTTTATTGCCAGCAACTCTGCTTTATGGTACGTACCATCAGAGACCATCTCGAAACTGGAAAATTAAGTTATACTAAGAATTAACAATTCAACAACTCCTCAATCCTTAGGTAGTATTGGATAAGGATTCTGTATGGACACTTGATAAATTCATTTAAACTGTACTTGAATCTATATAAAATGGTTTTTAAGCTGATTTTTCTTGACTCGAGTATTGTATTGTAACTACACTTGAATACATCTTTAATAAACTGGAATGGGACAATAAAGGCCTGGTGATTGATGGAAAATATCTGAGCCATTTGAGATTTGCAGACGATATCGTTATATTCTCACAAAACCCGAATGATCTTCAGCACCAACTGTTAGAATTGGCAGAGGTCAGTAAGGAAGTTGGTTTAAAAATGAACCAAATATATGATGAACAGCTTTGCTACCCCAAAACCAATAAACGTAGATGGAAAGCCGCTAGAACTTGTCCAGGAATATGTGTATCTGGGCCAACTTATTTCCTTTGTAGGTGACATATCGGAGGAAACAGCACGAAGGACAAAACTAGTGTGGAGCTCATTTGGACGTTTGAACAACACCTTCAAAAGTAATCTCCCAATATCCTTGAAGCGAAAGGTCTACAACCAGTGTATTCTCCCAGTACTTACGTATGGCTGCGAGACATGGACGCTCACAGTAAATAACACACAAAAGCTCCAGACCGCACAAAGGGGCATGGAGAGATGCATGTTGGGATATACTAAAAGATACTGTAAACGAAACACCTGGATTCGTTAGATAACAAAGGTAGAAGACGTTATAAAGGTGTGCAAAAGAATGAAGTGGCAATGGGCAGTACACATAGCAAGAATGTCAGACTCCCGATGGACATCCGAAATAATCCAATGGTACCCAAGAGGCCCAGAAGAAGACTGTAGGTACGCTGGATAGATGAAATCAGGAAGCATGGCCAGCGTCACATGGCATCAACGAGCAAAAAACCGAACTATTTGGAGTCAACTTGGGGAGACCTTCATCCAGCAGTGGATCTACCTTGGTTGATAATGGTGATGATGATGATTGTAATGATCGGAGACACCGTTCAACTTTTATTATTATGTTTTAATAATACATTTAACCGGTTCACTGCCACGAGCGTGTTGACGCGCTCTCCGATTCAGTGCTTGCCAGACCGGCCATACAAAATGAACGTGTAAACACGCTCTCCTTTGAGCTTGTCGTAAGCCAATATCAAATCCAATTGTAAAAATTTATAAATTATAACACATAGTGACATCTTTTGGGATGGTCAAGAAATACTTAAATATTACAATTTACAGATATTATCAAAGTTACAGTAATCTTTCTAAAAGCTTTCACTGACAGTCAATACGTGTCTCTGATACAGGGTTACCGACTACATTTTTTTGCGACGTAATTGCGATAATTTATAATGACTTCGTTTGTAATTTTGTTCAGTGGTTGATTTTTAACTTTTGTGCGTTATTTTTGTTAATTTTCAAAGTATTTATTTGCAAAGTGTGTTTTCATTGGTTATTGGCGGTAGTTTTGCGGCATAATACGACGTTTATATAGACTTTTTACGGTTTTATTTTATAATTTATTTACCTTTTGCGCTTTATTATACATCATACAGATAATTTGTTGATTTTAGTTTACAAAGTATATTATATTCCACTATATTTATAAGTAAACGTGTTTTCTGTGTCAAGTTGTGACAACCCTGACATTTTGTGAATATTTAAACTGTGTTTTTCTGAGTGAACGGCAGCTCAAACGCCCCACGGTGTATATATTTAGTAAGTTTTCGTAATATCCTTTATATCTGTATACAAAAAATATAATTTTTTTAGGTTATGTTGAAAAAATCCCGGCTTGGTGGGTAACTTCCGGCACTTAAAGCGTTAACAATACTCAAAATAACCGAATATGACTTGCCTATACATAGTTGAGACCGGATGGTTCCCGACATCATAGCTGACACGAATTCTTCCATTGAAAAGTTCCACAGCGAGGTGTTCGTGCTGTCCGAAGTACATGAGAATGCCATTTTGCTGCGTGCTGCTAAAGACCAGGGTCACGTTGCCTTCGGGGCGGGTGCGCAGGGGCTCGAGTTCCACGTACGAGTTGTTGTGAATGAATGTCAGTGACGTCAAATATTCGCAGAGTTTACCTAGAACATAAATCACAGAATTTATAAGACTGAAACACTTTTATTGTTTTATTGGCAATTATGAAATTGTTTGTAAAAATGGTGTTCCACAGGGTTCCCATTTGGGACCGAATTCGTTTTTGTTATTCGTGAATGACATAACAGAGATATTTAATAATGTTAAAATTTTAATATTTGCCGATGACATCAAAATCTACACAACTATACTAGAAAAAATGTAGGATGATCCCTGTGACGTTTGAAATGTCATGTCTCAAAGGGATGGGGTAAAATCGTTTTTTTTTACAAATCTAATAGTTTTTTTACAAATCGAAAAGTTGTTTTTCTCTAAACTGACGTTTTAATTCCTAATTTTCATTATACTGACTTTCTAATGTATTGTATGATTTGTATCTATCTTTAAATAGGCCAAGATCCACTTTGAATTAATACTAATTACGACTATTTCATTTTATGTATAAAAACAATAAAAAATCCAATTATCGTATACCCCATCCCTAGCCAATGCGGACTAACGTAGTGACTTTTGACAAACGTCACCAAATATTATTTGATTTTAACTGACATATTTTTGCTAATTTGTAACAAGGTGTATTAATTTGTCATTATTGTTAGTTTGATGTAATGTATTTACCAAAATAACTTGCTATTTATTAGAATTGAGGCTTATATTAAAGTTGATAAAATAATTAAAATTACTGAACGTCGTTACAAGGTTGTATTGGGGCAAATTTGTGAAACGTCACAGGGGCCATTTTTCTTCTATCTGACAAGGCTGTAAGCCTCGTCACTTTTAACAACAGAATAAAGTCTAACTTAGTTATTGGGATTTGAAGTTTTAAGTTTACAAATCGTAACAACCTCCGCTGTACGCGATCCATTTTATCGACGTGAACATCGTAGTGGGGTTACCATATTACCGAAACGTAATTCAAAATTGTTCTTACCAGAGTAACAAGTATACAAAATATTAAATGATTCTAGCGTAGTAAGCTAGCCTGAGTACAACGCCTAGTCTAGACAATGCCATAGATGTTTAAAAATTGTTCAAATGTTCTAGTAATCACCGAATTCTCTAGACTTTCATAATTAATTCTAGCAATACACCCAAAGTACGTTAGGATTAGATTCCTTCACTTTATTGAAAGTCTTTCTGTCATCTCCAATTCTTGGATGATATAAGCAACATCCCCTCTAAGGTGTGCGCGTGTGCGAGCGCACATCTGTTAAAAATTGTCTGCACACATGTTACCATCTTCCGCACACATCTCAAAGAAAGGAACTTGTAACCATTATTTCGACACGATGACACACTAATACTAAATACTGACCAATCAGTACACAGGAATTGACTAACACAATCACACGCTCTGTGTACCTACGCTATACAGTGAAACCCCGTTTTCACGTTTTTAAAGGGACTGATAAAAAAAACGTAATTGGAGGGAAAACGTAGATTCGGGTCTAGAAAAAAAAATTAAAATAATTTTTTATTTAGATAATCACGCAAATCGGTTTTTTTTTCAATCGATTTGCGTAGTCAAAGTTGTAATGGGTATCCCCAAATCACGCGCGAGCGAAACACGTGAACCAATAACATGTTTATTCACTTTTTCGAGAATTATACTTTTCTCTTGAATCGATAGTATTTTTCTTTGCTGAGACATTATTTGAAGGGATTCAACGGAAAAAATTAAAAGAAATGAAACAAATGTAAATTGACACACGACAATTGACAATTGAAATTGTATGTACACGACCGACACATTTAAAACACAAGCATAGATTGACCAAATACATATACAGTCTGCCTGCCTCTGATTCGCTAAATTTCCCACCAATTACATCGTATTACACGACTCGTGTACCATAACCTTGACCATGAGCGCTGCAGCTGCAGGCGCACACGTGTCTATAAATAGAAACAACATATTTCTGCTTCCTAATATTCATTTCAAATATTTTAAATCGTCGCGCATTTAATTAAATATGTTTATAAATTGATTTGCATTTTAAATATTTCAAACATAAATTGCGGGAAATAAAAACGTAAAAGCGGGTACTAAATGTACTAAAATAAAACGGGATTGGAAAAATTGAACGCAAATAGCGAGAAAACGTGAATACCGGGCACGTAAAAACGGGGTTTCACTGTAGTACGATATAGTCACAGATTCTTTCCTTACGCCGTGTGGACTCTACCTACTTGTATTATGTTACGTATTTCGAATAAAGCCCATATAAGTTGATGGGTCGGGCCGCATACACAATGAAAAAATTAGGGGGAACGTTGGATGTAAGCATTAATACGTATTGAAATCCATGGGATATGGGGCACCCATCTCGAACATAACATCTCAAAGGCGTCTGTTATGTTTCTTTCTCACATAGAATGAGTAAACGAACAAATTATTTTCTCGTCTCACCAGAATACCCAGGGGCACACTTGCACAGATAATCAGAAGGTGCAGCGTCAGTTGTGTAGCAGACTCCGTGCACGCACTCGTGATGTGCACACGGCGATGCAGCCGGGTATAGGGCGGGCCCTAGTTCGCAGTAGCGTCCAGCGTGCTCCGGTGGACAGATGCACGTATAGTCGTTCACTGCGTCAACACACGTGCCGCCATTCTGTAAAAGGTTAAATGTTTGTGAGCAATGAGTAGAAAAAGGAAATAAAGTAAATGGGTCACTAAAACATATGCAAGTCAAATCCCATCATAACTAAATTCGTGGGACTATAAAAAAAAAAAATTTCTTAAAAATGAAACCTTCAAATCTATTTATGGCTTTCAATCTTTTATAGGTTCTAAAAACGAAACCTTTAATCTACTCATAGCTTCTAAAAGCTTTCAATCTGTTCATAGCTTCCAAAAAACGAAACCTTTAAATCTACTCATGGCTTCCAAAAGATTTCAATCTATTCATAGCTTCCAAAAGATTTCAATCTATTCATAGCTTCCAAAAGATTTCAATCTATTCATAGCTTCCAAAAGATTTCAATCTATTCATAGTTACCAAAAGATTTCAATCTATTCATAGCTTCCAAAAGATTTCAATCTATTCATAGCTTCCTAAAGATTTCAATCTATTCATAGCTTCCAAAAGATTTCAATCTATTCATAGCTTCCAAAAGATTTCAATCTATTCATAGCTTCCAAAAGATTTCAATCTATTCATAGTTACCAAAAGATTTCAATCTATTCATAGCTTCCAAAAGATTTCAATCTATTCATAGCTTCCTAAAGATTTCAATCTATTCATAGCTTCCAAAAGATTTCAATCCATTCATAGTTCCAAAAGATTTCAATCCATTCATAGCTTCCAAAAGATTTCAATCTATTCATAGCTTCCAAAAGATTTCAATCAATTCATAGCTTCCAAAAGCTTTCAATCTGTTCATAGCTTCCAAAAATTGAAACCTTTAAATCTATTCATAGCTTCCAAAAGCATTTAGTCTATTCATAGCTTTCAATATATGTGTGTTCATAGCTTCCGAAAGCTTTCGATCTATTCATAGCTTCCAAAAAACTGAAACCTTTAAATCTATTTATAGCTTTCAATCTTTTATAGGTTCCAAAAAACGAAACCTTTAAATCTACTCATAGCTTCCAAAACCTTTCATCTGTTCATAGCTTCCAAAAAATGAAACCTATAAATCTGTTCATAGCTTCCAAAAGCTTTCAATCTATTCATAACTTTCAATCTATGTGTATTCATAGCTTTTGAAAGCTTTCAATCTATTCATAGCTTCCAAAATACGAAACTTTTAAATCCATTCACAGCTTTTCAAAGCTTTTAATCTATCCATAGCTTTTATTTATGTGTATTCATAGCTTCCGTAAGCTTTTAATCTATTCATAGCTTCCAAAATATGAAACCTTTAAATCTGTTCATAGCTTCCAAAAGCTTTCAATCTATTCATAGCTTTCAATCTATGTGTATTCATAGCTTCTGAAAGCTTTCAATCTATTCATAGCTTCCAAAAAACGAAACCTTTAAATCCATTCACAGCTTCCCAAAGCTTTCAATCTATTCATAGCTTTCAATCTATGCGTGTTCATAGCTTCTGAAAGCTTTCAATCTATTCATAGCTTCCAAAAGCTTTCAATCTATTCATAGCTTACAAAAAACGAAACCTTTAAATCCATTCATAGCTTCTCAAACCTTTTAATCTATCCATAACTTTCAATTTATGTGTATTCATAGCTTCCGAAAGCTTTTAATCTATTCACAGCTTCCAAAAAACGAAACCTTAAAATATATTCATAGCTTCCAAAAACTTTCACTCTATGTGCATTCATAGCTTCCAAAAACTTTCAATCTATGTGCATTCATAGCTTCCAAAAAATGAATCCTCCACACCGTGAGATTTGTATTTGTTCTTCACCTTCTTTCATACATTGAAACTCCACAAATTTTCTTTAATGCACGCTACACACAAATTCACGAGTGTATTTATATAACGTATCAGACATGTGATTAATTTAATGCTAATATTCACATAACAGAATCTAACCTATTGTACGAGTATTAGCGAGGTATGCCTGCATATGAAAATATCAAGATTTAAAAAAAATACTGTAATACCTGACACATATGATTGGCGCAGTCGTCCACATTGACAGAGCAGTTGACCCCTGTGTATCCGGGCAGACAGTCGCACGTGTAGTGCGTGAGGTGGTCGTGACACGTGCCGCGCGACCCACACGGGTCACGACCCGCAGGGCAGAACTCTATCTTCATGTCACACTTCTCACCTGAGAAGCAATCAATAAGTTTAAGAGGTTTGGAATGAGATGCTGATTACATTGAGAAATAAATAAACAATTTGACAGCGATACGTGACAGTTTGACAGCGATACAGTTTGACAGTGATACGAGACAGTTTGACAGTGATACGTAACAGTTTGACAGAGATACATGACAGTTTGTCAGTGATAGGTTACAGTTTGATAGTGATACGTGACAGTTTGACAGTGAAACGAGACAGTTTGACAGTGATACGTGACAGTTTGGCAGTGATACGTGACAGTTTGACAGTGATACGTAACAGTTTGACAGAGATACATGACAGTTTGTAAGTGATAGGTTACAGTTTGATAGCGATACGTGAAAGTTTGACAGTGATACGAGACAGTTTGACAGTGATACGTGACAGTTTGGCAGTGATACGTGACAGTTTGACAGTAATACGTAACAGTTTGACTGAGATACATGACAGTTTGTCAGTGATAGGTTACAGTTTGATAGCGATACGTGAACGTTTGACAGTGATACGAGACAGTTTGACAGTGATACGTGACAGTTTGGCAGTGATACGTGACAGTTTGACAGTAATACGTAACAGTTTGACTGAGATACATGACAGTTTGTCAGTGATAGGTTACAGTTTGATAGTGATACGTGACACTTTGACAGTGAAACGAGACAGTTTGACAGTGATACGTGACAGTTTGGCAGTGATACGTGACAGTTTGACAGTGATACGTAACAGTTTGACAGAGATACATGACAGTTTGTAAGTGATAGGCTACAGTTTGATAGTGATACGTGACAGTTTAACAGTGGTACGTGCCAGTTTGACAGTGTTACATGACAGTTTGACAGTGATACGTAACAGTTTGACAGAGATACATGACAGTTTGACAGTGATACTTGACAGTTTGGCAGTGATACGTTACAGTTTGACAGTGATACGTGACAGTTTGGCAGTGATACGTGACAGTTTGACAGCGATACAGTTTGACAGTGATACGAGACAGTTTGACAGTGATACGTAACAGTTTGACAGAGATACATGACAGTTTGTCAGTGATAGGTTACAGTTTGATAGCGATACGTGAAAGTTTGACAGTGATATGAGACAGTTTGACAGTGAAACGTGACAGTTTGGCAGTGATACGTGACAGTTTGACAGTAATACGTAACAGTTTGACTGAGATACATGACAGTTTGTCAGTGATAGGTTACAGTTTGATAGTGATACGTGACAGTTTGAAAGTGAAACGAGACAGTTTGACAGTGATACGTGACAGTTTGGCAGTGATACGTGACAGTTTGACAGTGATACGTAACAGTTTGACAGAGATACATGACAGTTTGTAAGTGATAGGCTACAGTTTGATAGTGATACGTGACAGTTTAACAGTGGTACGTGCCAGTTTGACAGTGTTACATGACAGTTTGACAGTGATACGTGACAGTTTGATAATGATACGTGACAGTTTGACAGCGATACGTGACAGTTTGATAGTGATACGTGACAGTTTGACAGGGATACGAGACAGTTTGACAGTGATACGTGACAGTTTGACAATTTTACGTGACAGTTTGATAGTGATACGTGACAGTTTGACAGTGATACGAGACAGTTTGACAGTGATACGTGACAGTTTGGCAGTGATACGTGACAGTTTGACAGTAATACGTAACAGTTTGACTGAGATACATGACAGTTTGTCAGTGATAGGTTACAGTTTGATAGTGATACGTGACAGTTTGACAGTGAAACGAGACAGTTTGACAGTGATACGTGACAGTTTGGCAGTGATACGTGACAGTTTGACAGTGATACGTAACAGTTTGACAGAGATACATGACAGTTTGTAAGTGATAGGCTACAGTTTGATAGTGATACGTGACAGTTTAACAGTGGTACGTGCCAGTTTGACAGTGTTACATGACAGTTTGACAGTGATACGTGACAGTTTGATAATGATACGTGACAGTTTGACAGCGATACGTGACAGTTTGATAGTGATACGTGACAGTTTGACAGGGATACGAGACAGTTTGACAGTGATACGTGACAGTTTGACAATTTTACGTGACAGTTTGATAGTGATACGTGACAGTTTGACAGTGATACGTGACAGTTTGGCAGTGATAAGTGACAGTTTGGCAGTGATACGTGACAGTTTGGCAGTGATACGTGACAGTTTGACAGCGATACGTGACAGTTTGACAGTAATACTTGACAGTTTGACAGTGATAGTTTGACAGTGATACGTGACAGTTTGACAGTGATAGGTGACACTTGTTCACTAATATGTTTTGTAGCTTTCGATGTCTTCGTATCAGTTGTATCAAGTCTTTTGGAGTATTGTACCGTGTAGTTTGGATTATGTCGCTAATGTTTGGAAAGCATTGCCTAACCCCATAATCAAATCGTAGCGACAACTAAAAGGATATGAACAATAACTTCAACCTTTGTGGAAGCCGCATGCTTGTTTTTTTCCTGGTGAGATGGACCCATGCACTCACGTTACAGGTGAGACCCTGCTATAGGCCAAACAATATCCACCGCGCATCAACTAATGGGGAAGTTGACTATAAACAAACAGAAAAATTGAAATCATAATCCAGACCACGTGATACAATACTCCAAAAGATCTTATGCATACTAATTTACGTTCTCACACTGACTTTCTGTTTTGCTGAAAAGGGTATCTGCCAGTTTACGTGTCAAAAGATTCAGTGTTTTCCCTCTCACAAGAAGTGTAGCGTGTCAGTAATTTCAGGAAATACCTTTTCCACTATTTAGTCTGGATGAGCCGTAGTCGGGCTGAGGTGTAGTCTGGCTGAGCTGTAGTCTGGCTGAGGTGTAGTCTATGTGTGTTAGCCTTTGACTCAATTCCGATTTACTTTTAAATGGATAAACAATTGTTATCGAACATATGCATTGTTCGATTCAAGTGCTCCATATTATATTATAAATAATACATAAAATGTCCTTGCATTATTGCATCATTGTGGATTGAATGGCTTGAAAACGTAACAGGTGTCAAGCGACATCCGCTCATGACCACTGCTTTCCAAAGATTGAGATGTTGAAAGAGGCCAAGGTAGTATTTATGTCACCCTATGAACTTCGCTTAAGCAGTAAGGCCAGTATGCTTGCGGCGTGTGTAGGATCATATATATAAGACACCAATGCGCTGTTCTATTTCCTTTGCTTTTCCCTCGCTGTCTCTCCATGAACATATGACAGGTAAATTTGATATAGATATTAACAGCATTCATGCTGCCTGGCTATAATGATAATACTGCCCAATAGTGTAGCGAGTGCTGTGACATTGAACCAGTGTATGAGACGTCAGGACAAAATCCTACACACAAACCCAGGAGTGCTGTTCTGTTTCCTTTGCTTTTCCCTCGCTGTCTCTCCATGAACATATGACAGGTAAACTTGATATAGATATTAACAGCATTCATGCTGCCTGGCTATAATGATAATACTGCCCAATAGTGTAGTGAGTGCTGTGACACTGAACCAGTGTATGAGACGTCTGGACAAGTTCCTACACACAAACCCAGGAGTGCTGTTCTGTTTCCTTTGCTTTTCCCTCGCTGTCTCTCCATGAACATATGCCAGGTAAACTTGATATAGATATTAACAGCATTCATGCTGCCAATAATGATAATACTGCCCAATAGTGTAGTGAGTGCTGTGACACTGAACCAGTGTATGAGACGTCTGGACAAGTTCCTACACACAAACCCAGGAGTGCTGTTCTGTTTCCGTTGCTATTCCCTCGCTGTCTCTCCATGAACATATGACAGATAAACTTGATATAGATATTAACAGCATTCATGCTGCCTGGCTATAATGATAATACTGCCCAATAGTGTAGTGAGTGCTGTGACACTGAACCAGTGTATGAGACGTCTGGACAAGTTCCTACACACAAACCCAGGAGTGCTGTTCTGTTTCCTTTGCTTTTCCCTCGCTGTCTCTCCATGAACATATGCCAGGTAAACTTGATATAGATATTAACAGCATTCATGCTGCCAATAATGATAATACTGCCCAATAGTGTAGTGAGTGCTGTGACACTGAACCAGTGTATGAGACGTCTGGACAAGTTCCTACACACAAACCCAGGAGTGCTGTTCTGTTTCCGTTGCTATTCCCTCGCTGTCTCTCCATGAACATATGACAGATAAACTTGATATAGATATTAACAGCATTCATGCTGCCTGGCTATAATGATAATACTGCCCAATAGTGTAGTGAGTGCTGTGACACTGAACCAGTGTATGAGACGTCTGGACAAGTTCCTACACACAAACCCAGGAGTGCTGTTCTGTTTCCTTTGCTTTTCCCTCGCTGTCTCTCCATGAACATATGCCAGGTAAACTTGATATAGATATTAACAGCATTCATGCTGCCAATAATGATAATACTGCCCAATAGTGTAGTGAGTGCTGTGACACTGAACCAGTGTATGAGACGTCTGGACAAGTTCCTACACACAAACCCAGGAGTGCTGTTCTGTTTCCGTTGCTATTCCCTCGCTGTCTCTCCATGAACATATGACAGATAAACTTGATATAGATATTAACAGCATTCATGCTGCCTGGCTATAATGATAATACTGCCCAATAGTGTAGTGAGTGCTGTGACACTGAACCAGTGTATGAGACGTCTGGACAAGTTCCTACACACAAACCCAGGAGTGCTGTTCTGTTTCCTTTGCTTTTCCCTCGCTGTCTCTCCATGAACATATGCCAGGTAAACTTGATATAGATATTAACAGCATTCATGCTGCCAATAATGATAATACTGCCCAATAGTGTAGTGAGTGCTGTGACACTGAACCAGTGTATGAGACGTCTGGACAAGTTCCTACACACAAACCCAGGAGTGCTGTTCTGTTTCCGTTGCTATTCCCTCGCTGTCTCTCCATGAACATATGACAGGTAAACTTGATATAGATATTAACAGCATTCATGCTGCCTGGCTATAATGATAATACTGCCCAATAGTGTAGTGAGTGCTGTGACACTGAACCAGTGTATGAGACGTCTGGACAAGTTCCTACACACAAACCCAGGAGTGCTGTTCTGTTTCCTTTGCTTTTCCCTCGCTGTCTCTCCATGAACATATGCCAGGTAAACTTGATATAGATATTAACAGCATTCATGCTGCCAATAATGATAATACTGCCCAATAGTGTAGTGAGTGCTGTGACACTGAACCAGTGTATGAGACGTCTGGACAAGTTCCTACACACAAACCCAGGAGTGCTGTTCTGTTTCCGTTGCTATTCCCTCGCTGTCTCTCCATGAACATATGACAGATAAACTTGATATAGATATTAACAGCATTCATGCTGCCTGGCTATAATGATAATACTGCCCAATAGTGTAGTGAGTGCTGTGACACTGAACCAGTGTATGAGACGTATGGACAAGTTCCTACACACAAACCCAGGAGTGCTGTTCTGTTTCCGTTGCTTTTCCCTCGCTGTCTCTCCATGAACATATGACAGATAAACTTGATATAGATATTAACAGCATTCATGCTGCCTGGCTATAATGATAATACTGCCCAATAGTGTAGTGAGTGCTGTGACATTGAACCAGTGTATGAGACGTCTGGACAAGTTCCTACACACAAACCCAGGAGTGCTGTTCTGTGCCCTTTGCTTTTCCCTCGCTGTCTCTCCATGAACATATGACAGGTAAACTTGATATAGATATTAACAGCATTCATGCTGCCTGACTATTACGATAATAATGAAGAAGAATATCTTACCCGTGTATCCAGGCTGACACCTGCAGGTGTAAGAGTTTAGTTGATCCACACACGTTGCATTGTTCTGACAGGTGTGGTTCATGCAGTCATCTATGTTGGTTTCACAGCGCATACCCGTGAAACCGGAGACACATTGGCAACTAAAAATGTTAAACACATCATTGAGTTTATTGATTGGTCATGGTCACAGATAAATAGCTTTGTTCGAGTTAAGAAAACGTTGGCTTTGAGAAGGTTCTCATTTTAGCGATTTTGTAAACATACTGTGGATCACTTCGTTGCTCTGTTGAGATAAGACAAAACTACTAAAAATTTTTTTTTGATCTCTCGTATGGATGAGTCAATAGTATCAAAATCTGCTAAGATGATAGTTTATAACGGTATTTTGGTACCAACATTTTTATTTATTTATTTAACACTTTTATTGCAATACAATCTGGCGGGCTTATTGCCAGGCGGCAATCTCTTCCAACCAACCAGACGAAAGTAAATGAAGCAAGTTACGTGGTCGCATAAATCATTCAAATGACTATCCATCCCCACGAAATCCATAAACATATACGTGAGCACATGCCCACGAACCCCACAAAGACGGACAATCACCCGAACATTATTTTTCATATAAAGTGAGATATCATCAATCAAAATGAAAGGAAGGGATGGTGGAGAGGAAAGGAAAAGAAAAATCAGGAATGAAACACGTTATTTTACTGACTAGAAATTAAGAGGTTTTTCAGTCGCTTCTTAAAGCATGCCATGGACGGAGCGAGTCTTATATTGGTTTGTAACTGATTCCAGAGTCTCACTGCATGGACAGTAAAGGACGACGTAAAGAAAGAGGAGCGGTGAACTGGAAAGGCCAATAGACAATCTCTGTTTGAGCGTAGCGCTAATCCATGATTGGAAAGACGCTGAAAATTTTCGGCGACATAAGAGGGTGCGGCGGGACAGTTAAGAATATTATACAATAGAGACAGTATATGAATTTGGCGTCTATTTCTAACATTCAACCAGTTCAATGCCTTCTGGTATGAAGTTATATGATCGTACTTTCTTAGGTTGAAAATAAATCTTAGACAAACATTTTAAAGACGCTGTAATTTGTCCAGCTGTTCTTCTGTAACATCCAAGTAACATACGTCCGCATAGTCCAGAATCGGAAAGAGCAGAGATTGTACGAGTAAAGTTTAGGTTTTAGTAGGCAGGAATCTTGGCAACACTTTAACGGAATGAAGGCTGAAGAAGATCCTTCGGCTTACCTCATTTATTTGATCTCGCCATGA
Organism: Odontocerum albicorne; assembly: GCA_949825065.1. Classification (NCBI taxonomy): domain Eukaryota; kingdom Metazoa; phylum Arthropoda; class Insecta; order Trichoptera; family Odontoceridae; genus Odontocerum; species Odontocerum albicorne. Next base: position 6,696,640 of record OX463863.1, on the reverse strand, counting down.
GAGAGTGTTGTACGGGAGTGAAACTTAGACAAGGAAAATTACTAAAAGCCAAATAAATGCTGTGGAAATTTGTGTACTTTGAAAAATAAATGAGGTGATTATTACCATGCGGAGCAAATAAATGAATAAATACTAAAAAAATAAATGTACAGAGTAAATACGGCAGAGGAAGACCAAGGAGAGAATGGTTGAATCAAGAGAACGATATTTTGAAATAATGAAATGTAGAAACTCAATGAAAGTCAGAAGTTATAGTTCTATCAGGATGTGGAAGAGGTGATATATATACGAGAAGATGTGTAGAGATAAGAAACTTTGATGCTCTGTCCTTTCTGCCTACTCCAACAGGAAAATGCGTAATGTTATGTATTTATTTAATTTTGCAAAAATAATTTGGCGGGCTTATTGCTAGGCGGCAATCTCTTCCAACCGACCAGACAAAAGTAAATAAAGCAAGTTACATATTCGCATAAATCATTCAAATGACTATTTATCCCCATGAACACATACGTGAGCACATGCCCACGAACCCCACAAAGACGGACAATCACCCGAACATTATTTTTCATATAAAGTGAGATATCAACAATCAAAGGGAAAGGAAGGGATGGCGGAGAGGAAATGTTATTTATGTATGGTATTAAATTTTCATCATATACAGGATGAACTGGGGTATTTAAATATCGTATTGAAATATCTTCCAACCAACCGGAAAGTTGTTAAATAGGTCTTAAATGTAAACTAGACTAGACCATTTTTCAAATTCGCTAGCAGGTATTTTAACAAGTAGGTTACAAAGGTAAAATGTACCATTTTTATGGGTTTTGGTCTTTGTACGTACCTAAATCTCCCTTCCTCAAGCAGAATGCAAGTGGCCTGGTTAGAGCAGGGTTGTCCGTAGCAAGCGTCAATAGGTCTGGCGCACGTCTCCCCGTGGTACCCTGGGGGACAGGAACAGAGGAAGCCCCCGTCCTTGCCAGCAGAGCAGGAGCCCCCGTGGAGGCAGGGAGAGGAGCGACATGCATCGCACTTCGTTGCCACTGATTCTGGAATAACACCTGTAAACAAGTAAAAAGAAAAAAAGAAACTTTTAGTTAGTAAAAAGACAACTTTATAAAACACTGTTTTATAAAGACAGGATAAATAAAACTTCATATAACACTTTGTTTTATAAAGATAGAATAAATACAACTTTATAAAACACTTTGTTTTATAAAGACAGGATAAATAAAACTTTATAAAACGCTTTGTTTTATAAAGACAGGATAAATAAAACTTTATAAAACGCTTTGTTTTATAAAGACAGGATAAGTAAAACTTTATAAAACGCTTTGTTTTATAAAGACAGGATAAATAAAACTTTATAAAACGCTTTGTTTTATAAAGACAGGATAAATAAAACTTTATAAAACGCTTTGTTTTATAAATACAGGATAAATAAAGCTTTATAAAACGCTTTGTTTTATAAAGATAGGATAAATAAAACTTTATAAAACACTTTGTTTTATAAAGACAGGATAAATAAAACTTCATATAACACTTTGTTTTATAAAGATAGGATAAATAAAACTTTATAAAACGCTTTGTTTTATAAAGATAGGATAAATAAAACTTTATAAAACACTTTGTTTTATAAAGACAGGATAAATAAAACTTCATATAACACTTTGTTTTATAAAGATAGGATAAATAAAACTTTATAAAACGCTTTGTTTTATAAAGATAGGATAAATAAAACTTCATATAACACTTTGTTTTATAAAGAAAGGATAAATAAAACTTCTTAAAACACTTTGTTTTATAAAGACAGGATAAATAAAACTTTATAAAACGCTTTGTTTTATAAAGACAGGATAAATAAAACTTTATAAAACGCTTTGTTTTATAAAGACAATAAATAAAGCTTTATAAAACGCTTTGTTTTATAAAGACAGGATAAATAAAACTTCATATAACACTTTGTTTTATAAAGATAGGATAAATAAAACTTTATAAAACGCTTTGTTTTATAAAGATAGGATAAATAAAACTTCATATAACACTTTGTTTTATAAAGAAAGGATAAATAAAACTTCTTAAAACACTTTGTTTTATAAAGACAGGATAAATAAAACTTTATAAAACGCTTTGTTTTATAAAGACAGGATAAATAAAACTTTATAAAACGCTTTGTTTTATAAAGACAATAAATAAAGCTTTATAAAACGCTTTGTTTTATAAAGACAGGATAAATAAAACTTTATAAAACGCTTTGTTTTATAAAGACAGGATAAATAAAACTTTATAAAACGCTTTGTTTTATAAATACAGGATAAATAAAGCTTTATAAAACGCTTTGTTTTATAAAGATAGGATAAATAAAACTTTATAAAACGCTTTGTTTTATAAAGACAGGATAATTAAAACTTTATAAAACGCTTTGTTTTATAAAGACAGGATAAATAAAACTTTATAAAACGCTTTGTTTTATAAAGACAGGATAAATAAAGCTTTATAAAACGTTTTATTTTATAAAGACAGGATAAATAAAACTTCATATAACACTTTGTTTTATAAAGATATGATAAATAAAACTTTATAAAACACTTTGTTTTATAAAGACAGGATAAATAAAACTTTATAAAACGCTTTGTTTTATAAAGACAGGATTAATAAAACTTTATAAAACGCTTTGTTTTATAAAGACAGGATAAGTAAAACTTTATAAAACGCTTTGTTTTATAAAGACAGGATAAATAAAACTTTATAAAACGCTTTGTTTTATAAAGACAGGATAAATAAAACTTTATAAAACGCTTTGTTTTATAAATACAGGATAAATAAAACTTTATAAAACGCTTTGTTTTATAAAGATAGGATAAATAAAACTTTATAAAACACTTTGTTTTATAAAGACAGGATAAGTAAAACTTCATATTACACTTTGTTTTATAAAGATAGGATAAATAAAACTTTATAAAACGCTTTGTTTTATAAAGATAGGATAAATAAAACTTTATAAAACACTTTGTTTTATAAAGACAGGATAAATAAAACTTCATATAACACTTTGTTTTATAAAGAAAGGATAAATAAAACTTTATAAAACACTTTGTTTTATAAAGACAGGATAAATAAAACTTTATAAAACGCTTTGTTTTATAAAGACAGGATAAATAAAACTTTATAAAACGCTTTGTTTTATAAAGACAATAAATAAAGCTTTATAAAACGCTTTGTTTTATAAAGACAGGATAAATAAAACTTTATAAAACGCTTTGTTTTATAAAGACAGGATAAGTAATACTTTATAAAACGCTTTGTTTTATAAAGACAGGATAGTTAAAACTTTATAAAACGCTTTGTTTTATAAAGACAGGACAAATAAAACTTTATAAAACGCTTTGTTTTATAAAGACAGGATAAATAAAACTTTATAAAACGCTTTGTTTTATAAAGACAGGATAAATAAAGCTTTATAAATCGTTTTATTTTATAAAGACAGGATAAATAAAACTTCATATAACACTTTGTTTTATAAAGATATGATAAATAAAACTTCATAAAACGCTTTGTTTTATAAAGACAGGATAAATAAAACTTAATGAAAAGCTTTGTTTTATAAAGACAGGATAAATAAAGCTTTATAAATCGTTTTATTATATAAAGACAGGATAAATAAAACTTTATAAAACGCTTTGTTTTATAAAGATAGGATAAATAAAACTTTATAAAACACTTTGTTTTATAAAGACAGGATAAATAAAACTTCATATAACACTTTGTTTTATAAAGATAGGATAAATAAAACTTTATAAAACACTTTGTTTTATAAAGACAGGATAAATAAACCTTTATAAAACGCTTTGTTTTATAAAGACAGGATAAATAAAACTTTATAAAACGCTTTGTTTTATAAAGACAATAAATAAAGCTTTATAAAACGCTTTGTTTTATAAAGACAGGATAAATAAAACTTTATAAAACGCTTTGTTTTATAAAGACAGGATAAATAAAACTTCACATAACGCTTTGTTTTATAAAGATAGGTTAAATAAAAGTTCATAAGACGCTACGTTTTATAAAGACACGATAAATAAAACATTTTATAAACAGACAGTTTTTAAAATAGTTCAATATCACAGCACTCATCATCAACGTTCCCTCTAAGGTGTGCGCATGTGCGGCTGCAAATCTGTTAAAAATTGTTAACACACATGTTTCCATCTTCCGCACACATCTCAAAGAAAGGAACTTGTAACCATATTTTGTTTGGCGCAATTATATATTTTATTTGATATTTCATGACGGGGTTCTCAGGTTCCTTTCTTTGAGATGTGTGCGGAACATGGAAACACCATATATAGTCCACGCGCCGTAAGGAGCCTCTTTTTTCTTGCACATTTAAGTTGAGTGGATATCAGTTGAAACTCTCTAAAAATAAATTCCACAATAACTGAGGAAACATGATTTTGCTAATTGAGTTGTGGAATCTAGGAACAACGTGTAGTGAAAGCTGTGACATTGAACCAATATGAAAAAACACTGTTTATTCCACTTTTTATAACGGTATAACCCTACCGGTTTCAAGGTGCACACCTCATCTTCAGGGAAGCACAAACAAGACTGAATTCTGTTCGAACTGGTACCGACATACACACTTCTAACGGTGAACATCCATATCTTCTTCTTCTCCATGGTTCCATCCCAACTCACTGTCTTCGAATACTAATGGGGTCAGCTCTCCTCGTCCTCAGGTTGTATGCTCTTCTGTCCCGGACTATATCCCCCAGGCTGTGCCTCTGCATCAGGTTATCTTTTTGCACCACCCATGAATTCTTTGGTCTTCCTCTGGTTGTTATTCGAGAAAGATCTCGAGGGTGCTCTGCGTCCAACGTGCCCATACCATCTCAATCCATCCGCCTCTCCTCCATCTTCCTGTTGATGTCTGTAACACATAGGCTTCCACGAATGCGTGAGCTTTTTATTTTGTCTCTTAACGATACGTTGACCATCTTAGCATGCGCATTTCAGCAGTTTCTAGTTGCCTGGAGTAAGAGTTATACATCGTCCAGCATTCGGAGCCATAGAGGAGTGCGGGTCTGACAATCGTTTGGTATACTTTTCCTTTTAACTTTACTGGCATTTTCGGATCACATAGAACTCCCGTCATTGATCTAAACTTCATCCATCCCACACTAATTCTATGTGTTACATCTGCTGCACATCCTCCATCGCTATGGATGAGTGACCCAAGATACTTAAAGGAGTCACAATTTGGTAATGTTTCTCCATCCATTTGCATAACGGGAGTGACAGCATTTGTGTTCTCTCCGTATCTGATAAGTGCTATACCAAAGTTGTTCAAGCCGTAGACTGGAATATTGCCAACAGTCAAAAAAGGCCAGTACATATAATACAGGCCAGTGTACGTTATTTTTCAATTCATAACAGATAAAAACGTTAAGATGTTTTGTTAACTTCCATATGGGAGATCTAAAGATTGAGAATCTTCAAAGGTATCGTGAACTCTCTCGTTTTGTTTTGTAAATATCCAGATCTCGAAAACGTATCGTAAACTCTCTCGTCTTGTTTTGTAAATATCCAGATCTCCAAAAGGTATCGTGAACTCTCTCGTCTTGTTTTGTAAATATCCAGATCTCCGAAAGGTATCGTGAACTCTCTCGTCTTGTTTTGTAAATATCCAGATCTCCGAAAGGTATCGTGAACTCTCTCGTCTTGTTTTGTAAATATCCAGATCTCCGAAAGATATCGTGAACTCTCTCGTCTTGTTTTGTAAATATCCAGATCTCCGAAAGGTATCGTGAACTCTTTCGTCTTGTTTTGTAAATATCCAGATCTCCGAAAGAACAAAGTTTAATAAAATACAATTACCTTTACACTGGAAAGCTGTTGCTGGAGTCGAGAGAAGTAACTTGTCTTTCATGTAGAAGGGCTCGGCACAACGTGCTATACCAGGTTCCACATAGTCCACCTTCACCCAGTCAGCCAGCCACTTCAGCCAACAGTCGCAGTACAGTGGATTGGAGCCGAGGGCACTAGAATAATGTTTCGTTACGATATTAAATGATTTTAATAACTATTTTTTATATACTCGTAATATGGTCAGACTACTGAAATGGAACTCTGTTTCAGACCTCCGTTGATTAGTTGCTAATAGATCTGTCTCCAAGCTCGGGGATTGCAGGTTCGATTTTCATTTTGTTACGATTGCTTATTTAGTGAACAATCTTTTATTGACCATTAAAAATAGTTACGGTAATAAAAATCTAGTTAGAATTTTGAATGCACATAAATATTACATGTCATAAAAAGTACAAATATTAACTATCATTGACTAAGAATATCAGAAAAAAGTGCGTAGAACAAAAAATTCATTCAATTACAAATAAAAAGTTTATTTAAAAAAATACTAAAAAACTAAACTACAAAATGATGCCTAATTGTTGGCAGTACCATATATGTCGGCAGTAATTGTTTCTGTTTCGCCTGGTTTCAGTAGTGCACAGTAAATAACTCCCGTGCTATCCCACCACACACAAATAAGTACCTTTTTACCGTTAGAGACGGTTTTGGAGTAGGAATAGCTACCTGGCCCGGTGAAAGCCATTGTCTTTTTTGTGTATAATTATTGTATCCGAAGGTCATCTAGAAAGTAAGGTTACAAGAGCTCCTGAGGCCGGTGGAAATTTTTTGTTTCAAAGTTGGCGCACCTGGCGTGTAGGGGAGATCCTAACGGTCAGGTTTGGTCCCGCGTGTTTGTCGGCCATTTTGTTCAGTCACAGTAAATTCTTCCGATGGAGAGGTCGTCGCGCGCTCCCGCTACAAAACGTCTGTGCGAGATCCGCGCGGTAATCCGTTTTTTGACTTTACAGAACAATACCACCGCGAATATCTATCGGAAGCTCGTGGAAGTTTATGGTAGTGATGTGATAAGTCGACAACATGTCACGAAGTGGGTTAGGTTGTTCAGAGAAGGCCATACTGATACGACAAGGCAAGGCAGTGATTTCTGACGAACTTGTGCAAAAAATTTAAGAACAAGTGCGAAATGACCGCCGTCTGACGCTTGACGACCTTCACGAAGAATTTCTTCACGATGACATTTCTCAAAGTCTACTTGGTGATATTGTGTCGGAAAAACTTGGTTACAAGAAGTTGTGCGCGAGATGGGTGCCCAGAATGCTCACACCGGAGAACAGTCAAAATCGCGTGACCGCCGCGCGTGTATTTTTGGATCGTTTTGCACAGGAGGGAGAAGCTTTTCTGGACTCTAGCGTGACGGGAGATGAGACGTGGGTGTGTCACTACACCCCGACAATTTTCCAGCGATCAAGAGGTCGAGGAAGCTGTGAAGAAGTGGCTGAAAAAGCTGGCGGCGGAGGTCTATGACACTGGCATACTAAATCTGGTGCCCCGACTACAGAAATGTCTCGATCTCGACGGCGATTACGTTGGCAAATAGTTGAATATATTTGTGAAGTATCCTGTGAATTTCAATTAAATACAAACATTTTTCGATCCTGCATAAATGTTGTAACCTGACTTTCTTGGATGACCCTCGTAGAATCCATTTTTTGTCACAGGTTCAACAATTCGCCGCAAAAAGGGTTCAGATTCATACCTGTTTAGCGGATGTCCTTGAAGGGACGCGCTGATGATTTTGATTGTTTGGTATTTAAATAAAATACGTCAATTAGCGATGCGGAAAGAGAGAGTGAATGAATCAATGAATAATAAATAGTGATTAATGATGCTTTATTTATCGGTAAGTAGGTATTTATACATTTCAGGATGGGCGCGGGAGTGCGCCCGCAATATATTTTTATCTCGCTTCTGTGCGTGCAGAGATGGTCGATTGAAATATTGCAGACATCGCAATTAGTTTTGTGGGTAGACGATTTGTTTGCGAAAACGGCGAGACAGCGCGATGCGTTCTCTTTCTACTGTGGAATGTATCGTAAATAGTATTTTCGGGTAAACAATTTCAATGTTTTGGTATGCGACCTTTGGACATATCCAAAGGTCGTTTCGTCGGTCGTTGACCGTGTATGTTGACAATATTTCAGCGACGACAGTAGTTCCTACACCTGAATAAGAGAGACACACAGATAGTATGTCACTGTTCTAGTGCAGTTAATGATAATTCATGAGGAACTTAAATTCCTTGTCTGTAACTTTTCCCTATGCGATGAAGGTGGCCCTGTATAGTTGACCATAGGCAGCTAAGCTCGCTTGATAATGCTGAGATGGATTGTCGAGGATCAGACTGCACTAAAGATGTCAGAATATCATCATCTATTTTTAAAGGTCTTCCCATTTTAGGAGCACATTTGAGGTCCCTGTCACCATTTTTAATTTTTTTTATCCACCTATGACACTTATCAAGTGTCAATACATCTCCATACCTTTCGTTAATCTTCTGCGTTGCTTCTTTCACTTTCATTTTTCGATCAAACAAAAATATCGTACAATGACGCAAATGTTCTTCATCAATTGTTGGTCTCGACATTGTTTATTTAAAAATATCGTACAATGACGCAAATGTTCTTCATCAATTGTTGGTCTCGACATTGTTTATTTAAAAATATCGTACAATGACGCAAATGTTCTTCCTCAATTGCTGGTCTCGACATTGTTTATTTAAAAATATCATACAATGACGCAAATATTCTTTATCAATTGTTGGTCTCGACATTGTTTATTTAAAAATATCGTACAATGACGCAAATGTTCTTCATCAATTGTTGGTCTCAACATTGTTTATTTAAAAATATCGTAAAATGACGCAAATGTTCTTCATCAATTGTTGGTCTCGACATTGTTTATTTAAAAATATCGTACAATGACGCAAATGTTCTTCATCAATTGCTGGTCTCGACATTGTTTATTTAAAAATATCATACAATGACGCAAATATTCTTTATCAATTGTTGGTCTCGACATTGTTTATTTAAAAATATCGTACAATGACGCAAATGTTCTTCATCAATTGTTGGTCTCAACATTGTTTATTTAAAAATATCGTAAAATGACGCAAATGTTCTTCATCAATTGTTGGTCTCGACATTGTTTATTTAAAAATATCGTACAATGACGCAAATGTTCTTCATCAATTGCTGGTCTCGACATTGTTTATTTAAAAATATCATACAATGACGCAAATGTTCTTCATCAATTGTTGGTCTCAACATTGTTTATTTAAAAATATCGTAAAATGACGCAAATGTTCTTCATCAATTGTTGGTCTCGACATTGTTTATTTAAAAATATCGTACAATGACGCAAATATTCTTTATCAATTGTTGGTCTCGACATTGTTTATTTAAAAATATCGTACAGTGACGCAAATGTTCTTCATCAATTGTTGGTCTCGACATTGTTTATTTAAATAACGGTAAAAAAACTAACACAAAAACAATTAACTGACAAGTCTTAATTCACTAGTCTGGTTAACACTTAGGCCTATAAAAACATCTTTCTGGTTTGTTGAAAGAGATTGCCACCTGGCAATAAACTAGCAAGGAAAAAAATAAAATAAAAATCCGTCTTCACTGCACTGCACTGTGTCTCAACATAAACTGACAATTGTAAAACAGGGTGTCAAAATATTTTGAATTCTTTTCGGTCCCTCTAATACAATAATAATTTCACAAACAATTTTACAAAATAAATTTTCTTATTTCCATGACGCATACGTCCGGTACATGCTATATTGGAAGTTTTCTACAAAAGTGATGCCAACTTGTTGGGCTATTTGAACACCTTTAGCTGATATTCTTTTGCCACTCGAGTGTGTCATTGCAGGAGGAAGAGTTCTGTTCGGCAGTTCTTCGTTCGTCATTAAGTAACACCACACTATCAATAAATAAACAAGATTTCAATCTTCTAATATAGATTGCGTTGAAAGGAGACTTATTTTGTCATCCATAACAACGTGCGTGACAATGTGACTGAACTGTACATACCATAAGTGCAATACTAAAAGAAAGCCAACTTACATATGCGTAATAGAATGCACACCATCGAACAGTCCTTCTGGTAGAGTGCTAAGTTGGTTTCCATGTAAACTCAACACACGCAATGCTGGCAGACCTCGTAACGCATGTTTCTGCACACAGCGTAACTTGTTATAGCTAACGATGAGTGTGGACAGACGGCCGAGACCAGCGAAGGTATCGTTCGGCAGCACACCAATCTGATTGTTGCTCAGGTCCAAACGGGTCAACCAGGAGAGGTGACGGATTCGATCCGAGTCGATTGTTGATACATTGTTGGATTCCAGATAACTGTAAATAGGAAAGAATAATTTAAAGAAAAATATTTAAATTTTATTAACTGTATTTGACAACTTAAATTTGAAACTCCGTCAGAGGATGATTAGATGCTATGTGTGGTCTGTTTTATTGTACGGTTGTGAAACATGGACCTTGAAAGTCCAGGCAATGAACAGACTGGAAGCATTTGAAATGTGGTTGCATCGTCGAATGCTCAAAATTCCCTGGACAGACATGGTGACAAATACCGAAGTCCTGAGGCGAGCTAGAGCTGACAGGGAGTTGTTGTCCACTATAAAAGTTAGAAAGATTTCATATCTGGGTCACGTGCTGCGTGGAGAGAAGTACCACTTGCTCCAGCTTATATTGAAGGGGAAAGTCGAGGGACACCGGGGGCCCGGAAGAAGACAGATGTCCTGGCTGCGGAATGTGAGGGAGTGGACCGGCATCCGGAGTGCAGAGGAACTGTTCCGGGCGGCTCAGGACCGAGACGGATTCGCCGAAGTGATCGCCAACGTTGGGGGGACCCGACAGGGCACTTAGAAGAAGAAGAACTGTATTTGCCTGAATATGACGTGATGTTTTTTTAACATCGAAACTTAAAAAAAAATGATGTTATATTTGAGACTTAAAAAATGAATTCCCTAGTGGAATGACCTCACAGTTACTAACACGTCGATCAATAAGTCCCGGGACTAACCAACAGATGATGCCGCTATAGTTTGGAAATTCTAGGATGAGTCCTGTGACAACTCACAAATTTGGCCCAATACAACCTTATGTAATGTGTTTACTTAAATAACTTGCTATTTATTAGAATCGAGGCTTATATTAAAGTTGATAAAATAATTAAAATTACTGAACATCGTTACAAGGTTGTATCGGGGCAAATTTGTGAGCTGTCACAGGACTCATCCTAGAATTTCCGAACTATAATAACAAATCCATACCATTCTCAGTTAGTACTAATCTTTAGAAGTTACGTGTCAAACTTTCATGACATTCCGACATTGTGTCATTGAGTTACAGTGGTTTTAGTGACGCTACTTTTACTATTTTCAAAACAATGGAAAAAATCGAATTTCGTGTGTTGATAAAACATTGCTTTTTAATGGGAAAAAATAGCATTTGTTTGAATTGCTTCCGCACCCACCGTATTCTCCAGATTTGGCCTCCAGCGACTATTGGCTGTTCGCAGACCTCAAAAAGATGCTCCAGGGAAAGAGATTTGGCTCCGATGAAGAAGTGATTGCCGAAACTAACGAATATTTTGAAACCAAAGATAAATCGTTCTACACGGCTGGCATAGAAAAGTTAGGAAAGCGTTGGAATGAATGTATCGCTCTTGAAGGAGACTATGTTGATGAATAAAGAAGAATTTTGGCAAACAAATGTTGTTTTAGTAGTTAGTCCCGGGACTTATTGATTGATGTGTTAGTATTGGGCATGGTCGTTAATAAGCCATTTAAAGGTCACGTTCAAATGGAATATAAATTGTCTGACAAACATTTGTTAAGGTCAACAGGTAAAATAAACAAAAGACATTAACCACTTAATGCTAGGGGGTTTTTTACAAAGAGGGCTTCAAAAAACATCAAGAATTTTTTTAAGTCTATGATATACACTTCTCAATTGAAACATAGTTTAATTTAAAAACATGAAGAAAAATGAAAAATTCAATTTGGTATGGTAGATTTGAAAGCATTGTGTTAAGTTAAACATAGACCTACGTAAATACCAACACAATATCGTAAATATTAAATAAGCAACACACAACACGACCACTCACAACTGCAGGCAAATTTACAATGAATAAATAAAACGCGAACGACTGGCGAGCGTTACACGTGTTAGCTAAAATTAGAACACTGCAAGTCGAGACAAGCGAGCGTGACTCGGGATAGCGGAAATTGGAACGCATTTGGCGCGCGAGAGTGTCTTGTTCAAGGGTATTAACCCTTCCCTTACGGTGATAAAAATGAAACGCGTGTTCCGGTGTTGGGTAGTGAGTACGCGATCAAAAATTAGCGATTTTAAATCGGAAAAATAAGAACATTCATAGATAATCCCCTTAATTAATTATAATTGAAGTTAAAAATTATAATAATTGAGATTTATTTGCTGAAAACATTAAAAAACCATCTGGCACCGCTCACGGAACGGGCGTAGGTCTAGTCTCGTTGCCAGCTCAACAGCTACTGCAGCGCGGCAGGGTTGGGGGCTAACTCGGGCGTCGCTTACACTTGCGAGGTGGAGACAATTGGAGACAATTGCACTGAATAGCGACGTATGCAAAAGTGAGATGCGAATATAGTGTCGCGCTTCCCGCATACTTTTCACCTATCGTCAAGACCCAAGATCGAGGCACTCACAGCGTTTAAATGCGAATTTGTTTCCGATATTCAGAAAATACTTACGATGTAGTCGATAAATTCTGATTATTATTAATATTATTTTTTAAATCAATGCGTAAATATATTATGGAGGAATACCTAGAATCTTAACCTTGTATTTATTATATTTATAGAGATATTGATGGTTATTTGAAGCAACGTGTAGAAGATACCCAACACCGGGAAGGAAAGGTTAAGTGGTTAACAACACTGGCACAGTGGATAACATCGGCTCGAAGCAAAATAAAACCAAAATCAATCAATAAGAGGTTCAAAAGACGCTGCATTTCAAATAGCATCGATGGAACTAAAGATCAAATACTGAGGAATGACGGAGATCAAACCGATTTTGACTCGAACAACTCTTCGAGCAGTGAAGGCACAGACGAGAGTCACATAGGTGTAATATGTAACATGACTCTTCGAAATGTCATCTCATTTCTTTGAAAAACTGAATTGGGTTAGATATTTTCACGGCTTTGAAATTAGAAGCAGAGAAACTCTTTTAATTATCCCGAGTCATAATTCAAGAGTGTGGACTGAAAAACATCTGGTGTCCTCGTGACTGCGCTAGCCCTATATTGGTGGGGTGTATCTTGGTCAGGGGGATGTTATTAGATGAGCCCAGACCTTTTGATAGCTTCTGTCTTTAATGTATTCTCTGCAATTTATGTGTTCTTGAAGTACGAGTATATTTAAATGTATTATAGTATGTACATACTATGTTGCTATTAATAAACCTATATTTATTTGTTTATTTATAATCTAACATTATTTGAGGGGTCTTTCTCATACTCAGCCAGCAAATACTGGTTTAGGGACTTGTGTTTCGCATAGAAGGATGAGGTTGTTTGAATAAAAGTCGTCGAGATCGAAATAAGTAAAGATAAAGTTTATTGTAAGCGTCTGTATTTATAATGTATAGAACGGCGCAGAACATGTCGCTGTCTCGCTTCCGCGGGACACATGTTTATTGTTGCACGTTCTATATACATTTCATACTACGGTCTGCAGGAGAGGCAAGAGATATATCGGTGTCTCGCTCTCGCTCTTCGCTACTAGTGAGTTCAATGACCGCGCGGGCGACCTTCGCCCGGCGTCGTCTCGCACTCGCCACAGGTTAGTTCAATGACCGCGCGGACAAGGGTCGCCTTGGTGGGTTCAGTGACCACACGCACGGTCGCTACACTGGAATGAGTTGCCCCTTGAAGGAGTGGGTGAATAGTTGTACCTTCAGAAATGTTACCTTCTAAATAAGAGAGATGCTATCAAAAAGTCTGAGCTCATCTCATAACATCCTTCCGGCCGATAAATAAATATAAGGTGAGCCCGGTCGCGAGGACACCCAATGTTTTTTAGTCGACACCCTAGTTTGAAGTGTTTATACGAGTATAACTTACAGCTCCGTGGTCTCAGCAGGTATATTGTCAGGGATCTGGTTGAGGGAGGCACGTGAACAGCGTACCACTGTCCCGGCACATTTGCAGGCCTCGGGACAGTACCCTCCTACCAGGCAACCTTCCTCGTTGTCACCTGCAACAGAAACAAAGCACACGTGAAAATAAAAACAAAATCCTTTGACATTATCATCATCACTCTCCCGCGTAGCTCTTTATTTAGTATCGTGACTCCCATGATAGTCTCTGACGACTCCTCTCCGTCCATCCCTGCACTCTGCGGCTCGAAGGGCAGTTGTTAAGGGTAGTCCTGTTGCGTCTTTCACTTGGCCAGTCTAACGCATTTTGGATTATTCTATTACGAAATAGCCCATATTTCGTTATTCCACAAAATTGAAGTTTCTTCAAGTGAATTTTATTGATAAAAAAAAACTTGAACAATAATTATGTTGAATTTTGGCATAACTAATTTGTCAATCAATGATTTAGTTTTGTATTTAATTAAATTTCAAATATTCATACAGCAAAAGTTCTTGTTCAGCCAAAAATCTATAACTCTCTAAAATCTATAATGAGCGAGAGGTTCAATGTTATCAAGATACAATAATATTATTAAGATTCAATGTTATCAAGTTACAATAATGTTATTAAGATTCAATTTTATCAAGTTACAATAATGTTATTAAGATTCAATGTTATCAAGTTACAATAATGTTATTAAGATATAATATTGTCAAGTTACAATAATGTTATTGAGATATAATATTGTCAAGTTACAATAATGTTATTAAGATATAATATTGTCAATTTACAATAATGTTATTAAGATTCAATGTTATCAAGTAACAATATTGTTATTAAGATTCAATGTTATCAAGTTACAATAATGTTATTAAGATATAATATTGTCAAGTTACAATAATGTTATTAAGATATAATATTGTCAATTTACAATAATGTTATTAAGATTAAATGTTATCAAGTAACAATATTGTTATTAAGATTCAATGTTATCAAGTTACAATAATGTTATTAAGATTTAATATTGTCAAGTTACAATAATGTTATTAAGATTCAATATTATCAATTTACAATAATGTTATTAAGATTCAATGTTATCAAATTACAATAATGTTATCAAGATTCAATGTTATCAAGTTACAATAATGTTATTAAGATTTAATATTGTCAAGTTACAATAATGTTATTAAGATATTATATTGTCAATTTACAATAATGTTATTAAGATTCAATGTTATCAAGTAACAATATTGTTATTAAGATTCAATGTTATCAAGTTACAATAATGTTATTAAGATTTAATATTGTCAAGTTACAATAATGTTATTAAGATTCAATATTATCAATTTACAATAATGTTATTAAGATTCAATATTATCAATTTACAATAATGTTATTAAGATTCAATGTTATCAAATTACAATAATGTTATCAAGATTCAATGTTATCAAGTTTCAATAATATTATCAAGATCCAATATTATCAAGATCCAATATTATCAAGTTACAATAATATAATCAAGATTCTATGTTATCAAGATTCAATGTTATCAAGTACCAATAATGTTATTAAGATTCAATGTTATCAAGTAATAATAATGTTATGAAGATTTAATTTTATTAAGTTACCGTAATATAACCAAGATCCAATGTTATCAAGATTCAATATTATCAAATTATAATAATGTTATTAGATTCAATATTATCAAGTTACAATAATGTTATAAGATTCAATATTATCAAGTTACAATAATGTTATCAAGATCAATGTTATCAAGTAACAATAATGTTACGAAGATTTAATGTTATCAAGTTACAATAATATTACCAACATTCAATGTTATCAAGATTCAACATTATCAAGTTACAATAATGTTATCAAGATTCAACGTTATCAAGTGACAATAATATTATCAAGATCCAATGTTATCAAGTTAAATAAACTTACTGGAACACTTGTATTCGTGGTTGGGTACGTCCCTTAGAAGAGATCCTCTAAGCTTGAGTGGCTCCCGACACGTTGCGCTGGCAGCCAACTCGTTGCTCCTCAGCCAGGAGCCCAGCCAGGCTAGGTGACAGTTGCAGCGGAACGGGTTGCCGTCCAGAGATCTAGAAACAGAAAAATATTGGTTACTGGAAATTTACTCTTCAGCACAACAATGTTTAATCAAAACATATTCCGATTAGTTTAGAGTTCTATCCAGCTCTGATAATATAAAAGAACATACAATTCACCTGAATTTATTAAGTGACGCTTATGGAAGGAAAGCCACTATCATACTGCAGCATTGCTAAGTCACATACTTTCGTGTCGGTGTAGACAGTGGGAATCATCACCAGCTTACAAACTTTAGTCAATCTCATGTCTTCAGTGAGATACAGGCAAAAGCCTAGTTAACCGAGGACACGATAAATGAAAGGCAACAAATCCAGATCCGTTAAAATTGTGTGTCCTAATTAAATGACTTGTTGTTTTTTCACAAATTGTGTATTTATAGATTTTTGTCATGTTTGAATAAAATTAAAATAAAGTATAATCTAAACCATAGTTTCACAAACTTTTTCGCCCCGTAGACCACTTGCCAGTTTTTTTTTGTATTCGTAGACCCCCTGCCGGCCTAATATTGAATTTTCCTAAACTTATTAACTTCAAATGTGTTTTTGACAGCTGACACGGTGCTGTTCACCTTGATAAGGTTTTTTGTAGAGTGGACAATTGTAAAAAAAGAAAAATATGTACAATTTTTATTCATACCTTTATTGAAAAGACGTAAAATGCAAGTAAATATTTGACTTTGGAACGAAACAAATCAAAACCTAGTAAAATTGTTACATAAAATGAATACACAAATAATACTGTTAATGAGAGGGGTGGACCTGATGCTCTGATAGCGATGGTTCAATATTTGCCTTCAAATTAGTGAGGCATAGTCTTAAATATCCACGTTCAGTGATTTGCATTCGATTTCTTTATTATAAGTATTTTCTATGTCTAATATAAGTATTATGTATGATACACACAATCTGTGTTAGGTGTAATAAGACATTTACGGAACGCCTAAATATTGATGATGATCTGCCTAAATGGGATCCGCTCACGTGGACCCCCATTTATATCTCGTGCACCCCCATTTTCTTTTCTCGCTTACATAGACCCCCTGCAAGTCGAAATCGACCCTTGGGGGTCCATATAGACCACTTTGGGAATCTTTGATAGTCATACGGTAGCGAGCCGGGACGGACCCATGCGATAACATAACGGTTGAGATTCTGCTGTAGGTTAACGGTATTCGGCGCACATCTATGGACCATATAGACCACTGGGAATCTTTGATCTAAACCAAAGGTTCCCAAAGTGGTCTATATGGACCCCCAAGGGTCGATTTCGACTTGCAGGGGGTCTATGTGATCGAGAAAAGAAAATGGAGGTGCACGAGATGTAAATGGGGGTCCACGTGAGCGGATCCCATTTAGGCAGATCATCATCAATATTTAGGCGTTCCGTAAATATCTTATTACACCTAATACAGATTGTGTGTACATATATGTATATATTACAAGAAGAACTGATTGGAATAAGCACAAACGAAGAACTTAAGGTGCAGTTCAGAAAGAGGTATCAGCAGTTCTGGCTTCAGAAAGATATTCCTGTTGCTTATCCTGCATTATGGACTATTGCAAAAAGTTTTTGTAAGCTTTTCCATCTACATATCTCATGAGAAGAGGTTTTAGGATGGTTGAAAATCTTCTTATGAAAAAAAGAAATCGAGTGCAAATCACTGAACGTGGAGATTGAAGACTATACCTTACTAATTTGAAGTCAAATATTGAACCGTTGCTATCAGAGCATCAGGTCCACCCCTCTCATTAACAGTATTATTTGTGTATTCAT
This sequence comes from Odontocerum albicorne, assembly GCA_949825065.1. Lineage (NCBI taxonomy): Eukaryota > Metazoa > Arthropoda > Insecta > Trichoptera > Odontoceridae > Odontocerum > Odontocerum albicorne. The sequence goes on along the minus strand of OX463863.1, from coordinate 6,678,661 downwards.
TTTATGTAAGAATTTTACTAGGTTTTGATTTGTTTAGTTCCAAAGGCAAATATTTACTTGCATTTTGCGTATTTTCAATAAAGGTATGAATAAAAATTGTATTGTACATGTTTTTATTTTTTTACAATTGTCCACTCTACAAAAACCTTATCAAGGTGAACATCACTATGTCAGCTGTCAAAAATACATTTGAAGTACATTCAATATTAGGCAGGCAGGGCGTCTACGGAAAACAAAAAAAAAACTGGCAAGTGGTCTACGGGACGAAAAAGTTTGGGAAACTGTGATCTAAACCATAGGTTTGTAATTTTCAAAATATAGACATTGTTAAAAAATATATTTCGGGATTACTAAACAAAAAATTGTACTACAGAGGACCACGGTTAATCCAACTCATGGGTAATTGAGTCACGGATAATTGGCATTCCACTGTACTACAGATTTTGAGTCACGGATAGTTGGCATTTCACTGCACTACAGATTTTGAGTCACGGATAGTTGGCATTTCACTGCACTACAGATTTTGAGTCACGGATAATTGGCATTCCCCTATACTACAGATTTTGAGTCACGGATAATTGGCATTACACTGCACTACAGATTTTGAGTCACGGATAATTGGCATTCCCCTGTACTACAGATTTTGAGTCACGGATAATTGGCATTCCACTGCACTATAGATTTTGAGTCACGGATAATTTGCATTCCACTGCACTACAGATTTTTAACAACGGTCGTCTATCAATTCTTTAGACGTTACAGGACAGGTACTTACAGTGTATGGAGGGCTGTGAGGTAGTCGAACGAACCAGGCATCACGCACGATATTTCATTCTCATTCAAAGACCTGGAATAAAAATATTATATATTAGTAAACGATGTAATGAAAAGTCTCACGAGTGAAATTAAGAAGAATTATAGCACAGAAGAGGTAGGACAACAAAATAATGAAATTAGAGCTTGAATATCAGATGTATGAATGTGTGTGAAGAAAAGGCTGTATACGAGGTTATAAAGGTGTAGATATCTATCCTCTCTACCTACTTTATAAAAGGGGACATGGCGTAATGGTATTGTACATCGAAGAGTTGGTGGGCAGAGGAAGCGCTATAAGGACAGTCTGCGAGAGTCGCTTACTTTGTGCGGAGCGCCTGAGGACTGAGAGCGGGTGGCTCGGGACCGTGAGGTGTGATGGCGTCTCAACGGCTAGACGTGTGAGAAACAGTCAGCATGGCCAGGCGGCTCAGCAGGGTCCGCATATCTGTGGCATTTGCGGGAGGGAGTGCGCATCTAGGATTGGGTTGTTTTCTCACAGAAGATCACACGATCGACGTGGAAGAACGGTTCAAGATTGACGTTGGAGTGGCGAGGGGATCCTCGACTACGAGGCCTCAAATGGCTGCCCGAAAGCTACTGAAGCGAGAGAAGCGATCAAACTGAGATTTTATTTCTTGCGTTCTCATATACCGAAATATAGTGAGAGTGAGACGTGAATAGCGTCGCTTCCTCACCCATAGCCGTTTTTTAGAATGAATATACGTACGTCACACGTTTGATTGTATTGGTGAATTTATTCCCAATTTTCAAAAAGTATCTCTGATGTGGCCGATAAGTGTTAATTATTATTAATATTATATTTTATTCAATGCGTAAATGTATTACGGAGGAATACCTAAAATCTGAACACAATATTTATTATATTTATAGAGATATTAAAGTTTTTAGAAGCAGTGTGCACTAGTTACACATCACAGGGAAGGAAGGGTTAAGACCTCTTGAACAACTTTTTGATTGTTTGAAAGAGATTGCCATATGGCAAAATGTCTACCAGGTTGTACTGTATAAGAGATTTAAAATACAATATTTCTTACAAAACTCTTAGGCTATGTAGCCCCATGAACATTTTGTTGGTGATGGACGTCAGCTGGTTTCCATCCAACAGGAGTTCTTGCAGCTTGGCAGCTCCCTCGAAGGCGTTCTCCTCGATGCTCCTGACGCCGGCACGACGCAGGTCCAAACGGACCAGAGCTGGCAGCCTCCCGAGAAGACCGTCGGATCTTACGCTGCCCAATCTGTTTTCACTCATTATACTGAAAAATAAAAAAATATTCCATGATACATATAATATAAATATTATGAAGTGTCAATGTACTAAAGAGGGCGGAATCTATATATCAGAAATTAATGAATGCAAGTGCAAGGTGTGCGTGGAAGAGACAAGACGGGTAGTGATAGGGAACAAGGTAAACTGAGTGTTTGAGGTGCATGGCCTTGTGATAACGCGCTGGGCTTCCGTGCAGAAGGTCATCGGTTCGAACCCCGCACTGTGCTACTCCCCTCGAATGACACAGGCACTTTTTACAGTGTTCGAGGGTATAAGGATACCTATGACTTCGGTCATCGACTGCAACGCACTTACGCCAGCGCTTGATCCAATCCTCGAAACACCGCTGGTACTCAATTTTCGGCATGTCAATCAGAGCCGTCTTCGATTTTTTCATGACATCCTCTCGGGTGCTGTAACGCGTTCCGCGAAGCGGTTTTTTAAATCGGTTGAACAGGAAAAAGTTGCAGGGAGCCAGATCAGGTGAATTCAAAGTCTACTGTTGCTTTTCCTGATACGAAGCCACACTGGTTGTCATGTATTTCCACCAAATTCCTGATTCTCGAGTTTACAATTCGCTCATAGATTTTCATAGTGTGGGATATAAGCTTGATACCTCTATAGTTGTCGCATTTCCTGGAGTCTCCTTTGTTTTTGTAGAAGGGAAGGAGAAAGCTTCTTCGGAATTCGTCTGGCATTGGGGCTATTGGTAGTATTTTTGTTAGTAAATAAATTAAAATTAAGCTATCGAAAATATAGATTGTATATCTCAAAGTATCGTGTATTGGAGACATAGAAGAGATTTTTGATCATTTGGCTAATATAATGACAAGAATATGGTCATACTTACAGTTGGGTGGTGTGTATTGGTACTTCTCGTGGCATCTCTTGCAGCCCCAGGCCTCCGCAGTTGAGCTGTGTGCCTTTACAAGTGCAGGGAGAGGGGCAAGGCGCCTCCATTGGGCAACCGTCTCCCATCGGAACCTCTTCTACGCCTGGAAGAAAGTTTAACATTATATTAGGATCAGTCGCATATTCCGGCTTATCGGTTCCACTCTTCGAGGAATTAAATGCTTTTTCAGCTATCGATCTATAAATGTTGATTTACCATAAATTGAATAGTAAAACGAGATACATACCATGATGACATTTCTCTGTCGGGGTAGACAGAGACAGCAGAGTGTCATATTTTCCTATCTCAACACTAATCTTTAGTCTATATTATTTATAGTTAAGGTATTAACATTGTGGAGGTTTAAATACATTGTAATTTGTTTTTATCAAATACTATTTATTCCACTTTATGTAACGGTATAACCTACCGGTTTCAAGGTTTACACCTCATCATCAGAGGAGCACAAACAAGACTTGTTTGTGTTCTCCTGCAGTGAATAATATTCTGCAAGCTCCTTCTTGCAGAATATTATTCACTTGATCCAACCAAACTCACCTCAGAGTGCATTTCTTCATCTTACTTAACACATCAGCTTTAAGTTCACATTCATCCTTTATCACTTTTTAGGATATGTGTCCTAGAGGAAGAGATGATGATGATTTATTGGTAAATAATAAAACACGTTAGATCGCAATGCGAAAAGAGAGTGGAGTTTTATTAGTAATAGTAGGTATTTATATCTTTTTAGAATGTGCGCGGGAGCGCGCTCGCGATATGCCTACGTCTCGTTTCTGCAAATGCAAAAACGATTAATTGTTGTATGTAGGTGATATTTTATTTACGAAACTGGCGAGACAGCGTGGTGCGTTCTCTCTCTAGTATGGAATGCGGTCCGCTCCGGGCTACGGGCTGAATGGTCGGCGTGTGAACTTCGGACTTGTTTATTTATATTTGTCGAGGAATCCGAAGGTCATTTCATCGGTCATTGACCGTATGTATGAATGCCCACGGTGTTCCGAGTGGGCGATCGCCACAACTTCATATGATATTCTGTCATTCATTGTCACTCCATATATTGTATTTCTCTCGATGTATGCATTTCTACGGCATTTATTCGGCTCCTTTTAGTCTTATTCCACATCCCCGCTTCATTCTCATACATTAAAGATATTTTTAATTTCTCTCACTCCCTACGTTTCCTTCATTCCCAATATTATTCACTTGATCCAACCCAAACCATCTCAGCGTGCCCTTCTCTACCTTAAGTTCACATTCCCCTCTAATCACTTCATTCCGTATTCTGTCAAACAGTGTCACTCCATGTGTTATCTCAATGCACGTATTTCTACAGCTTCTTTCAGCTTTTTTCCATGTTTTTTTTAACCTGGCGAGTTTATTGCCATGTGGCAATCTCTTCCAACCAACCAGAAACATAAATTGTAAAAATAAATTACAAAATCTGTATTCACATCCCTACACACACTTAAATCCCAAGCTATGACATATGTTTACAATTCCAATCATCTCATAATCTCAACAACCACATCGCAGTTACGTCTAACAACTCATGATTCTGCAAAGTATGCCACGGAACATCTCAATACACAACACCCAACTGTAAATATGAACATTTTCAAGTCATCATTTGGATAAGGTTTATAAGAGTGTTTAAACACATGGTTTGACTTATGATGCTAACATTTCAAAAACGTTTCAGCTTTCATCTTCAGGGGTTGTTTGTAATTAATTTTATCAGTATTTATCTTTTTTTTTTTTTACCTGGCGAGTTTATTGCCATGTTGCAATCTCTTCCAACCAACCAGAAACGTGTTTTTATAGGCCCTAAGTGTTAACAAGACTGGAATCTTATTTAAAAAAATCTGGGTTCCAGCGGGGATCGAACCCGCAACTTCCGGATCGGCAGACAAAAGTCTTACCACCAGGTCACGGAGGTCGTCATGTTGGTCGTCATGTTCACATTTGAAAAAAAAAAACAAGTATACCCATATCCTGAAATTACACATAAAGGGTATTTCAAATTAAACGTTTTTTTAAATTCTTGGATAAAACAGAGATGGCGTCGCGAACTTGCCTGGGTCTTGTGACATTTGAGAAGTATAATGTGTGAAATTTATAAAAATGGAGTCGTATACAATACAACAACGCGTTCAAATTGTTGAATTATTTTATGTATTGTAATCTCCGGAAACGGTGATGTTAATTGCCCACCAAGATCATGTGATCTGACACCGTTGGACTATTTTCTCTGGGGTAACGTGAAAAGCCAGGTCTATAAGAATGACCCCCGATCAATTTCTGAGCTGAAGGACGAAATTATTCGTGTTATCGGTGAGTTAGAACCGCAATTATGCCAAAATGTCATCGAAAATTTTGACAAAAGAGTATACATTTGTGGATCTGCAAGAGGTGGACATTTGGCGGATATTGTTTTTTGTGTTTAAATGGCATACATTATACTTCAATGACCAATAAAAAGTTTTTTGAAATCGAAGCAAATTGTGTGTTTTATTCAAGAATTAAAAAAATAGAACTAAAAAAAATGGCTCAATTTGAAAGACCCTTTATATTATTTTTCCTTATTGCTATACAATAAAATTTCTTTACATTTAAGCATGTCGTCTCTTAAAGCCTCGAGTCTTCGGCGATGCACTTTCTTCGGTTGGTCACAGCGTGCGTTGGAAGTCTCGATGGGATGCTTGTGAAGGTAGTCTGCGATCCAGCGCAGTGAACAGTCACATACGAATGGGTTCCTCGCTAGGTGTCTAGAAAATAAATCAAAACTTTAGTATACGGGTAGATTAAAAATCTGTTAATTAAAACAACGATAGTTCAAATTTTTGCTATTTCCTAGGTCCTGAAATCGACTTTACGTAGTAAATTCTACTGTCGATTCGAAAAAAAAACAGTATATTTCATAATGTTCTTTCGGCAAAAAGTATTAATGAATCTTTAGGAACGGGTTGTTCCTTAAAGGAGATATGGTGAGGATGATTGTTGATAAATAAAACTCGTTCGAAATCGGAATATGCAAAGAGGAATTTTATTGATAAACGTCGGTATTTATAATATTTGGAATGTGTGCGGGAATGCGTAAGAGATATATCACTGTTTCGTCTTTGCCTTACAATATGTTTATTGTCGCCACTTAGGGTATTCGTCGTTTTGACTGACAGCGCGGAAGATATGTTGCTCTCTCCTTTCCTCATGAAATGCGGTCTCCGCTAATAGTGAGTTGAATGACCGACCGTGTGAACTTTGCCCATTGTTTGTCTCGCATTGTGAAGCATGCGAGTTTGATGACCGGGCGGGCAAAGGTCGCCTCGTGGGTTCAGTGACCGCACGTATAGTCACTACAAATCCTTATAATCGGAAATTTTTGGTAAGCGACTGGAACTATAGGCAAATATTTAATGTTGAAATTTTACAAGAATATCTCGCTGAGAACTCTCGCAAAAGAAAATGTCATTTGATCTAGACGGTTAAAGGTTCTGAAATTGAGCACATAACATAAATTGTAAAAGAGACATCATTTTTAAATCGTTTAAATCGTTTGGTAAGCGACTGGAACTATAGGCAAATATTTAATATTGAAATTTTACAAGAATATCTCGCCCAGAACTCTCGCAAAAGAAAATGTCATTTGATCTAGACGGTTAAAGGTTCTGAAATTGAGCACATAACATAAATTGTAAAAGAGACATCATTTTTAAATCGTTTAAATCGTTTGATAAGCGACTGGAACTATAGGCAAATATTTAATATTGAAATTTTACAAGAATATCTCGCCCAGAACTCTCGCAAAAGAAAATGTCATTTGATCTAGACGGTTAAAGGTTCTGAAATTGAGCACATAACATAAATTGTAAAAAAGACATCATTTTTAAATCGTTTAAATCGTTTGGTAAGCGACTGGAACTATAGGCAAATATTTAATATTGAAATTTTACAAGAATATCTCGCCGAGAACTCTAGCAAAAGAAAATGTCATTTGATCTAGACGGCTAAAGGTTCTGAAATTGAGCACATAACATAAATTGAACAAGAGACATCATTTTTAAATCGTTTAAAAACCAAAGGTTGCTCAAAACACTGTTAAACTCATTAATTCTTATCAAATAAGAAAGCAATGCTTGCATTTGGAGATGTTGGGGGTACAGAACTCACTCATGATGGAGAAGGTACAGAAAAAATATCTACGATATCTCTATACGAGTGAGTTTGGTGTCTATCCATAGCTATATCCTACTCAGTTTCTGCTGGGCATGCTCGAGTATATCTCCTTGAGCGTTAAGAGAGATGATGTGTCTCCTGGTATACGTTGTCAGATTCGTTCGAGGAGTTGTGAGCTGTCCAGCATTACTACAAAGATTAGCGTTAAATAAATTCCTAACAATTACACTAGACTGCGCCGGCAAGAACTGTTCTCAATAACATACGCAAGAACGGGGCCTTCCAGCCGCTATGCCTGTTGGAAGGGCCTCAACTCTTCTGAGCGGGACTGCTTCGGATATTGACATATTTCATATCACATTACCGAAAGCAAAATTAAATTATCTTCTAAGATTGAGCGCGTTAGAAAGCACTCATCAACGTATTTAAGTGATTTTGAATATTTGTGTATGTTTGTATCATCATCATCATCACCATTGTCAACCAGGGTAGATCCACTGCTGCATGAAGGTCTCCCCAAGTTGACTCCAAATAGTTCGGTTTTTTGCTCGTTGATGCCATGTGATGCTGCCATGTTTCCTGATTTCATCTATCCAACGTACCATGGTCTTCTTTTGGGCCTCTTTATGCCTCATGGGTACCATTGGATTATTTCGGACGTCCATCGGGAGTCCAACATTCTAACTACGTGTCCTGCCCATTGCCACTTCATTTTCTTGCACACCTTTATAACGTCTTCTATCTTTATTATATTGCGAATCCAGGTGTTTCGTTTAAGGTCTCTTTTAGCATATCCCAACATGCATCTCTCCATGCCCCTTTGTGCGGTCTGGAGCTTTTGTGTGTTCTTTACTGTGAGCGTCCATGTCTCGCAGCCATACGTAAGTACTCAGAGAATACACTGGTTGTAGACCTTTCACTATAAAGATATTGGGAGATTACTTTTGAAGATGTTCAAACATATGTTTGTAAACGATATGTATATATTTTTTCTTTGTTTTAAAATGTTAACAATATTTGTATTTTCCTATGTAATTGGACTAAGCTTGTATTACGAAAATAAATAAACCAAAAATGTGACATAAAAAGGTATAGTTCTGAATGTTCTTTTAAAAAATGTGGCATAAAAAGGTATAGTTCTGAATGCTCTTTTAAAAAATGTGACATAAAAAGGTTTAGTTCTGAATGTTCTTTTAAAAAATGTGACATAAAAAGGTATAGTTCTGGATGTTTTTTCAAAAATGTGACATAAAAAAGTATAGTTCTGAATGTTCTTTTAAAAAATATAACATGAAAAGGTATAGTTCTCAATGTTCTTTTAAAAAATGTAACATAAAAAAGTATAGTTCTGAATGTTCTTTTCAAAAATGTGACATTAAAAGGTATACTTTGAAACGTTAACAATATTTGTATTTTCCGATGTAATTGGACTAAGCTTGTATTAAGAAAATAAATAAACCAAAAACGTGACATAAAAAGGTATAGTTTTGAGTGAACCTTTCAAAATGTGACATAAAAAGGTATAGTTCTGAGTGTACTTTGAAACGTTAACAATATTTGTATTTTCCGATGTAATTGGACTAAGCTTGTATTAAGAAAATAAATAAACCAAAAACGTGACATAAAAAGGTATAGTTTTGAGTGAACCTTTCAAAATGTGACATAAAAAGGTATAGTTCTGAGTGTACTTTGAAATGTTAACAATATTTGTATTTTCCGATGTAATTGACTAAGCTTGTATTAAGAAAATAAATAAACAAAAAACGTGACATAAAAAGGTATAGTTCTGAGCGTACCTTTAAAAAATGTGACATAAAAAGGTATAGTTCTGAGTGTTTTATTCATATAAATCATTACGTATTTTTCTATTTCCCTTTAACAATTTCACAACTGAGAAATTAAATTAGTCGAAAACTTTGAATCACAGAGATTGATGGCATAGAGACATAATGATTAATTAGTTGACACCATTTAAAGGGGAAACAATACCCAAATTCTTTCGACAAGGTTTCATCAGCCCTGAAAATATATTTGATAAAGTATTTTCCTTTCTACTTACAATGTTTGAATGCTGGTCATCGGATCGAAAGTTCCATTTGCCAGAGTACGGATGTTGTTATCGTACAGAGACCTGGAAAAGACAAGATAAATATTTTACTTATAGGCACTTTAATACAGCACGAGCACGATAGCGATGGTATTAGTTACTCCATAACAGAGTGTTGTGTCACTGATGAGCTGCGTGAAATGTCACCAGTTCGAACCCCACGCTATGCTACTTCCCTCGAACGACACGGGAATTTTTTCCACCTAGTATTCGGGGGTAAAAGGACCCATGGCTTCAGTTATATATATGATATATATTAGGTGTTAACATAAGTTGTGTCCGTTTTTTTTTCCAAATTTGAAAATGAGCGCCAAAAGTAAAACAAAATGGTAAAGGTTATACGTCATTCGAAAGAAAATGTTCTGCTCTACAAGATGTTGTGTTTGCTTTTAAGTTACATATATTATTTTATTTGATTACAAGCCTTCAAAATGGAGTGTCAAGTAGACGAAAGTGAGCATTTTCGACACCTCCTTCTGTTCGCGTTCAATCGAGGGAATAAAGCTGCCAAAGCTGCTCGCGATATTTGCGAAGTGTACGGTGAAGATGTTACGAATGAAAGGACAGCTCGTTGATGGTTTTTGCGTTTCAAAGAAGGTAATTTCGACCTGAAAGACATGGAGCGTTCCGGAAGACCAGTGGACTTCGATGAGGACCGCTTATATCATATTATTCATGAAGATCCCCTTCAAACCACTGTCAAATTGGCTGAGCAGATGAATTGTAGTCACGTGACTGTATACCGCACTGTATATAATATAACAACGCGTTCAAATTGTTTAATTATTTTATGTATTGTAATCTCCGGAAATGGTGATGTTAATTGCCCACCAAGATCATGTAATCTGACACCGTTGGACTATTTTCTCTGGGGTTACGTGAAAAGCCAGGTCTATAAGAACGACCCATGATCAATTACTGAGCTGAAGGACGAAATTATTCGCGTTATTGGTGAGTTAGAACCGTAATTATGCCAAAATGTCATAGAAAATTTTGACAAAAGATTGGACATCTGTGGAGCTGCGAGAGGTGGACATTTGGCGGATATTGTTTTTTGTGTTTAAATGTCATACATTATACTTAAATGACCAATAAAAAGTTTTTTGAAATCAAAGCAAACTGTGTGTTTTCTTCAAGAATTTAAAAAAGTTGTGTTAAAAAACCCGCTCAATTTGAAATACCCTATATATATTCTTTAATAACACGTGTGCTGCAATCGTTTAACTTTTGAGTACCATCGGATCCAGTGCAGCGGTTTGGCCGGTGAATTTGCTACAATGCAATACTCACTTAAAAGAAGTAGGTGGCGTGTGCAGTTTTAGGAAGCGTTTGAAGACAATCCTTTTTGGTAGCTCATATTAAAATGTATTTATATAATATATATATAAGTAGACTGTATATTGTACCTTTTAATAAAAAAAATATAAAATAAAAAAGCCAGCAGGTATCAAATTATACAAAATCACACGTTATCAACACAATACGGGGCCGTACACAGGCGCACAGCCCGCACTGCGCACAAAATATAAACACAAAAGACAAATCATTGAAAAACAAAAAACAAATTGAAAATAAAGTATATAGTAAAAGACGGAATCAGACAGGAGCAATTTCACAAATCATCTTCAATACGGAGAAAAAAATCATAAAAGTCAATGAAAAAGAAATTCTTCAAAACTCCTCGAAAGACTCAATGTTTATATATGAACACTACACTCCACCTAAAGCAGAATGTGTTACTATCACACATCGCATGATCTATTGTATAAAGGTTTCTTTAATATTGTAATAATAAAAGGGCAATTCTATAGTAAAGTGTAAGGATAGGAAGGTAGTGGCTTTCTAGTTCTTTGTAGTGCATCTTCCTTTCTGCGGTTTTCTTACCAAACATGTTTTTCTAAATAAGTTCCTTATCTAATGGCCGCATCCCCCACCTTCCTATTTTTACACTCAACTAATATATATTTATTTAGTAATATTTTTAATCTGTCAACATTAATCGGTTTGAATCAAGGAAAAATTACTATGTAAGACAAATTGTCTATGATCCAGGGTTTCTGGTTTGATTCCTGATGGCACTCGAAAAACATACATAAAAGGATCTAGTTTAATTATTAGACAAGGTTATTGTTACCTTTCTGTGTATGGTTATACAAATAATCGTATATTATAATAAATAAAACAGTGTATACTCACAACAAATTCAAGCTATGAAGGTCTCGAAATGTGTCTTTGCGAATGCAGGTTATCTCGTTGGAGTTCAGTAATCTAGAAAAAAACATTGCAATATAATATAAATTGTAATTTGTTTTATCAGACACTGTTTATTTCACTTTTTTCAAGGCTTTCACCTCATCATCAGGGGAGCACAAACAAGACTGAATTCTGTTCGAACTGGTACCGAGATTCACGCCTCTAACGGTAAACATTCAGGTTTATTGACTGTGGGTGGAGGGAGGGATGAGACAATCTCGGCTAGTAAAGGTGAGATTTTTGGGTTATATGTGTTTGCCAGATGTTAACCTCGATGCACTGACTTAAATATTTCTAGGGCCTCTGATCTATCTAATTTATTTCCGTTACTACTGATATTTAAGAATTTGGCATCATCGCTTTTCACCTCATCAGGGAAGCACAAAATCTTGTTTGTGCTCCCCTGATGATGAGGCGAAAGCCTTGAAACCTGTATGGTTATACCGTTACATAAAGTGGAATAAACAGTATTTGATAAAAACCAATAACAATGTCTTTAAACCTCCACAATGTTAATGCCTTAACTATAAATAATATAGCAATATAAACTCTTAAAAGGTTTCGAGTATTTTTTTATATATTATTTAAATTAACATTGTCTTAATGGAAAGTCTTAAGAAATTGTCAAGTACAAGAAAACTGACCATCTTGTTATATAGATCTTGTCTATAACAGAACGGCGGACTGCCGAGTTGAGGAGTTGCAAGAAATGACCGTATCTTGCGCTCCTACAGCGTTGCATTCGGTGGCCTCTACTGTGACACCACACAGTTATAATTCAGCAGCATTTTCAGTGTATCGTTGTTCTTTTTCTGAGATGAAGTAAATAAAACCTCAATACAGGTTTATTTAATACAATTAATAGATGAACCAACGAAATGGAGGTACTCAGGAGTATCGCTGGCAAAACCCTTCGTGATAGAGTACGAAACACAGAAATCCGAAGGATGTGCGAAGTTGAAGATATTGTCAGATGGAGACGGCAGAGAAAAAGGTTCTGGAACGAACATGTATCCAGAATGGTGGAACCAAGAGCCGTAAGAATGGCCAGGGACAGTATCCCCCGAGCGAGCAGACCTCCAGGACGATCTCCCAAAAGATGGAAAGACAGCTGGCAGTCGACGTTCCAAGAAGGAAACGATGATGCAGGACCATAACAGGCCAACAGTCCTCAAAGAAGAGGAAGAAGAAGAAGAACAGATGAACATTTGCAATTAATTGTGATGATAGGAAGTACTAACTTTGAACCCCAATTAGGTGAAAAAAGATATTCTATTCTTCTCATCAGTAGAATCGTATTTTAAACAACCGTAGTAGTGTTTTAGTCTACTTATTATTATTAAGTTAAGTTTTGTTCAGTAAATTTGTCTACCTACCTACATAAATATCCTCGAGGTTGCCTCTTGACCCAGAGAAACACTTTGACACTTAACAAAAAATGTTTACCGACTGCTGATATAAAAAACCATTTCACTAGGCAAGGCCTGTGACAGAGTGGTCTCATTCCTTACTTACTAATTTCAAATATTTGTTCTACATTCAACTGAAACATTAACAATCTGTATTCATGTTGTTTATAGTTAAGGCATTAACGTTGTGGAGATTTAAAGACATTGTAATTTATTTTTATCAAACACTGTTTATTCCACTTTTTTTTGTGACGGTATAACCCTACCGGTTTCAAGGTGCACACCTCATCTTCAGGGGAGTCTTGTTTGTGCTCCCCTGAAGATGAGGCGAAAACCTTGAAACCGGTAGGGTTATACCGTCACAAAAAAATGGAATAAACAGTGTTTGATAAAAATAAATAACAAAATCTGTATTTACATCCCTACACACACTTAAATCCCAAGCTATGACATATGTTTACAATTCCAATCATCCCATAATCTCAACAACCACATCGCAGTTACGTCTAACAACTCATGATTCTGCAAAATATGCCACGGGACATCTCAATACACAACATCCAACTATAAATATGAACATTTTCAAGTCATCATTTGGATAAGATTTATAAGAGTGTTTACACACATGGTTTGACTTATGATGCTAACATTTCAAAAACGTTGCAGCTTTCATCTTCAGGGGTTGTTTGTAATCAATATTATCAGTATTAATCTTTAGGGCTTGTTCATAGTTAACTTCACCATAAGAGGTAATATAAATATATAAACATCCAAACAATATTAACAGAGACAAAGAATTTCACTTCAAACCAGCGTCGTACCCTATAATGAAATTAAAGTAACACCTAAAGAAAATAGACAACTCCAACATTTGTGGAAGCTGCATGATCATTGTCCCGTAGTGGGAAAGTACCATGCGCTCACATTACGGTTGAGACTCTGCTGTAGGCTTTCGGTATACGGTGCGAATCTACTTATAGCACAGTACATTTGTGAATAATTATTTGAATTTTTTTATACAAATGCGTTGCATTGCATATTAGTTGTAGAATATTTTTATTATTATTATTATTATTATTATTAAAAAACAGAATAAAGAGTCTACTTACAGCAATTGAAGAGATGTGAGCCCGTAGAATACTCCTGAAGGCAGATCCTTAATTTTGTTTCCATATAGAACCCTGGAAAGACAAGAAAAAATAAGTAACGTATTCTGGAGAACGCTTTCGTAGTCATATTCCTTAGATCTGTTCAATATCTACATACGAGTATACCAGTCCATTTTCCCATTTCGTCCTATTTGATTGGTCAACGATCGTGTCCAATCGATCTGTTATTGGGTAGATTTTTAAGAGACGTAAGAGACTACCATTGTTTGTTGTTAAGAGACTATCATTGTTAAGAGACTACCATTGTTCGTATTAACATCACAAGATCAAGCGGTTTATACGTCAATAATTATACGTCAAATATTACAATTAAAATCATCAAGATTCACAATTAAAATCACAAGCTCAAGCGGTTTATATGTCAACAATTATACGTCAAGTATTACAATTAAAATCGTCAAGTATCACAATTAAAATTACAAGCTCAATCAGTTTATATGTCAACAATTATACGTCAAGTATTACAATTAAAATTGTCAAGTATTAGAATTAAAATCTCAATCTCAAGTAGTTAATACATCAAGTATTACAATTAAAATCACAAGTTCTAGCAGTTTATATGTCAACAATTATATGTCAAATATTACAATTAAAATCGTCAAGTATCACAATTAAAATTACAAGCTCAAGCGGTTTATATGTCAACAATTATACGTCAAGTATTATAATTAAAATCGTCAAATATTAGAATTAAAATCTCAAGCTCAAGTAGTTAATACATCAAGTATTACAATTAAAATCACAAGTTCTAGCAGTTTATATGTCAAATATTACAATTAAAATCGTCAAGTATCACAATTAAAATTACAAGCTCAAGCAGTTTATATGCCAACAATTATACGTCAAGTATTATAATTAAAATCATCAAGTATTATCATAGAATTAAAATCACAAGCTCAAGTAGTTTATACGTCAACAATTATACGTCAAGTATTACAATTAAAATCACAAGCTCAAGCAGTTTATACATCAATAATTACATGTCAAGTATTACAGTTAAAATCACAAGCTCTAGCAGTTTATATGTCAACAATTCTATGTCAAGTATTACTATTAAAATCATCAAGTATTACAATTAAAATCACAAGCTTAAAACAGTTTATACGTCAACAATTATACGTCAAGTATTACAATTAAAATCACAAGCTCAAGCAGTTTATACGTCAACGTTGGAAAAAAATTAGAGAAAGTTGTAAAATTGTCCATCCAAAACGTCAATGTGACCAATCAAACTGAAGATAGTCAGATATATGTAATACTCGTAGCTGAATGGAGTTTTGCTCAATTTAGAGTTTCACTTTCTTACAATCTCTCAAAATGTGATTGGTATACATCTTGTTGCATTTAACAGAGATTGTCATTTATTAGAATTGTCAACAGTTCTTACAGTGAGGTGAGGCTCCTTAGTCCAGTGAAGGCATCCGCAGCGATCCTGGATATCTTGTTGTTGCTCAAGTCTATTCTCTTCAATCTGCGGAGACCACCAAAGGCTTTGGGTGGCACTTCTGTCAGCACGTTTTGCTCCATGCGACTGGAATTGAAAACAAATATTAAGCATCAATAAGACTGGAAGTTGCTCATATTTTTCTACAGTTCTCTCGGTATTCCACTGTTTGCAGAACCTGCGGCAAAAGCAGACCTGTAGCACTCTTTACCTTGTCGCTCCAGCGCATAGATGATCCGAGGACATATGAAACAAGTCTATATGAAGACACACATGGTTAAACAGTGTGATTGCTCTACCTGCCGGCATGGCATCTCCAAAGGCAGGCTGGTTCCACCTGGTAGGTTGATAGAACAGTCTATGGGTGCGTTGTCTCAGATAATTATCCAGAACATATGGTACAAACCAAGACTGTTCAGGACGGATGGGTTAACTAGAGTACCCCTGAGCAAACAAAACAAGTGGGCACCCAATAGAAGAGATCTTCCCCTCTCTAATGATCTGTAACTCAGCATCCCCAGTAAGGAGACACTTGGATAAAGCCAGGGATAATATCCACACTCTCTCATGTAGAGACAACGGAGAAATCTTTTCTGAACCCTTTCTAGCATGAGTGAATATGTTATCCCTGCTGGCACCCATTATATAGTGCAATATTCCAAACGATTTCTGAACCAAAGAGTTATATAATATTTTGAGAACGTAGGTATCTGTGAATAGTTTGGTGGTACGAATAACCTAACACATCGACTAATAAGTCCCACGACTAACTAATAGATGGCGCCTCTAATAACAAATCCATACCATTCTCAGTAAGTACCAACCTTTAGAAGTTACGTGTTAAACTTTTATGACATTTTGACATTGTGTCATTGAGTTACAGTGGTTTTAGTGACGCTACTTTTGCTATTTTCAAAACAATGGAAAAAAAACGAATTTCGTGTGTTGATAAAACATTGCTTTTTAATGGGAAAAAATACCGTTCAAACTTAGCGAGGGCTTGAAAAGTGTTATCCGGACTTTGTTCCGTCGAAAACAACAATTTGTCGGTGGTATGCTGATTTCAAACGCGGTCGTACAGACACAAATGATGCCGAACGCTCTGGTCGTCCAAATGAGGCTGTTACACCAGAAAACATAAAAAAAACTCTCAAAATCGTGATGAAAAATCGCAAAATAAAGTTGTGTGAGATAGCTGACATCCTGAAGATATCATTTGGTAGTATTAAGACTATTTTGCATGAACATTTGGTCATGAAAAAACTTTTTTCGAAATGGGTGCCGCGTTTGCTCACAATGGAACAGAAACAACAACGCATCGATGATTCGGAGCCCTGTTTGGCACTGTTTACGCGAAATAAACATAAGTTTTTGCATCGGTATGTGACAATGGATGAAACTTGGATCCACCACTATACTTTGGATTCAAATCGGCAGTCAGCGGAGTGGAGAGCAGCCGGTGAAAGTCGTCTGAAGCGACCAAAAACTCAACAGTCGGCCAGGAAGGTTATGACCTCTGTATTTTGGGATGCGCATGGTATTCTCCAGATTTGGCCACCAGCGACTATTGGCTGCTCGCAGACTTCAAAAAGATGCTCCAGGGAAAGAGATTTGGCTCCAATGAAGAAGTGATTGCCGAAACTAACGCCTATTTTGAAACCAAAGATAAATCGTTCTACACGGTTGGCATAGAAAAGTAAGGAAAGCGTTGCAATGAATGTATCGCTCTTGAAGGAGACTATGTTGATGAATAAAGAAGAATTTTGACAAACAAATGTTGTTTTAGTAGTTAGTCCCAGGACTTATTGATCGATGTGTTACATGATATATCACTTTTAAATGAAACACCAAAGTTTTATTATAGTCAAATTCAGTTGTTGGGATCTGCAGTTTAGAGTGAACAAATCGCAAACACTTCTGTTTGATGAGTTAAATTCTGTAGTACGATGACCATATTACCCAATTGTTATACAATCGTTGAAATATCCTGTAGAAGTGGACTATCCGATATAATACTTACAGTTCCGTGGTGTCGTGAGGCAGGGACGAAGGAAGTCTGATGAGGGACCTCTCCCTGCAGTCGATGGTGCCATCAGTGCAGCGGCACGTGGAGGGGCAGGAGGCTTCTGCAGAGCACTCCATCCCTTGAGCAGGACCTAGGCAACATACAATAATGCGTGATTAATTTTGGTTGTTTTTGTATTTGTGTTTCTGTGTATTTCTTGTTTTAATTTTTATTCTTATGATTATGTGCGGTATATTGTGGGATGAATATTTTTGGTCTTTCTGGAGTGATGATGTGTGAGGAGTTTAATTCCGCATGATGTTTCCAGTTGTAATTGAGTGTCACTGTTTGTCAGGTTGATGAGAACGTGCAACGGGGTTTTGTTTTTGTGTGTTAAAAAATCGGAAAGAAGTATCGATTTATTTTTTCATGCTAAATATCCTCAGTGAGATACAGGCTAAAGCCTAGTTTACTGGGGATACGATCAATGAAAGGCAACAAATCCAGATCCATTAAAATTGTATGTCCAAATCAAATTACCTGTTGTTTTTTCGCAAATTGTGTATATTTCTTATCATGTGTAATAATAATAAAAATAAATGATTCATTGTTAACATTTTAGTCACCGGTTCGAATCCCGGTGTTGTGCTACTTCCATTGAATGACACAGACAGTTTTTTCCGTCTAGTATTAGAAGGCATAAAGATACCTACGACTTCCGTCATATTTATATATATATATATATATATATATATATATATATATATATATATATATATATATATATATATATATATATATATATATATATATATATATATATATATATATATATATATATATATATATATATATATATATATATATATATATTCTTTCAAAAAAGAGAAAAATTAAACATGTCGATTTGCTTCGATCGTTCCAGTGCGACGTCAAGTGGTGACGAAGAAGGAACTGCCCAAAGGGACTACTTCTCCGGTGGCGACACACTTGAGAGTGAAAAGTATAGTAGTGACGACGGACTTAAGGTCCGACATAACGGGAAAAGGAAAATGACTCACTGTGTACTATTTTTATTCTTATAAAGTGGGTTATGACCTGGAGTTCAAACAGACCAGCAAGTTGTTTAGTACTTTCACAGAACATTTGAAGACTACCCTTTGATGTCACTAGACCGGAGTATCCAATCGGTCCGAAGATGAACCGATGTAAGGCTGAGTGGAGTTCACATAGGAAATTACTGACTCGTCTATAAGCGCAGTACCACAGAATGTGCTTTGCGGATTGATCCAGATGGTTGCAAAAACTGCAACAGGACGAAGAGATAAGATTGAGGTTTTAGAGTTCACCATTAAAGCTCCCATGGCCAGAGAGAAATTGGGTAGTCCAATAGTTTGGGTGTATATACAGAGAGTCAAGGCGCGCCCTGATGCAAGGAAAGAGTTTAAATATCTGTTTTCTCACAGAGGAGGACGACATACAATGTCGCCAAGTCGACAACTGGGGCTCTTGGCAAGTTTTAATAGTCGTATGAGGGTTTTTTCCCTGGCAAGGGGTGTAGGCGGACGTCACCTATTGAGCCTAACAAGGACGATCTTATGTGAGATAACACACCAAAGCTACGGACGATTGTCACTTCGAGAATAATTGAATGCGTGGTTACGTGCTTCGTCCTCTCTATAAGAATATTCTCTATCTCTTTCGTTTCTATTGATAAGCCAACATTGCCGTTTAATTTTTGCGCGCACTCAGTGAAATAACGTGGTTTTAAGTATCAACATGTCCGGAGAGGCGCCCGTCGTTCTCTGCTAGTGTAGAAAATAAACTTAATTTCGGTAAAAAAACGACAAGCAAGGGTTGCAGAATGGTCAGACAATAAACGGAAGAGACTGAGAAACAGCGGACAATCCTATATAAGTAGGAAAGGCAAAGAAGTAACGAGTAAAAGAAGATCAGAAGATGTTAGTGGAATAACGTGGCAACTAACGTACACGATTGACTTTTCATATAAAAGTTGTAGCAACACAACTGTTGATATGTGGGTACATTTTGTATTCACTATATTGACAATACTCTGTGTCACAATGTTCTGAATATATTTTGTACAGTATTGTTACAAGTTTGTCTTGCCCTATATAAGAGCAAACCATGTATCACTTGTGTCACGCATTAAATAAACTTAACAACAACTTGTTTGTTTTATATAAGAGTTCTGGAAAAACGTTGTAACTGCATTCGCGGACCACGTTATTTCACATGTTTACAGTGTTTTTCAGTTTTTTTTTGTTGTTTTGAATATAGTTTGGTATTTTTTATTTTTAAATTAAGTGTGTGTATGAAAATATATATTTTAATTAAAAAAACTATTAAAATATCGACACTTAATAAAAAGTGTTTTTGTTGAATACTGTAAAATACAAGTTTTTTTAGTTACCATCTTATTCGCGGCACCTATTCAATTGTCTCCCGCATGACATTATAACATTAAGAAGTATTGATTACCTTCGCAAGGCGCTGCAGGCCCCTGCATTCTGTAGAGTGGAGTGCCCCTCATGTTGGGAGGGGCAAAGCAGCGCGCCCCGGCCCCTGCAAGGCGCGGCACTGCACGCAGCCCCGCCGCTAGACAAGTAGCCCCGGAGCCCGAGCAGCGCAGGGGGTTGTCCGCGAGGCGCAGCGAGCGCAGCCTAGCCGCTGAAGAGAGTCCGTCCAGCGAGAGGGTCGTTAGGTTGTTGTTGTTAAGAGTGCTAAAATAAAGAAAAATACATTATATTAAACAAAATATCAACGAAATTTGGAAAGAAGTTATAAGCAAAAAAAGTGACAGTACGACATCTACCCGAGAAATACTAAATTTCTTTCCTGATATTTTATTTTACTTATCGACTGCTGAAATCTGAATTTCATAGCAGTGAGCTGTGTATATGCATATACATACGTATACGTATAAATACGTATAAGCAAATACAAATATATATACGTATGTGGATATTCGTGTACGTATCATATATGTATATGATATATACGTACATGCATATACGTACACGTATACATACACGTATATGCATAAACATAAACGTATACGTATATGCATATGTATACGCATATACGTAAACATAAACGTGTGTGTGTACGTATATGCATATACGTATACTGTACATAAATGCTTATACGAATACGTATAAATAAACGTCTACGCATACGTATATAAATAGATTTATGCATATATGGTACACGTATACGTAAAAGTATACGTATATGCATATATATACATAAACGTATATGTATACGTATATGCATACACGTACACGTATACATATATGATATGCATATTCGTATACGTACGAGTATAAGTATATGCATATACGTATACATAAATATATACGTATACATATACATAAACGTATACGTATATGCATATGCGTATACATATACAAAAACGTATATGTATATGCATATACGTATACATAAACATAAACGTATACGTATATGTATATATGTATACATAAAAATATACATAAACGTATACGTATATGCATATACGTATACATAAACATATACGTATACATAAACGTATATGCATACGTTTTTATTTATACGTATACATAAAAGTATTCGTATATGCATATACGTATACATAAACATAAACGTTTACGTATATGCATATGCATATACGTATACATAAACATATACGTATACATAAACGTATATGTATACATAAACGTATATGCATACGTTTTTGTTTATACATAAAAGTATTCGTATATGCATATACGAATACGTATACAGAAACGCATACGTATATACACACGTTTATGTATATACGTTATACATAAACGTGTACGTATATGCATCTGCACATCAGTATACGTTTTTCATTTTTTTTTTGTTAAAATTTACATCAATGAATGAATGATCCTTGAAAAAAAAAAAGTTTCTGATTTAAATACTCTTTTATGTATAATGGTATTGTGGTGAGATTTTATATAATGGGATTGTGGTGGGATTTTATGTAATGGGATTGTAGTGGGATTTTACACTTATATTTCTTTAATTTTTCATTTGGTTTTATTTTTATTTTTGACCTAGTTAAGCAGGAGAGTGCTTTACATATTTAATTGGAGCCTTTTTAAAAATAAAAATAAGCACCGAAATAAGAATTCTCAGTTTTACTTTAAGAAAAATAAATAATTTAGTGTTGAAACGGGCCTAATTCATTGATAAATTATTCAAACAAAAAACAAACTCCTAATTCCCTCTCTGAATAATGCGTCAACAAAAAAAACAGAAGCTTTCAATAATATAATTTGAAACGTCTATCAGGTTGTTATATCGAGGCTGCCCTTGATAGAAAAGTTAATGTGACGGCTATTGATTGAATAATTATATTGATCCGGTTGAGGGCCACTGGATTAAAAGTTTAATATGAGATTAGAGAAAATAACACGAAAATCCTCTTAATTTTTCTCTGAGAGGCCGTTACATCACAACTTTATAAAGTTTAAATTGTTGCTTGTGACACGTGGCACACTGGGAAAAGAGTTATCAAAATGCTTGAGCTATTGAACTTTAGCAATCCAGGTTCGTTTAGTTGTCTTTTCCCTTTGTTCGTCGTTGCTGGGTCTTGTAGTCGAAGATCCTGTCGTCATTTCAACAACGCCAATTAATTGTAATGTAACTTGGATTGCAAAACGGTAGCTTGGAATAAATAGCTCAGAAGTTGTTCTCTCCCATTTTTGAAATGTTAACCTCAGTCCATCTATATAGTGCGCCATCTGATACAGTAGAGTGGCGTGGCTCATGAATTTGATGATGTGCAACAGCACACTGACTTGAAAAAAAATAACTCCACAACACTGCTTCCCTTCCAACTAAATTGGCGTTATATATTATTTATAGTTAAGGCATTAACGTTGTGGAGGTTTAAAGACATTGTTATTTATTTTATCAAACACTGTTTATTCCACTTTATATATAACGGTATAATCCTACCGTTTTCAAGGTTTTTACCTCATCATCAGAAGAGCACACACAATACTGAATTCTGTTCGAACTTCTACAGATATATACACACTTCTAACGGTTGAATAAGTGTCTTTTATGATATATGTCAAAGTCAAATGTACCATTTTTGCGAGATAATGTTAGGTCAGGAGCTCAAACAAAAGTCTTGTTTGTGCTCCCCTCATGATGAGATGAAAGCCTTGAAATCGGTATTGCTATACCGTTGCATAATTAATTATTGACTATTTGTAATTTGTTTTTATCAAACACTGTTTATTCCATTTTATGTAACGGTATAATCCTACCGGTTTCAAGGTTTTTACCTCATCATCAGAGGAGCACACACAATATATAATTCTGTTCGAACTTCTACCGATATATACACACTTCTAACGGTTGAATAAGTGTCTTTTATGATACAATATATGTCAAAGTCAAATGTACCATTTTTGCGAGATAATGTTAGGTCAGGAGCACAAACAAAAGTCTTGTTTGTGCTCCCCTGATGATGAGATGAAAGCCTTGAAACCGGTACTGTTATACCGTTGCATAATTAATTATTGACTATTTGTAATTTGTTTTTATCAAACACTGTTTATTCCATTTTATGTAACGGTATAATCCTACCGGTTTCAAGGTTTTTACCTCATCATCAGAGGAGCACACACAAGATTGAATTCTGTTCGAACTTCTACCGATATACGAGTATATACACACTTCTAACGGTGAATAAGTGTCTTTTATGATATATGCCAAAGTCTTATGTACCATTTTTGCGAGACAATGTTAGGTCAGGAGCACAAACAAAAGTCTTGTTTGTGCTCCCCTGATGATGAGATGAAAGCTTTTGAATCCGGTATTGTTATACCGTTGCATAATTAATTATTGACTATTTGTAATTGGTTTTATCAAACACTGTTTATTCCATTTTATGTAACGGTATAATCTTACCAGTTTCAAGGTTTTTACCTCATCATCAGAGGAGCACACACAATAGATAATTCTGTTCGAACTTCTACAGATATATACACACTTCTAACGGTTGAATAAGTGTCTTTTATGATATATGTCAAAGTCAAATGTACCATTTTTGCGAGATAAGGTCAGGAGCACAAACAAAAGTCTTGTTTGTGCTCCCCTGATGATGAGATGAACACCTTGACACCGGTATTGTTATACCGTTGCATAATTAATTATTGACTATTTGTAATTTGTTTTTATCAAACACTGTTTATTCCATTTTATGTAACGGTTTAATCCTACCGGTTTCAAGGTTTTTACTTACTCATCAGGGGGCATAAACAAAACTGAATTCTGTTCGAAGTTTAACATTCGGGTTGGGGATTGAGGGTGGAGCGAAGCAGGATACAACTTCAGTGTGAGCAGCGGCGAGATCCTGGAAATATCCGTTAGCCAGATATTCACTTCGATGGCACACTAAAGTGAGACGATAATAGCATACCGGCATATTTTTTTTCTGTTTTAGAAATAATAGTTGAAATAGAAGTCGTAGATATTCAGTTTTAGAAATAGAAGTCGTAGATATTCTTATGGCCCCGAATGCTAGGCGGAAAAAATACTTGTTATTTGAGAGGAGGAGCTCAGCGCGGGATTCGAACCGACAACCATCTGCATGTAAGTTAAATATATTACCACGCGGCCATGCTCATTTATTACTACTTAATTGTATAATGTACAACCAGGCGGGTTTATTGCCATGTGGCAATCTATTTCAACCAAAATTTTGACAATCTCCGTGGCCAAGTTGGCAAGACGCTTGTCCGTCGGTTACGAGTTAGATAATTATTGGGATTTTTTTATTTTCGTTCGGTTGGTCGGAAGCGATTGTCACATGTCAATAAGTCAACCAGGTTGTACTGTATACAAAATAAAGTGTTATATTGAGGTGTGTGGCTGCGCGATAGCGAACTTGACTTATGAGCGGAAGGTCACCAGTTCCAAAACGCGCTGTGCTTCTCCTCTCGAATGACATAGATATTTTTCCGCCTAGTATTCAGCGATATAAAGATACCTATGACTTCGGTCATATCTATTCTTTAAAAAAAAAAAAAAAAAGAAAAACATGCCGATGTGCTCCGGTCGTCACACTTTGGTGTACCATCGGATTCAGAACAGCGGTGTGGATGGTGAGTTTGCTGGTGTTCAACGGCTCACTTACTTAAAGAGCACAAATAAGATCTATTTGTGTTCCCCTGATGATGAAATGAAAATCTTAAAACCGGTAAGGCTATAGCGTTACGTGGCATAAACAGTATTAGATAAAATTATAAATAGTCATTAATTAATTATGCAACAGTATAGTATAACCATACCAGTTTCAAGGATTTCATCTCATCATCAGGGGAGCACAAACAAGACTTTTGGTTGTGTTCCCCTGATGATGAAGCAAACACCTTGAAACCGGTAAGGCTATATCGTTATATAAAGTGGAATAAACAGTATTTGACTAAATAAACTCCAACAACGTGTTTCACTTATGGGAAGTTCCTAATCTAATGGCCGCAGTCACTACCTTGCTATCCTTACACTTAACAACGAGGAGTTTATTTTGTAAAAAAATTAATATGTCAATAAAACTGGGTTCGAATCCCGATTTAGACTGCTTGCTTTAAAGCTTGTTATTAAAATGGCGCTCTCAAGTGTTTTTTTATAATAAATATATGTAATTATAGTTCGGAAATTCTTGGATGAGTCCTGTGACAGCTCACAAATTTGCCCTAATACAACCTTATGTAATGTATTCATCTAAATAACTTGCTATTTATTAGAATTGAGGCTTATATTAAAGTGGATAAAATAATTAAAATTACTGAACATCGTTACAAGGTTGTATTGGGGCAAATTTGTGAGCTGTCACAGGACTCATCCTAGAATTTCCGAACTATAAGAGAGGGTTTCTTCTTATGTATATCTGGGACATACAACAAGACTGGGTAAGAAAAATCAAGATGCTGAAATTGAGAGAAGACGAGGCTAAGCCTGGGCTGCATTTGGAAAGCTGTCCTTTGTTCTAAAATCTCCAAAATGCGCAAGACAGACTCCTGTGTCCTTTCTGTGCTAACATATGGGCTGGAAACATCGGTGCTGAATAAACAGATAATGCACAAGCTCATGGTGACGCAGAGGGACATAGAGAGGAGAATGTTAAATATCTCTCTGCGGGATAGGAGAGCCAATGGATGGATAAGGCAGCAGACCAAAGTAGCTGATGTCGCCTCAAGAGTCGCCATTCAGAAGTGGAACTGGGCGGGACACATTGCCAGATGCACAGATGATAGATGGACCCAGAGAGTGCTGGTGTGGCGCCCAAGACAGGGAAGAAGAAGTTTGGACCGTCCTCAGACACGGTGGTCAGACTTCATTAGAAGAGTGGCCGGGAGCAAATAGAAAAGATTTGCCCAGGAAAGAGAGGAATGGAGGAGGAGAGGGGAGGTCTATGTTTACACAAAGTTAAGATCGAAACGTTTGATAAATTTATATTTCGGTAAAGGAGGTAGAAACACGTGTCAAGTTGATAAATTGTAATAATTAGTGCAATAAAATTGTATTTTCTTATTTTAGTAGCTGATGTCGCCGAAAGAGTCGCCATTCAGAAGTGGAACTGGGCGGGGCACATTGCCAGATGCACAGATGATAGATGGACCCAGAGAGTGCTGGAGAAGCGCCCAAGATAGGGAAGAAGAAGTGTGGACCGTCCTCAGACACGGTGGTCAGACTGCATTAGAAGAGTGGCCGGGAGCAACTGGAAACGATATGCCGCCCAGGAACGAGAGGAATGGAGGAGGAGAGGGGAGGTCTATGTTCAACTTTGGACGGAGACGGGCTGACGATGATGATGATATTTAATTACTATGGAGGCACACAAAGTTAAGATCGAAACCTTTAATAAATTTATATTTCGGTAAAGGAGATAGAAACACGTGTCACGTTGATAAATTGTAATAATAAGTTTTAGGACCGGCCACCGTGTGGCGCTGTCAGTCATCCGATTGGAATTCTTTTTTTTTGTTACGTTACCACATCTATCATTGACACTTCCCTGCAAATTTCAGCGTCATAGCTTGATATTTGTAAAAACGTTTTACTGAGTACATTTACCTTTGTGCGTGTTTTCGATTTTTTACAAGTTTGAAAATGGCATCAACTGTCCATCAACAAGTTTGCATTAAATTTTGTGTGAAAAACGGATTTAGCGGTCCGCAGACCTTGGAAATGTTAGAAAAGTGTTTTTCGGTGGCACGAACGCTTCAGAAGTGGTCGTGAGTCGGTCGAGGATGACGAACGCAGTGGCAGTCGAAAACCGATGAAAACATCGATAAAATCAAAGAAATGTTGGCCGAAAACCGCAAATTGACCATCAGAGAGCTGGCAGAGGACTTGAACAATTTCAGCGTCATAGCTTGACATTTGTAAAAGTTACGCTGTAATGAGTACATCTACCTTTGTGCGTGTTTTCGATTTAATACAAGTTTGAAAATTGCATCAAATGTCCTCAGACACGGTGGTCTGACTGCATTAGAAGAGTGGCCGGGAGCAACTGGAAACGATGTGCCGCCCAGGAAAGAGAGGAGTGGAGGAGGAGAGAGGAGGTCTATGTTCAGCTTTGGATGGAGACGGGCTGATGATGATGATATTTAATTATTATGGAGGCACACAAAGTTAAGATCGAAACGTTTGATAAATTTATATTTCGGTAAAGGAGGTAGAAACACGTGTCACGTTGATAAATTGTAATAATTAGTGCAATAAAATTGTATTTTCTTGTTAATGAGAATCGTTCTTAAAGTAACATGAATTCGTGACAAAATAAAAATCGTGACTTAAAAATACAATAGAAACAAAAGCCGAATTAAACTGTTGTTTTTTTTTTCAAAATTAGAACGAAAAACAAATGAATATCGCAATATGATCCCATTGGTCCTCGAGGCGTGGTCGCGTGACCGAATCAGCGGGTGTGATTGGCCGGCCAAATTAAATTTGGAATCACGGAATTGTGCGATTTGAAGGGGGCAATCAGCGAGGCGACGTGGCGTGCCGGTTGATCAGGCGTCACTTTAAGAGCTGACGGGGTCACCAACCTGAATCTGCACAGAGTTTTATGTTTTTAAAATATTAAGAATAATGTTCGTCAAAGATTTAATTTGTAACCCGAGAACCGTTAGTTAACATACTATCTCTATTGTATTATATGCTTAACTGTCCCGCCACCCCCTCGAATATCGTTGAAAATTTTCAGCATCTTTCTTTTTGATCATAGACTTGCGTTCCGTTCAAACAGATACGGTTTATCGACACCAAGTTTACATAATATCTCTATTGTATTATATGCTTAACTGTCCCACCACCCCCTCTAATATCGTCGAAAAAATTCAGCATCTTTCTTTTTGATCATGGACTTGCGTTACGTTCAAACAGATACGGTTTATTGACACCAAGTTAACATACTATATCTATTGTATTATATGCTTAACTGTCCCACCACTCCCTCTAATATCGTCGAAAATTTTCAGCATCTTTCTTTTTGATCATGGACTTGCGTTGCGTTCAAACAGATACGGTTTATTGACCTTCCTATTTCACCACTCTTTACGTCGTCCTTTACTGTCCATGAAGTGAGACTCTGGAATCAGTTACAAACCAATGTTAAACTCGCTCCGTCCGTACCGATTTCCTCGCCATTCCAAAGTTAATTCAGTTGGAATGCGAAGCTATGTCGTGGAGTTTGTTTTAAGTAAGTGAGTCGTTACACACCAGCAAATTCAACGGTCACACCGCTGTACTGAATCCGATGGCACATCAAAGTGAGACGATTGGAACACACTGGCATATTTTTTATTTTTTTAACACGTTCAATGCTAACAACGCGCCTAGTGTGTTCTTCTTCGCAACCGTTGGGTGCTAACAACGCGCCTGACGCGTTTTCGTATGCAAACCAATGATACTTTTACCGCTCCTAGTGCGTTGAAATTGTACACACATACTCAATTTGTAGCAACGCATGGATGTTTAGTTTATTAGTATTAGCACACACAAATATTCACCTGTGTTCAAATATACTTCGAGCGGAACGCGTGTACGTTAAGTGATTTTAAGTCAAGTGATTTTTTTTAAATTTTAATAATTAGTCAGTCACATGTGAATTACCTTAATAATTTGATCGCATTGAATGTGTTTTAAAATAATATACTACTTGATCAAAACGTTTAAGGACCGGCCACCATGTGGCGCTGTCAGTCACCCGATTGGAATTCTTTTTTTTTGTTAGGTTACCACATCTATCATTGACACTTCCCTACAAATTTCAGCGTGATAGCTTGACATTTGTAAAAATTACGCTGTACTGAGTACATCTACCTTTGTGAGTGTTTTCGATTTTTTACAAGTTTGAAAATGGTATCAACTGTGCATCAACGAGTTGGCATCAAATTTTGTGTGAAAAACGGATTTAACGGTCCGCAGACCTTGGAAATGTTGGAGAAGTGTTTTTCGGTGGTACGAACGCTTCAGAAGTGGTCGTGAGTCGGTTGAGGATGACGAACGCAGTGGCAGTCGAAAACATCGATAAAATCAAAGAAATGTTGGCCAAAAACCGCAAATTGACCATTAGAAAGCTGCTAGAGGACTTGAACATCGCTTATGGATCCGCTCAAGACATTTTGGTTAGTGATTTGGGCCTCAGACGTGTCGCTGCAAAACTGGTGCCAAAATACCTCAATTTCATGCAAAAAAAGGACCGCGTTGAAATCGCGAAAGACATGATTTCCTTACGCTTTTGACCAAAAACAACACGAATACTATCCAGCAGCCTTCGAATTCACCTGATCTGGCTCCCTGCGACTTTTTCCTGTTCAACCGACTAAAAAAAACCACTTCGCGGAACGTGTTACAACACCCGAGAGGATATCATGAAAAAATCGAAGACGGCTCTGATGGACATACCGAAAATTGAGTACCAGCGGTGTTTCGAGGATTGGATCAAGCGCTGGCGTAAGTGCGTTGCAGTCGATGGGGAGTACTTTGAAGGGGATCATATCGATTTTGATGAATAAACTTGTATTTTCGATTTTATGAATAAAGTCCTAAAACAGTAGTATATGACTGCAGTCAAAGAAATACAAGGCGGAAAAATGCCTGCGTCATTCGAGATGAGTAGCACAGCGCGGGGTTCGAATCCGCAACTTTCCGCACGGAAGTCCAGTGTGATACCACGCGGGCATTTTCTTTGTATTTATTTTACATTCCTATCTAAATGCATATTTAATAGAAAAAAATAATCGAACTACAAGTTTTGTACTAACATACGTAAACGGCGCATTTTTTAATTGTCCTGGGCGCTTAAACACCTACTTTGGCCTCTGAATGTGTATATATGTAAGACATGGAACATTTTTGTATTTGTAGCATTAGATTGCATTCAAAAGACGAGCTACCACTGCTCGTGGACCGAACGTGATGTAAGCCTGCCGCGAGACACGCGATCAATGAATAGTCTTTAATTGACGAGCCAAACGATGAAGAGGTATTCGGAGAGTGATTACTTTAATACACCTCGCTTTAAGGACTTGTTTATTAAGTATTGTCATGTAACTGGGGTAAATCAGGGATGTGTTCATGAACTTTTGACAAGATCTCATCGAAGATTGTCACCGTGAAAACCATACTTTTTCTATTGATGATGCCAAATTCTTATATATCAGTAGTAACGGAAACAAATTGGACAGATTAGTGGTCCTAGAAATTTGTAAGTCAGTACATTGATCCGAACATCTGTTGAAAAGTTATATCCCAAAACCTCTCCGCTCTTGGCCGAAATCGTCCCATGCCTCCCTAGCCCCTAAGCCCCCAACCGTTAAAGCGTGTATATCGGTACCAGTTCGAACAAAATTAAGTATTGTTTGTACTCCCCTGAAGATGAGGTGAAAGCCTTGAAACCGGTAGGTTTATACCGTTACAAAAAAGTGGAATAAACAGTGTTTGATAAAAATAAATTACAAGATCTTATCGATTTCAGACATTCATATACTTACATACTATAACACAGTTTCCCTGTAAAGGTAGCCAGAGTGGATACGTTTTGTGATGCAACTGGGGTAAATCAAGGATGTACTCGTGGACCAGATCTTATCGACTTCGAACCGTCATATTCTTACATGCTATAACGCAATTTCCCTGTAAATATAGACAGAGTGGATACGTTTTGTGATGCAGCTGAGGTAAATCAAGGATGTTCTTATGCACTTTTGACCAGATCTCATCGATTTCAGATCGTCTTATACTTGCATACTATTACGCAGTTTCCCTGTAAAGATAGACATAGTGGATAAGTCTTATAATGTCTTCTTCTTCAACTTTCCGTAGACTCAAGAGTCTGTTACTGCAGGATTGTCTTCTTGTGATGCTGAGCTCCAGCTATCTCTCCATCGTTTCGGGGTTTCCCTGGTAGACGCCGTCCATCCGCAACTCCATGCAGAGCTATGTATGGAATTCTTATGGAATTCATTCTCTGTGCATGTTGGTACCAGTATTCTCGACACTGTCGTCCCCATCTGACCACATCTTGGACCTCACAGACCTCTCGGATTGTGGTGTTCCTTACACTATCACGCAGAGTCTTCCCAGCAACAACACGTAGAGTTCTCATTTCCGTTGTTCTTAGCATAATTTTGGTCCTGACAGTGTCCGCCCTCACTTCGATGCCATATGTGAGGATAGGTCGCACACAGGTCTTATAAATGCGTACCTTGCTGTCTATTCTCATATCTTTATTCCTCCATATGACATCTCTAAGGCAGCCCGCCACAACTGCAGCTTTATCTACCTGAGGCCTTACTTCTCTGGGGAGGTCATGAGAGCTGAGCAGTCAACTACCAAGATATCTGAACTGGGTTGTTTGTTCAATTGGCTCGTCATGTACTGAAATTCTGCACTTTAGTGGGTCTTTGGAGAATGTCATTCACTTAGTCATAAATGTCATACTCTTATGATGTAATTGGGGTACATCAAGGATGACACCGTGAACTTTTGATCAGATCTCATCGACTTTAGACTGTCGACTTTCTTACACTTACATTCTATAATATTACGCAGTTTCCCTGTAAATATAGAGTGGATACGTCTTGTAACTGGGGTAAATTAGGAATGCCTCCATGAACTTTTGACCAGATCTCATCGAGTTTAGACCGTCTTATACTTACACACTATTACGCAGTTTCTCTGTAAAGGTAGGCAGAGTGGGCAAGTCTTGTGGTGTAACTGGGGTAAATCAAGGATGACACCGCGGAACTTTTGACCAGATCTCATCGACTTCATACCGTCTTACACTTACATACTATTACGTAGTTTCCCTGTAAAGGTAGACAGAGTGGATAAGTCTTGTGATGTAACTGGGGTAAATCAAGGATAACACCGTGGAACTTTTGACCAGATCTCATCAACTTCATACCGTCTTACACTTACATACTATTACGCAGTTTCCCTGTAAAGGTAGACAGAGTGGATACGTCTTGTGATGTAACTGGGGTAAATCAAGGATAACACCGTGGAACTTTTGACCAGATCTCATCAACTTCATACTGTCTTACACTTACATACTATTACGCAGTTTCCCTGTTAAGGTAGACAGAGTGGATACGTCTTGTGATGTAACTGGGGTAAATCAAGGATGACACCGCGGAACTTTTGACCAGATCTCATCGACTTCATACCGTCTTATAATTACATACCATAACGCAGTTTCCCAGTAGAGGTATACTGTGGACAGAGCGCCAAAATGAATAGAGCGCCAGACTGTCCTATCAGGACACACATTTGCCTCTTCTACAGTCAAACATCTTCTTATTCAGCACCAACGATTTCTATGACTTTTTACATTTCCTTGTTTCAAAATATCATAATCTTGATCCAATCATACTATCCAGGGTCTTCCTCTACCACGTCTTTTATTCACATAAGCACTGTTGATTTGTGTAGTTAGTATTAGAATACCTATGACTTCGGTCATATAAATTCTTAAAAAAAAAAATAATCGACAAAATAACATGCCAATGTGTTCTGACCGTCTCACTTCAGTTTGCCATCGGATACAGCAAAGGGATATTCGACCATGAGGTTCAGCAACGACGATACATCTTTTTAATGAGAAGATACAAAGTCTTGGATATCATTAGTTATACACTCAACAACAGCACAAATAAAGCAATCAAGTGTTGTGTACTTACAGAATCTCGAGTTCTCTGAACATCTTCAGAAGCTGGTCATCCACGCAGCTTAGTTTGTTGTTGTCCAGCTGTAGATTCCTCAAGGATGGAAGACCGCGCAGAATTTTCTTGTTGATGGCCGTCAGCTGGTTGTGACTCAGGTCTCTGCAAAACAACATCACATGTAACCATCTCCGAATAACTGTTCTTGAAAAAAGTAAAGAAAAATGACAATTTATACAGCGCAATTTGGAGAGCAGACTTTCCTCAACTGGATTCGAATCTACAATTATTAACATAGTCATCATCTTCATCATTGTCAGCCAGGGTCGATCCACTGCTGGATGAAGGTCTCCCCAAGTTGACTCCAAATAATTCGGTCCTTTGTTCGTTGATGCCATGTGATGCTGCCATGCTTCCTGATTTCATCCATTCAGCGTACCTTCGGTCTTCTTCTGGGCCTCTTTAAGCATCTTGGGTACCATTGGATTATTTCGGATGTCCATCGGGAGTCTGACATTCTGGCTACGTGTCCGGCCCATTGCCACTTCATTCTTTTGCACACCTTTATAACGTCTTCTACCTTTGTTATATTGCGAATCCAGGTGTTTCGATTGACATAGTGAAAATACATATATACAAACTATCACATTATTTACCTGTCGGGATACGCAGAGAGGATAAACTGCCAGACTTTTCTACATCGACACACATCCTTCGACTGTTTCCACATTCATACACCTTCTTATACAACTTCTACGATTTGTCTGACTTTCTACATTTTCTTTCAAAACATAATTCACTTGATCCAACCATATTTTCTTTGGTCTTCCTATTACATGCCTTCCACTTATATTTGCACTATATATCTGTTTTGTTATTCTATCTTAATTCATTCGATCCACATGTCCAAACCATCTCAACGTACTCTTATCTATCTTACTTAACCTTTCCCTTCCTGTGCTAAAAAAATCCGCGCGTTCCGGTGCTGTGTATTCAATACACATTTAAAAATGAGCTATTTAAAATCGAAAAAAAAAGAATATTCATAGCCAATCGCTTAAATTAATTAAATTTGAAGTCAAAAGTGATAATAATTGAATTTTAATTGCTGAAAACATGAAAAAAACATCGGCCGACGTTCACAAAACGGGTGAAGAGATCACCACAAACGGATGCCCGCAAGCTACTGAAGCGAGAGAAGCGAGCAAACTGAGATTCTATTTCTTGCGTTCCCATATACCGAAGTAGAGTGAGACGTGAATAGCGTCGCTTCCTCACCCATAGCGGTTTTTAGAATGAATATACCTACGTCACACACTGGCACACGTTTGATTGTATTGGTGAATTTATTCCCGATTTTCATAAAATATCTCTGATGTGGCAGACAAGTGCTAATTATATCACAGGGAAGGAAGGGTTAACACAACAGCCTTAAATTCACTTTCATCTTTTATCACTTCATTCTGTATTCTGTCATCTATTGTCACTCCCCGTATTCTTCTCAATGCATGCTCCTCTACAACATTTATTCAGCGCCTCTCAACCTTTTTCAATATACAAAATCACACTTTCAATAGATCTGAGATGCACCCGCTCGTGTGATTTGAGAACTCAAAACACGAATAAGAAGAAATAAATTGACCACAGTGTTCCTATATTAAGTGACTGTGTTTGATTATAACTCACTAAAAATGATTTAATTAATTTTAAACTTAAGAAATAATAAAATAAGTGATTCGTATGCCACAAGTAGGACACTTAACGATTTTCCATTATCCAGAGATTTGACTATCTTGTATTTGTGTTGTTATATAAAGTGACTGTAGTGTTCTAGTGTTCCTATATAAAGTGACTGTACCATGTTTGATTATAACTCACTAAAAATGATTTAATTAATTATAAGAAATAATAAAATAACTGATTCGTATGCCACAAGTAGGCCACTTATTGATTTTCCATTATCCAGAGATTTGACTATCTTGTATTTGTGTTGTTATATAAAGTGACTGTAGTGTTCTAGTGTTCCTATATAAAGTGACTGTACCATGTTTGATTATAACTCGCTAAAAATGATTTAATTAATTATAAGAAATAATAAAATAACTGATTCGTATGCCACAAGTAGGCCACTTATTGATTTTCCATTATCCAGAGATTTGACTATCTTGTATTTGTGTTGTTATATAAAGTGACTGTAGTGTTCTAGTGTTCCTATATAAAGTGACTACCATGTTTGATTATAACTCACTAAAAATGATTTAATTAATTATAAACTTAAGAAATAATAAAATAACTGATTCGTATGCCACAAATAGGCCACTTATTGATTTTCCATTATCCAGAGATTTGACTATCTTGTATTTGTGTTGTTATATAAAGTGACTGTAGTGTTCTAGTGTTCCTATATAAAGTGACTGTACCATGTTTGATTATAACTCACTAAAAATGATTTAATTAATTATAAGAAATAATAAAATAACTGATTCGTATGCCACAAGTAGGCCACTTATTGATTTTCCATTATCCAGAGATTTGACTATCTTGTATTTGTGTTGTTATATAAAGTGACTGTAGTGTTCTAGTGTTCCTATATAAAGTGACTGTACCATGTTTGATTACAACTCACTAAAAATGATTTAATTAATTATAAACTAAAGAAATAATAAAATAACTGATTCGTATGCCACAAGTAGGCCACTTATTGATTTTCCATTATCCAGAGATTTGACTATCTTGTATTTGTGTTGTTATATAAAGTGACTGTAGTGTTCTAGTGTTCCTATATAAAGTGACTGTACCATGTTTGATTATAACTCACTAAAAATGATTTAATTAATTATAAACTTAAGAAATAATAAAATAACTGATTCGTATGCCACAAGTAGGCCACTTATTGATTTTCCATTATCCAGAGATTTGACTATCTTGTATTTGTGTTGTTATATAAAGTGACTGTAGTGTTCTAGTGTTCCTATATAAAGTGACTGTACCATGTTTGATTATAACTCACTAAAAATGATTTAATTAATTATAAACTTAAGAAATAATAAAATAACTGATTCGTATGCCACAAGTAGGCCACTTATTGATTTTCCATTATCAAGAGTTTTGACTATCTTGCCAACTGCCGCGTGAATTTTAGTGATATGTTTTCACCATAGAGTTATTTATGTTTGAAAAATAAAAGTGGATTCGTTCTTGAAAATAATGAGTACAAAGAAAATAATAACATTGTAATTTATTTTTAACAAACACTGTTTGTGGAATAAACAGTGTTTGTTAAAAATAAACTACAATGTCTTTAAACCTCCACAACGTTAATGCCTTAACTATAAACAAGAAAATAATAACGTTATGATATGAGTCCAAACCTTTTGATAGCTTCTTTCTTAAATGTATTTTCTTCGCCATTATCTTGAGATATATTTTATAATATTACACTTTCATTATATAAAGTACAGCCTGGCGGGCTTATTGCAATATGGGAATCTCTTCTAACCAACCAGAAATATGTTAAAATGGCTTGAAGTGAAAACCAAACTGAAATTATTTTTTTTTTAATTTAGATTCCAGCAGGATTTGAACCCGATACTTCAGGTTTGGGATATATGACAACTTGGCTACTATAGCAATATATGTACAGTACCCGGCGGTACCATTATTTCCATTATTTCAGCCATTATTTCAGCTGATTACCGTCGGTATGGTGATAGCTTTCAAAATGATCACGTCATATGATATATGTATTATATGCGTATGGCATAGTCAAGCGCTTTAAAATATCAAATTTAGATCCCTCAACCATCTTTTGGCTTCTGTCGTCAGTTTGTTTATATCCACAATCGCTCCGTGGAACCTGTGTTTAGGGCATTTTCTTATAATGTGGTGTAGGGTCTGAGCCGCAGCACCGCAGTCACAACTGGGGTCATCGATGTAGCCCCATCTGTGGCACTCGGCTGCACTTCTGCTGCAGTCTGTTCTAACACGGTTCAGTGCTGCCCATTCTTTACGGTCCAGCTCAAAGCCGGCGACTCTCTTAGATGGTTCCGCTATTAGGTATTTATTTATTGTGTCCCCATTTCTACATTCCTCTGTCCAGGCCTGTTCGAACGTGAAACCATTGCTCTCTAAAGCCTGTGCTCTGGCCCAGAAGAGTTTTCTTGATTTGAGCCTAGTATGTGGGGTATTCCTCAGGGTCAAGTTTAAAAGAGAGGTGTTGTTTTTTGCCCATGTCCATTCTCTTACTGTAGATGCATTCTTACGAATGTGGGGAGAAGCTATGTTGGTTAGTACGGATAGCCATTGGCACTGGGTGGGTTTCAACACACCGGCTATCGTTCTCATGGTGGTATTGAGCTGGATGTCCACTTTCTTGGCGTGAGCACTTCCACCCCATACGGGTGAACAGTATTCGTCAGTAGAATACCATAGACAAGTGATAGTCCAGCTGTTCGCAGTGTGTCAACGCATGCTCCCCATCCGGACCCTGCCAGCCTCAGGATGACATTATTCCTAGCTTTTAGTCCTAGGGGTTGTTTGATAGCTGTTTTAATTTGTATTTAATTTATACTTATAATTAAAATAAATAAATTCTTTATTATTAAAGAAGAGTGTACACATGATGTAGGTTTTCACGGAGGCGTTTAATAGAAACTAAATGATTAAATTAGAAATTAAACGAAAAAAATAACTCTTATAACTCATATTTGTCAGAATAACTCATAATGCGTCGTAATTTGATAAAAAATGAGATGGAGTCAACAGTGAAAAATTAATATAAAAATGCCCCATTCTCCCCCTTTTTTGAAGCGGGTAGGTGGAAATAATTAGGGATATTGCGGGGAAATTAAATTATGCCATAGATCAACTTTATTAAAGACGGTGCTAAAAAAGGCCCCGCGTCATTTTTTTTCTACTGGCGCCAATTTTACGCGCGTAAATTTAACACTGTAGTGACCGTGTTGAAAAAAAAATATATTGTTTCAAAATTAATGTGAAAAAGGAGTTATTACTTTGTTATTTATTTATATAGTTAAGGTATTAACACTGTGGAAGTTTAAAAACATTATAATTTGTTAAATAAAACATTGTTTATTTTATTTATTTATAGATAAGGTATTAACATTGTGGATGTTTAAAGACATTTTAATTTGTAAATAATAGACCAAATTTAAGAATCATAAATATTGTCATTTGTTTTTATCAAACGCTGTTTATTCCACTTTTTGTAACGTATAACCCTACCGGTTTCAAGGTGCACATCTCATCATCAGGGAGCACAAACAAGACTGAATGCTGTTCGAACTAGTACCGATATACACACTTCTAACGGTTGAATAAGTGTCTTTTCTATATACATCGATCAATAAGTTCCGGGACTAATCAACAGATGTCGCCTCTAATAACAAATCCGTATCATTTTCAGTTAGTACCAACTTTTAGAAGATACGTGTCAAACTTTCATGACATTGTGTCATTGAGTGACAGTGGTTTTAGTGACACTACCTTGCTATTTTTAAAACAATGGAAAAAAAGATAAATCGTTCTACACGGCTGGCATAGAAAAGTTAGGAAAGCGTTGGAATGAATGTATCGCTCTTGAAGGAGACTATGTTGATGAATAAAGAAGAATTTTGGCAAACAAATGTTGTTTTAGTAGTTAGTCCCGGGACTTATTGATCGATGTGTAACAGACCTGGTAGTCTGGATTATTTTTACTCTATTCTGGTTTTCTGATTCATACAACATATTGTAGGACTTCAGTCTGTTTTCAAACAGTTGCTAAGCTGATATATGGAAGTCGTAAAAATTGCCATATTGGTTGGCTTCTAAAAACCCTACACTGTCTTAAGTGACACGAACGGATTGATTTTAAACTTTGTCTTTTTGTATTCAAGTCCCTTAATGCGATGTCTCCATTGTATTTTTCAAATCTAGGTTTAAAGGATATTTATTCATTATTTATTTATTATATATTATTTAACACTTCATTGCGAAAGCAATCTGGAGGTTTTATTGCCAGGTGGGAATCTCTTCCAGCCAACCAGACAAAAGTAAATAAAGCAAGTTACTTGATCGTAAAAAAATATGCAAATGATTATTTATATTTATGAAATTTAGTACCAGCTTTTATAAGTTACGTGTCAAACTTTCATGACATTCCGTCATTGTGTCATTGAGTTACAGTGGTTTTAGTGACGCTACTCTTGCTATTTTCAAAACAATGGAAAAAAAAATAAATCGGTCTACACGGCTGGCATGGAAAAGTTAGGAAAGCGTTGGAAGGAATGTATCGCTCTTGAAGGAGACTATGTTGATGAATAAAGAAGAATTTTGGCAAACAAATGTTGTTTTAGTAGTTAGTCCCGGGACTTAATGATCGATGTGTTATGTCAAAGTCAAATGTACCATTTTCGCGAGATAATGTCCAATAAATTTAATTTTCATGACTGTTTTATTTCTTTACTGAGCTATGTTTTTTCTGTAAATATTTATGCATCTTATTCCTAGCTACATAACTTAGATATTCTCGAGGTTTAAAAAAAGCGTTAAATTCAGTCACAGCATTATAAGCAATCGAGTTAATTTCAATAATAGTCATCAGCTAATTATATTTCCTATACAAAAGCCACCCTTTTGTCGCCTACCTACTGCCTTGCCCTTATTAGCTACTACTCCCCTCCCTCTACCCTGTATCTATTACAATTAGTTCATCTTCACCTGACGAGGAAGACGAAGGAGTTTGAAACCGGTAGTAAACTAAAATAAAACAGTGGTGAATACAAAATAAAACATAATTGTTTTATTTATTATACGAGTATTATAAATGTATAAGCATGACATCACAAAGTGAAACAAACGTCTTGTCTAAGATTCAAGAAATATATGTCTAAAATTCAAGAAATGTATGTCTACGATTCAAGAAATATATGTCTAAGATTCAAGAAATATATGTCTAAGATTCAAGAAATATATGTCTAAGATTCAAGAAATATATGTCTAAGATTCAAGTTTCTTGTTAACTAATTTGATTTTTTTATTGCTCTATACAATATAGTATTGTATATCTTTAATCTGGTATTTAATTTTTCTTTCTTGCTGCTGTATATAAATTATCTTTAAGCTTTGCATGTAATTTTTCTTTCTTGCTGCTGTATATAACGTCTTTTTAAGCTTTGTATGACATTTTTCTTGCTGCTGTATATAAAAAATCTTTAAGCTTTGTATGTAATTTTTCTTTCTTGCTGCAGTATATAAATTATCTTTAAGCTTTGTATGTAATTTTTCTTTATTGCTGCTGTATATAAATTATCTTTAAGCTTGTATGTAATTTTTCTTTCTTGTTGCCATATATAACGTCTCTTTAAGCTTTGTATGTAATTTCTCTTCTTTGTTACTTTATACAATATCTCTTAAATCTTGTATGTAATTTTTCTTTTTTGCTGTTGCATAAAAACTATATTTAATATTTGTATGTATATTTTCTTTCTTGCTGCTATATATAAATTATCTTTAAGCTTTGTAAGTATTTTTTTTTCTTGCTGCTGTATTTAAACTTTCTTTAAGCTTTGTATGTAATTTTTCTTTCTTTTTGCTGTATATAATATCTCTTTAAGCTTCGTATGTAATTTTTCTTTCTTGCTGCTGTATATAATGTTTTTTAAGCTTTGTATTTAATTTTTCTTTCTTGTTGCTGTATACAACTTTCTTTAAGCTTTGTATGTAATTTTTTCTTTCTTCTTACTGTATATAATGTCTCGTTAAGCTTTATATGTAATTTTTCTTTGTAATTACTGTATCATATATCATATAATGTCTTGAAGCTTTCTATGTAAATTTTCTTTCTTGTTGCTTTACCATATATCATTTATCTTTAAGCTTTGTATGTAATTGGTTTAAACCTGTGTATGTAAGCTTTATCAAATAAATGAAACTATCATGGGAGACATGATAGTGAACTACACGACATGATATTGAAAAAAAATCTTCTATTCTCTTCATAACGTATGCTTTCTCGTGAAATGTAATTCTCAAATTAACTTCAAGTCTCAAAAAAATAGAGATGTTGGTTGAGAAGAGAAGTCTCCATAGTTGAGGCCGAGGCTCAAGGTGTTGGAGACCAGGCGGCTAAATCTAATCTTTGAAAATATCGTTTCAATAAATCTCCCCTGGCTTTGATTTTATACACGCGTAATTGTATTATAAAATATATATGTATATATAATTCCAAGTGGCATTTTACTGACCAGTTTTAGTGGCATTTAACTGACCAGTTTCAGGGGGACACACGATTTTATTTATTGCTACGGTAACTAAAGAATATGTGGTATGCCGATGTATGATTAAATAAAACGTGTAATAATTATAATTAACCCTTATCTTGGCAAAGTTAAATTTATCCAAATATTAACGTTTTTCTTTCGTGATTCCTTGTTATATGGTAAGTTAAAAAAAATCACAACATTTCCTTATATATTTTTTTTAATATGTGACACCCACGTTACTTTGCCAAAATATCCATTTTAATAAAACACAAAAAGGTCTATAAAATGATTCTATAATCTAAAAAATGAACAACATTAACATAGCTGAATTATCAACAAATAAAATGGTTTGAATAATATTTTCTCAACATGTAGTGATTAAAAAAAAGATATTTAATGATTATTTACCCCAATTTTCAAAACGCACCCACGCTGTCCAGACATGTTGACCCGATGTCGTTTGAAAGGTTGTAGCGTTGTCAATATTTATCACCAGATGATACCACTGCACACAATAGTGCATGTATCAAAATGTTGAATTATTTTATGTATTGTAATCTCCTGAAACGGTGATGTTAATTGCCCACCAAGATCATGTGATCTGACACCGTTGGACTATTTTCTCTGGGGTTACGTGAAAAGCCAGGTCTATAAGAATGACTCCCGATCAATTCCTGAGCTGGAGGACAAAATTATTCGCGTTATCAGTGAGCTAGAACCGCAATTATGCCGAAATTTCATCGAAAATTTTGACAAAAGAGTGGACATCTGTGGAGCTGCAAGAGGTGGACATTTGGCGGATTTTGTTTTTTTGTGTTTAAATGTCATACATTATACTTCAATGACCAATAAAAAGTTTTTTGAAATCAAAGCAAATTGTGTGTTTTATTCAAGAATTAAAATAATTATAATTAAAAAAACCGCTCAATTTGAAAGACCCTTTATTTACTTTGTAATATTTTGGATCTGTCAATAGTGGTAAGTTCGAGTCTTGAGTGGTGGGTTCGAGTTCGAGCACCCATAGTGGTGGGTTCAATGGTGGTGGATTCAAGATCGAGCATCCATAGTGGTGGATTCGAGTTCGAGCATCCATTGTGGTGGGTTCAATAGTGGTGGATTCGAGTTCGAGCATCCATTGTGGTGGGTTCAATAGTGGTGGATTCGAGTTCGAGCACCCATAGTGGTAGATTCGAGTTTGAGCATCCATAGTGGTAGGTTCAATAGTGGTGGATTCGAGTTCGAACACTCATAGTGGTGGGTTTAATAGTGGTGGATTCGAATTCGAGCACCCATAGTGGTGGATTCGAGTTCGAGCACCCAAAATGAAAGTTTGCTTTCTAAATGGCGCTGTATAAACTATCATTTTATTATAATTTAAGGAGTGCGCCAAATTGCAAGACAGGATAATATCTATGTCGCTGTAAACTTCTTTAAATTTGAGGGACAAGTGCTCGATGGATTTCATGGCAGGGTGGCATCTCTGCTGCACAGTGCTTTTTTATAAAGTTTGTCAACTATTTTCCGACCTCGAGGGCCCCCCATTTGTAAAGCGGCCACAGAAATAATAAGGTAGTGTCACATTACTTCTCATTACGCAGGGGATGCGGAATATCAGAGTTTGTCAACATGGGGCTCGGGGTCCCACGAGACATGGTTTGATGGGAGGGAGATCGGGGTGGGGGTAGTGAAGGATTAGTTAACTTTTGTTCGTAACTTTATCTTTTCGTGGGTCAAAAGTAGGATGAGAGGTTATCTGGGATATTCAAACTTAGATACCCTATGCTTTATTTGTTAGATAAAAATCAAGGGACATTATTTAAATTTTGATTAAAAAAATATGTTTAATAAATGAATACTCGTAGATTCAACGGGTTGTTCTGCTTTTCATGTAACATTTTCTCAGATGATCGATTTTTATCAAAGTCCTGACGTTCATTTATCCTGTCATGTAGATCACGACTGAGTATCGTGACTTCCATGAAAGCCTTTGATAACTCCTTTACTTCCATCCTGTCGTGTAGCTCATGACCGAGTATCGTGACTCCCATGATAGCATTTGGCGATTCCTCTACATCCATCCTGTCGTGTAGCTCATGACTGAGTATCCTGACTCCCATGATAGCCTTTGGCAATTCCTCTACATTTATCCTGTCGTGTAGGTCATGATTGAGTATCGTATCTCCCATGATAGCCTTTGGCCACTCCTCTACATCCATCCTGTCGTGTAGCTCATGACTGAGTATCGTGACTCCCGTGATATCCTTTGGCGATTCCTCTACATCCATCCTGTCGTGTAGCTCATGACTGAGTATCCTGACTCCCATGATAGCCTTTGGCAATTCCTCTACATTTATCCTGTCGTGTAGGTCATGATTGAGTATCGTATCTCCCATGATAGCCTTTGGCAACTCCTCTACATCCATCCTGTCGTGTAGCTCATGACTGAGTATCGTGACTCCCGTGATATCCTTTGGCGATTCCTCTACATCCACCCTGTCGTAGGTCATGACTGAGTATTGTGACACCCATGATAGCCTCTGACGACTACTCTCCATCTATCCTGTCGTGTAAGTCATGACTGAGTATCGTGACTCCTATGATAACCTTTGGCAACTCCTCTCCATCCATCCTGCAGTGTAGGTCATGACTGAGTATCGTGACTCCTACGATAACCTTTAGTAACTCCTCTTCATTTATCCCTGCACTATGCGACTCGAAAGGGAGTTGTTAAGCGTAGTCCAGTTGCGTCTCTCACTTGGTCAGTCCAACGCATTGGGCTTCTTCCTCTTGTGCGTCGTCCTTCCACGCTTCCAGTAACCACAAACCTCTCCAAACTGTCTCCTTGGCCACGAGCAATGTGCCCAAAGAATTGAAGGACTCGTCGAATGCATATTGTCGACGTATATAAGAAATGTGTATGTTTTTATTATATTATTTTCGCACTTAAGATCCCAACTTTCAATTTAGGTAATGAAGTCACGCGACTACCTTTTTTAAGTGAGCTATGAAAACCGGTACAAAATTAAGAAAGATCTGAGAGTGAATGTTGATAAATCCAAAGTAATATAACGAAATTAAAGATAATTGTGATAGGGAAACGTGACAGGAAAAGTGACTGCGACATATGGGCGAATAATGAAAGTGAATGCGACATATGGGTGAATAATGAAAGTAAATGCGACATATGTGTGAATAATGAAAGTGAATGCGACATATGGGTGAGTAATGAAAGTGAATACGACATGTGGGTGAATAATGAAAGTAAATGCGACATATGGGTGAGTAATGAAACTGAATGCGATATGTAGACGAATAATGAAAGTAAATGTGACATATGTGTGAATAATGAAAGTGAATGCGACATATGGGTGAGTAATGAAAGTGAATGCGACACGTGGACGAATAATGAAAGTGAATGTGACATATGTGTAAATAATGAAAGTGAATGCGACATATGGGTGAATAATGAAAGTGAATGCGACATATGGGTGAGTATTAAAAGTGAATGCGACATATGGGCGAATAATGAAAGTGAACGCGACACATGGGGGAATAATGAAAGTGAATGCGACATATGGGTGAGTAATGAAAGTGAACGCGACACATGGGTGAATAATGAAAGTGAATGCGACATATATGTGAATAATTGAAGTGAATGCGACATATGGGTGAATAATGAAAGTGAATGCGACATGTCGGCG
Source organism: Odontocerum albicorne (assembly GCA_949825065.1). Taxonomy (NCBI): domain Eukaryota; kingdom Metazoa; phylum Arthropoda; class Insecta; order Trichoptera; family Odontoceridae; genus Odontocerum; species Odontocerum albicorne. The sequence continues at coordinate 6,633,898 of OX463863.1, read as the reverse complement.
AATAATGAAAGTGAATGCGACATGTGGGGGAATAATGAAAGTGAATGTGACATGTGGGCGAATAATGAAAGCGAATGCGACATATTGGTGAGTAATGAAAGTGAATGCAACATGTGGACGAATAATGAAAGTGAATGTGACATATGTGTAAATAATGAAAGTGAATGCGACATATGGGTGAATAATGAAAGTGAATGCGACATATGTGTGAATAATGAAAGCGAATGCGACATATTGGTGAGTAATGAAAGTGAATGCGACATGTGGACGAATAATGAAAGTGAATGTGACATATGTGTAAATAATGAAAGTGAATGCGACATATGGGTGAATAATGAAAGCGAATGCGACATATTGGTGAGTAATGAAAGTGAATACGACATGTGGACGAATAATGAAAGTGAATGTGACATATGTGTAAATAATGAAAGTGAATGCGACATATGGGTGAATCATGAAAGTGAATGCGACATATGGGTGAGTAATAAAAGTGAATGCGACATATGGGCGAATAATGAAAGTGAACGCGACACATGGGGGAATAATGAAAGTGAATGCGACATATGGGTGAGTAATGAAAGTGAACGCGACACATGGGTGAATAATGAAAGTGAATGCGATATATATGTGAATAATTTAAGTGAATGCGACATATGGGTGAATAATGAAAGTGAATGCGACATATGGGTGAATAATGAAATTGAATGCGACATATGGGTGAATAATGAAAGATTGGAGCAAATTGAGGAATTCTGATTTTTGGGTAGTATTTTCTCAGAAGACGTAAGGGCTATAAGGAAATATAGTGTGGCAATAGGAAACAAAGTCAATGGGGCACTAAAACATATACATTTGAACTGGATAGTATAAAAATCTGCTAAGATGATAGTCCACAATAGTATTTTAGTGCCATCTTTGATGTATGAGAGTGAAACGTGGATGTGGATAATAACTGAAAGGAGCCGAATAAATGCTGTAGAAACGAGTGCGTTGAGAGGAATAGATAGAGTAACGGAAGTATTAGGATGAATGTGAAGTTAAGGCTAAGGTGTTGAGAAAGATAAAGAAGAGCAAGCTAAGATGGTTTGGGCGTGTGGAACGAATGAAAGAAGATTAAGAAAACAAATATACGGTACAAATCTGGAAGGCGTGTGACGGAGACCAATGAATGAATGCATGGTTGAGTCAAGTGAATGATATTTTGAAAGAAAGAAACGTTGGAGAAATCGTACAAGTTGCATGAGAAGGTGTATGGTTGTGAACGTGGCTAAATATGTGTGTGTGTGTACATGTATCGTGATAGGATAATCTGGCGCTCTGTCCTCTCTGTATACTCCGACAGGAAAATGGCGTGATAGTATATAGTATATGTGCGAAACATTACATTATGCTTTTTCACACTAAATTAAGTTATGTGACGTAACATAATATAATGTAATGTTACATAAAATTATGTTACATCTATAGGTTACATAAGGTTATGTTACGTTTGATAAATAAACATTATATATCGAACAATAAATAAAGTTATATTACATTATGATATATTACATTTCAAAATGTCATGTAAAATTATGTTAAGTTAGATTCATACATGGTACAATTAAAAAAGATACATTACATTATGATATTTATCTGATTTCAATAGATTTTGTCAGATAACGTTATGTTAGGGTATTTAACGTTATGTAAGATAAATTAAATTATATGTACTACGTAACATAACAGTTGGTTGCGTTACGTTAACTCATATTAGATAATGTTAGGACATATTAAATTATGTTAAATAACATAACATAACTTATGTTAGTTTGCATAACATTACTTTAATTTTACATCTCATGTTAAGTTATGCTTTGTTAATTGTAAAATAACATTAAACCGTTAGGTTACATTACATAGTGTTATATAATTTAAAGTTAGGTTCCGTTAAATTTTATAACGTTAGGTTAGATCGATAAATGTAAAGATAAGGTTATGTCAAAATATTAATAAACGTAAAACTAAGGTGAGGTTAATAAGCTAAAAACTTAGATTACATTGCGTAAATTGATAAGCGTAAATTAAAGTAATTACAATAAATGTTAGATTACATAAATAAATGTAAAGATAATTAATTACAATTAATTTTAGATTACGTAAATAAATGTAAAGATTAATGAATTAATTACAATAAATGTTAGATTACGTAAATAAATGTAAAGATGATTAATTACGATAAATGTTAGATTACGTGAATAAATGTAAATATAATTAATTACAATTAATGTTAGATTACGTAAATAAACGTAAAGATTAATTAATTAATTACAATAAATGTTAGATTGCGTAAATAAATGTAAAGATAATTAATTACAATAAATGTTAAATTACGTAAATAAATGTAAAGATAATTAATTGCAATTGATGTTAGATTACGTAAATAAATGTAAAGATAATTAATTACAATAAATGTTAGATTGCGTAAATAAATGTAAAGATTATTAATTACAATAAATGTTAGATTACGTAAATAAATGTAAAGATAATTAATTACAATTAATGTTAGATTACGTAAATTAATGTAAAGATTAATTAATTAATTACAATAAATGTTAGATTGCGTAAATAAATGTAAAGATTATTAATAACAATAAATGTTAGATTACATAAATAAATGTAAAGGTAATTGATGTCAAGTTGTTTAATGAAAAAGCTTTTTTCGAAGTCCTTAAATAAAAACACACATGGTTTGAAGATCTCCAGTGCAAAGCAGTACCTAATGGAAGTGGTATATAGCGGGAAGAGTATTAAAGTTTCAAATAAATTGGCACAATAAATTGTGGGGCCGGTCCGTGTGGATGGAGACTTAACAGGGAGAGAGGGAGAGTGGGGGAAGTAGAAAAGGAAAGGAAGAGAATCGCCAGAGAGGATTAAAAAGTCAAAATAAAAAAAAAATGGTCACTTCAATTCTGCAGTTTCTTTTGTGAGGTTGTTCAGAAAATAATGGCTGATTTTAAATAAATAAATATAAGTTTATTGATAGCAATATAGTATGTACATATAAAGAGCGGCGGCCGGTCTAGAGGTGCGTTGGTGCGCTGAACCGGAGAAATAGTTTGCAATAATTAACCTGTACACCGCGTTAAAAATCAAATTCCACGAATCCTGTGCGCGGCACAATTTCGGCGTTTTTTTAATTTCTAAGCGCGTATTTTGTTTAGAACCACTGATATTTGATTACAACACCAAGTAAACATGACATTCAAGTAATTTTCTGATAATAAATAATAGTCATTACTCTTAAGGAGATTTGAAACTTGGATTGTCGTCAGATCACAGGCGTTTGTGCTTCCTGCGAGGAACACGTTAAATTATATATTCACAAACATGACTTACAAAAATGTTAAATATTTGTATGCATTAAATATTTATAAGAATACTGACAAATAGTACGAGGATTTTTATTCAAGTGAATATAAAAAAAAATGTTCCTTCCAAATTGACTTGCCAAGTTTGCCAATACTACCGGAGCGATCTCCAATACGCACCGGACGGAAACGCTAATTCGTATAGGGCAGACAGAGATGTACAGTAAACTGTGAGACAGCGATATTTCATATTCGCTCAGCGTCTCGAGGTGCATTGGTGCTCAGCGCACCAGTGCGCCTCGGGCCAGCCTTTGCTGAATTGAGAACTATTTGAGATAAATATATATTTTCAAGTGGATAAAACAAAGTTGATTTTTTTAAAAATTATATTTGAATTGGTAAATCAGTAAATAAAGCATAAGGAACTATATAAGATGTATGTATGTGAATGATTCGAAGGAAGTATGTCGTGGTAGTAAAATTTGGCCGTATATCTTCTTTTTTGACTTTGCAGAACAATACCGCCGCGAATATCCATCGGAAGCTCGTGGAAGTTTATGATAGTGATGTGATGAGTCGACAACATGTCACGAAGTGGGTTAGGTTGTTCAGAGAAGGCCGTACTGATACTCACGACGAGGCAAGGCTGTGATTTCTGACGAATTTGTGCAAAAAATTAAAGAACAAGTGCAAAATGACCGCCGTGTGACGCTTGACGACCTTCACGAAGAATTTCCTGACATTTCTCGAAGTCTCCTTGGTAATATTGTGTCGGAAAAACTTGGTTACAAGAAGTTGTGCGCGAGATGGGTGCCCAGAATGCTCACACCGGAGCACCGTCAAAATCGCGTGATCGTCGCGCGTGAATTATTGGATCGTTTTGGGCAGGAGGGAGAAGCTTTTCTGGACTCTATTGTGACAGGGGATGAGACATGGGTGTGTCACTACACCCCAACAATTTTCCAACGATCAGGGTCGAGGAAGCTGTGAAGAAGTAGCTGAAAGAGCTGGCGGCGGAGGTCTATGACACTGGCATACAAAAGCTGGTGCCCCGACTACAGAAATGTCTCGATCTCGACGGCGATTACGTTGAAAAATAGTTTAATATATTTGTGAAGTATCCTGTGAATTTCAATTAATAACAAGCATTTTTCGATGCTACATAAATGTTGTAACCTTACTTTCTGGATGATCCTCGTATGAGGCAATATTCCATATTGAATTCTGAACGCATGGATGAGAGGTGGTGGGAGCCTGCGACGAACGCTCCATTGGAAGAATTTACTGTGACTGAAAAAAATGGCCGACAAACACGCGGGACCAAACAAATTGGCCGTTAGGATCCCCCCTAGACGCCAGGTGCGCCAACTTTGAAACAAAAAATTTCTCCCGGCCTCAGGAGTACTTGTAACATTAGTTTCTGGATGACCCTCGTATGAGGCAATATTCCATATTGAATTCTGAACCATAATGCATAAAAAAAATACAGAAAACCATTTATTTCAATACAAAAATCGACATAATGTCTTCTTTAATTTTACAAAATCCTAGGTTTTTCTAAGCAAAAAAGCAGTAAAATGTGATTAATAAGCAAAAAGACAGCAAGTGCCTAAGTATTTGCTGCGTTTTTGCTTATGAATCACATTTTACTGCTTTTTTGTTTATGAATCACCGACATTTTTAAGTAGCAATGAAAAACATGAAAGTACAGTTTTCTCAAAACTTAACTTTTGCCATTAGCTGCTTTTTATTTATGAGGGCAGAATAATAAACAGTATGACAATGTATGACAGAATACGGAATGAAGTGTTGATTAATATGAAGACGTGTTAAGATCAGCACACTGAGTGGGCATGTGAAAAGAATGAAATAAGAAAAACTAACAAAACAGATATATGAGTGAAAGACGAGTGAGGAAAATATCAAGGAAAGTATGGTTAGATCAAGTGAATAATATTCTTAAATAACGAAATTTAAAAAGTCAGATAAATCGTAAAAAGTTGTACAAGTAGATGTACGGATATTGAAAAGGCTAAGAATGTGCGGCGAGATACGAAAGTCTGGCACTCTGTTTTTTCTGCCTACCCCGATAGGGAAATGGCGTGATGTTATGAATGTAAAAAAAATTCTAGAATATTTTTTATGAATAATTGAGACGCTAAAATTTCCGATGAGAGCCTCAGTAATAGGGAAGGATATAGGAATAGATAACTTTAATGTACGTCATAAAAATAAGAAATTCAAATCAATTTTCGACCTCAGTTTAAGCTATCACATATTAAAACCCGAGTCACATAAAATCACTTAAAACCCAGTCCGCTCGATATATATACTACAGTCGGTCCTCGATATGCGGGCGTATCGCTTTCATCTGTGCCGCCCACGTAAACTATATGCTCCAATTAGTGAGCCCCCGTGTGCCATTGTGGGCGTCGTTTTATCCTCTTTTGAATTGGTTTCAGATTAGACCAATTATTATTATTAAGGAAAAAATAAAGTGTTTTTTTTTTCAGTTGGAACACTTGAATTTCGTTCAGATAAAGTATATTTCGTTGACGTTAAAAAATAAGGTGGTTAATTGGAAGAAATTGCTGTAAAGCAATAAATAAATCGCCAGATCTACCATGTATAAACCAAGAACAAAAAAAAAATAATGAAAAAATCCCGAGATTAAAGAACTAAAAATGTATTATATATTGCAATATCAACAAATCATGTGATAGAAATTTATAAAAAGAAAGAATGCGTTATATGAGTGAAAACTGAGAGATGATAAATTGAGTAATTTTGCATTTTGGGTATTATTTTCACAGATGATTGCCGAGTTACGAAGGATATTAAACAGCGTGTAGCGATAGGAAACAGAATCTATGGGGTACTGAAACATATCTATTTGAACCGGAGAGCAACGAAATCTTCTTTCACGATTGTCCACAACAGTATTTTTGTACTTTGATGAATGCTAGTGAAACGTGAACGTAAAAAATACTGTAAGGTGTCGAATAAATACTGTAGAGATGCATACCATACGTTGAGACGAATACATTGAGTTACAATGTATTTTTATTTATTTATTTAATACTTTTATTGCTAATACAATCTGGTGGGCTTATTGCCAGGCGGCAATCTCTTCCAACCAACCAGATAACAAACAAATATTTTGATAAAAGGAAACGAAGGAAGCCACACTAAACGTTATCAATTGATGAAGACCAGGCGAAGACCGTGTATCGAGATAGGAAAGTCCGATGCTTTGTCCTTTCTGCTTTCCATCTATCTCAATAGGAAATGTTATGAACGAGTATGTCAAAACTAATTGAGGTAGCTCTGTTTATCTTGACAAGACGCTTGACACTTTGAGACACTGACGATCTCAGTGTACCACATCTCCCTAAGGGTTGTATATCTTATATTTCAATGAGTTCAGAAACATTGGTTTATCTATAAACATAAGCAGGAGTTCCGCCATATTATGTTCTTTTTCAGTTTATCTTAAGTGGACCGTGTGACGCATTCTTAAGAATTTTTTTTGACCTACTTTAGTCTTACGTTGAGCAAGAAATTTCTTGTATACAGGATGAGGATAAAGTCTGAACACAAAATATTATTAATTAAATGAAGATTTATACAGTGTTCACCAATCCACTTTTATTGCCAGATTAAAAATATGACAAAATATATGTATATAAGTTGAGTGGAAGGATTATCAACGTCATTGCTAGATCTCGATGTGTTTGGAAAGCAAACCTGTACCATGTTTTTTTTACCGTATTAGCCCGACTATAAGGCGAGGTTTTTTTATCTAACCCTTCCTGTCCTGTGATGTGTAACTAGTACACATTGCTTCTAAAAAATAATATCTCTATAAGTATAATAAATACTGGGTTCAGATTTTAGGTATTCCTCCGTAATACATTTACGCATTGAATGAAAAAATAATATTAATTATAATTAGCACTTATCGGCCACATTAGAGATATTTTGTGAAAATCGGGAATAAATTCACTAATACAATCAAACGTGTACCAGTGTGTGACGTAGGTATATTCATTCATAAAAAAAACCGCTATGGGTGAGGAAGCGACGCTATTCACGTCTCACTCTACTTCGGCATATGGGAACGCAAGAAATACAATCTCAGTTCATTCGTTTCTCTCGCTTAAGTGGCTTGCGGGCTTTCGTTTGAGGTGGTCTCGCCCGTTTTGTGAACGTCGGCCGATGTTTTTTTTAATTTTTTCAGGAATTAAATTTCAATTAATATCACTTTTGACCTCAAATTTAATTAATATAAGCGATTTGCTATGAATATTCTTATTTTTCCGATTTTAAATTGTTCATTTTTACATATGTATTGAATACACAGCACCGGAACGCGCTGATTTTTTTAGCACAGGAAGGGAAAGGTTAAAAAGGCGACACATAAATAGGGGGGGTCGCCTTATATTCGAGTCACAAACATAGTGGGTAACAATAAATTCACTACTCGCGATTAGCGAAATGGCAACATTGAAATGAGAGCGTTTAAAAGACGTCATTGTTTACACATAGCCTGTGCGTAGTCATTTCTGACAGTTTTTGAGCTGTGTTTCGTTTTGCATCTTTGCTACCTAAAAACATATTATGACTGACCATATTGAAAGACAAGGATCTCGATAAAAACATTTTTGATGTGGCTATTTAAAGATAACTTGAAAAAACAGTATTCAAACTGGTTGATATCCACTGATCATGCCCTTACACCTACTGGAAAAAAAAAAAAAAACCATACGTCACTAATCTGTGTAAGTGGATCCTGCAGGCCTGGAATCAAATTTCCAATGAGACTGTAGGATACCTACCTAGTAAATAAATAATTGTCAAAATAATAAGTGAATTGTTAAAACACAAATAAATTAAATTAATTATTGTTAATAATAAACATACAGGGTCAATGACCGATGAAGCATTCATATAGTGTCACACGCTACGGACAACAACAATTTTTACTATTTTGTAGTATCTGCGACTCGCCTAGCCATCTCCAAATACAAATAAATAATCTACCGCCGATCCATGCGCCAGAGCAAGACAGAATATGTATTGCGAACTGGTTCACTCAGTGGTATAAATTGTCCGCGCGCCTAGAATTAAATATATTATCATTGTCATTCATTCAACTGTCAAGACTTGTTATTTATTTTGCCCGCTGTCCACTTATCGTTTTATATCCGCATTCCTGAGTCTATATTTATTGAATACAAAGCAAGATCATCATGACTTATCAAGATAAGCAATCCGCTATATTGATGACTCTGAACGAGAAGTAACGCAGAATCAACTAAAACGAAGAGCGATGTCGATATCAAAATCATCAGCACGTCCTAATAGGACACACGCTACATTGATAACGACCATCGTTACAAGACCATCACCAATGGATTTAAAAAATGTTGCATATCCAATAAAATGGAAGGTGCTGAAGATGATATCTTGTGGGAAGATATGATTGAGGATTCCGAAGACGATAATATCACTGTAGATGAGATGAGACTGATGCTGAGGATGCTGCCTATATGGTACAGCCACGTGTGAATCTGCCTGATCTGATAAGCTACTGTAGTTGGACTTTTTTATTTCTTCTTTTCATGTTTAAACATGTCCTTTACTATTATCTGGGTACTTTGTTTTAAGGAATATTTAAGGTTAAACGTTTTGTATTTTATTTTTCATATTATAATGGTGAGGGAAATGTTTTTTTATCCAAAAAGCAGATTCAAAAATAAGGGTCGCCCTATATTCGGGCCAATACGGTATATCTTTTTTCCTTTAAGTGAGTGAGCTGTTACTAGTCGGAGATGGTTTGGGCGTGTGGAATGAACGAATGAAGCAAGACTAACAAAACAGATAGATATATAGTGTACACGTGAAAGAAAGTCGTGTGAAAGGAAGACCAATGAAAGTATGATTGGATCAAGGTTTGGCAGAATGGTCCTTAAGGGAAGAGATGATGAGGATGGTTTGTTGATAAATAATAAAACACGTTAGATCGCAATGCGGAAAGAGAGTCTAATTTTATTAGTAACGTAGGTATTTATATCTTTTTAGAATGCGCACAAGAATGCGCTCGCGATATGCCTGCGTCTCGTTTCTGTAAATGCAAAAACGATTAATTGTTGTATGTAGGTAACAATCTATTTACGGAAACGGCGAGACAGCGTGGTGCGTTCTCTCTCTAGTATGGAGTGCGGTCCGCTCGGCTACGGGATGACTGGCCGGCGGGTGACCTTCGGACTTGTTTACTTAGATTTATCGAGGAATCCGAAGGTCATTTCATCGGTCATTGACCGTATGTATGAATGCCGAGTGGGCGACTGCCACAAAGGGAATGGTGTTATTAAAGAATGAAAGGTAGAAAGTCAGAAAATCGTAGAAGATAATAGTTATCAACTCTATTTCCTGCCAATTTTGATATATGGTAGTGAAAAGTGGACGTGGAAAAAACTGTAAAGAGTCGAATAAATGCTGTACCTGCATGGAAAAGAATACATGGGGTGACAATGTATGACAGAATACGAAATAAAATGTCGAGTGAGATGACGATTGATCAGATCATCGCGCTGAGATGATTTGGGCACGTAGAAAGAATGATATATAGTGCTAAAGTGAGTGAAAGACGTGTTAGAAAAATATCAATGATAGTATGGTTGGATCAAGTGAATAATATTCTGAATGAAAAAAAACGTAAAAAAGGCAGAAAAATCGTAGAAGCTGTACGAGGAGATATATGGATGTAGAAGAGGCTAAAGATGTGTGTTGAGATAGGAAAGTCTGTTACACCAGCAAACTCACCGGCCACACAGCTGTACTGTGTCCGATGGCACAACGAAGTGAGACGATTTGAGCATAGCTGAATTTGATTTACAAAAGGGTGAATTTGATTTGCAAAAGGCTGAATTTGATTTGCAAAAGGGTGAATTTGATTTGCAAAAGGCTGAATTTGATTTGAAAAAGGCTGAATTTGATTTGCAAAAGGCTGAATTTGATTTGCAAACGGCTGAATTTGATTTGTAAAAGGGTGAATTTGATTTGCAAAAGGCTGAATTTGATTTGCAAAAGGCTGAATTTCATTTGCAAAAGAGTGCATTTGAAGTGATACCTGTATTTTCAGAACTACCCAATATAATCAAAATAATCCAGATGCGATAAAAATAATAATTATCAAGAGTTTTTCAGATTTTATGTCCTCTTTGTATAAAACAGTCAGCTATCTGTGTAAAGGGTTCATAAGTTTTTCATAATGAAAGATTAATAACATACATAATAAAGGGCCTTTCAAATTGAGCGGTTTTTTAAATTCAAATTTTTTAAATTCTTGAATAAAACACACAATTTGCTTTGATTTCAAAAAACTTTTTATTGATCATTGATGTATAATGTAAGCCATTTAAACAGAAAAAAACAATATCCTTCAAATGTCCACCTCTTGCAGTTCCACGGATGTCCACTCCTTTGTCAAAATTTTCTACGACATTTTGTCATCATTTAGGTTCTAACTCACTAATAACGCGAATAATTTCGTCCTTCAGCTCAGGAATTGATCGGGGGTCATTCTTATAGAACTGGTTTTTCACGTTACCCCAGAGAAAATAGTCCAACGGTGTCAGATCACATGATCTAGGTGGACAATTAACATCACCGTTTCTGGAGATTACAATACATAAAATAATTCAACAATTTGAACGTGTTGTTGTATTGTATACGACTCCATTTTTATAAATGTTATACATTACACTTCTCAAATATCACAAGACCCAGGTAAGTTCACGACGCCATCTGTGTTTTATCCAAGAATAAAAAATTCAACAATTCAACAATTTGAACGTGTTGTTGTATTGTATACGACTCCATTTTTATAAATGTTATACATTACACTTCTCAAATATCACAAGACCCAGGTAAGTTCACGACGCCATCTGTGTTTTATCTAAGAATAAAAAAAACCGCTCAATTTGAAAGACCCTTTAGTTCCCATATTCACAAAGGCGTATTAAGACGTAAGTAAAATAAAATGGGGCTGGATTTTATTGATTGAAACAATCGTTCCAGGTCTCTGGGACAGGCTGTACTTTGGTATGTCCAGGACTAATCCCGAACTAAGAAAATTGCGGTCCTGGATTTGGGATTATCTCCTATGTGTGTATGTCCCAAGTCGTGTGGTGAAAAAGCGTTAAGAAAAAAAACAGGACCGGATTCGAGAATAAGACAACCCATAAAAAAAATATTATTTATAGTTAAGGCATTAACGTTGTGGAGGTTTAAAGACATTGTCATTTGTTTTATCAATTACTGTTTATTCCACTTTATGTAACGGTATAACCCTACCGGTTTCAAGGTGCAGACCTCACAACTGTCCCACGATGCTTGCTAGAATCACTAAGTTCATGTGTTCCCGATAAATATAACTGTGCAACAAATCACACTCCGTTCTACATACCAATTTACAGAACTAGACACACAACCACGTATCTTCTTCTTCCTGGCACTGTCCCAACTCATTGCCTAGGTAGGCTGTTGGAGTCGGCTCTTCTCGTTCTCAGGCTGTATGTTCTTCGGTTCTAGGTGCTGCTTTGATCTAAGCCGTTTCTCTGCAGGATTTTGGAGCATTGAGTCATCCAGGAGTTTTTTGGTCTTCCTCTGGACAGCTGTCGAGGAAGATCCACAGACATTGCCTGATTTACAGTATGGTCTGGTGGTCTCCGTCTTATGTGCCCGTACCATCTCAGCTGTCGCTCTTCCCGCTTACTATTTATGTCAGTGACTCCCAGGCTACCACGAATGCGTGAGCTCTTAATTTTATCTTTCAATGATACTCCTGCCGAGCACCTAAGCAATTCGCATTTCTGCCGTTTCAAGTTGCCTAGAGTAGGAGCTGTACATAATCCAGCATTGTAGCTGTACATAATCCAGTCTGGTATACCTTTCCTTTCAGTTTTATAGGTATTTTTGGGTCACACAAGCCTCCTGTTACCGATCTAAATTTCATCCATCCCACACTTATTCTATAGTCAAAACATATATTTTTTTTATCCACTTTGCACGAATTTCTCCTGTTACACAAAGAGGGTCTGCTTCTAGCGTTAGCTTATTCGTTAGGAAGAATATCAGCCAGGATTCTTCTCATACTGCTAAGCGGTGCCGAGACTATATCCACAGTATCATTCAGTTGGTTCAATATCTCTATATCTTTGGTATGTATCATAGAACAGAGGGTGATTCCTTGCACGGCTATATTCATTGGGTACATATAAACTTAGTGTTTCTAGAATCACGGGACAGTTAAAGGAACCTTGGAAAACCTTTATTAGGAATATCACAATGGATTCTTGCTTTCTTGTTTCGAGGCTTCTATAGTTACACACTGTGAGAAGTTCGGCATGGTGAGCATATTTGGGTAATCCCCCTTTGTTCTGTACCATAGATATCTGAGGATTTTTTTTGTATTTGTTCTATATTTTTTTTTTATATATTTGAGCTGATGAGGAGAAAATCTGCGTCGCACCCTCCGTCTTCGTGAATGATTGAGCCCAGATACTTAAATGAGCCACAGCCGGTTAATATTTACAATAAATGTGTATTTTCTATAAAAGCAAATCCGGTTTCATATTTATAGACAGACCTATGTATATAAAAAAAACATACTTTCGAATAAATATATTTATGAATAAATTCTTAAATATTACTCTAAACATCTGTCACACTATTTAACGTGTTCCTCGCGGGAAGCACAAACGCCTGTGATCTGGCGACAATCCAAGTTTCAAATCACAAATACTTAAAAAGAATGACACAAAACCGGAATGAAAATGGAACTAACATTTAAAATAATCTTTATTCTAGCGACATCTCTGAAAACCTTGTCAAATAATATATTAGTTTATGAGATATTGTTGAATAAACAGAGCGCCGAATTTTTTTAGTTTCTCAATATTTCCAGCTATTACGTCACATGTAACGACCTGTCGCGAGGATCGAGTTCTGCGATGAGTCTCTCTTAAGTAAATAAACATTACTAAGTCTCTCTTACGTAAATAAACATTACTAGTGCTATACGCATTTGATTGGGTGAGTGTAATGAATTATTGCTTTGATCGTAGCATTCCTTTGTTTATTTTACGTAATGTTTAGTTTATCTCCTTTATTTAATGAGTCTCCTTAAGAGTAATGACTATTATTTATTATCAGAAAATTACTTGAATGTCATGTTTACTTGGTGTTGTAATCAAATATCAGTGGTTCTAAACATAATACGCGTTTAAACTTAGAAATTAAAAAAACGCCGAAACTGTGCCGCGCACAGGATTCGTGGAATTTGATTTTTAACGCGGTGAACAGATTAAATCTCATTAAAAATGTCTTACATATAATATTATGTATTTTGTTTGATATAATTGTGAAAATATGTTGCCCCGATTCCTGTGACTTTCTCACGACTGACCTAGTGCCGGCCCCGCGTCAGAATATGGTCAAAGAACGATCGAGTACAGATATCTATAAAGTTGGGAATATTGATCAAGTATTTAATATGGGCAAACTTTTTATTTTCTTGTTCATTTATAAGGAATTCGGGAATACTACCAAAGGTGATAAATATACGAGTAGATGAGTCGAGGAAATGCGAGAGTTGAGAAGTCTATGTGATATATATAGGTTTGTAAATATGAAACAGGAACTTTTTTATAGAAAATACACATTTATTATTCGCGTTACTGGTGAGTTAGAACCGCAATTATGACAAAATGTCATCGATAATTTTGACTAAAGAGTGGACATCTGTGGAGCTGCGAGGGGTGGACATTTGGCGGATATTGTTTTTTGTGTTTAAATGTCATACATTATACTTCAATGACCAATAAAAAGTTTTTTGAAATCAAAGCAAATTGTGTGTTTTATTCAAGAATTAAAACAACCGCTCAATTTGAAAGACCCTTTATTTAAATTTTTATGCATTCAAATTCTGAATTAGAACGCCCTTGAAGAGAGTTTGCTCTCGAAATGGCGCTATATAAATTGTTAGTTTATTATTATTATTATTATTAAAAAAGACTTTTAAGCGAATTCATCGGGAATTAAAACCGAATGCAAAGAAAGATTGACAGAACTTGCAAGAGTTAAGGTAAAAAAAAATACAGAAATTTAAAATGGAGATTTATACATCGTCAGACAAAAGTTTCAAGAATAAGGAGAAAAAAATATCAGCAAAGAGTCCGAAGTTTCAGTCGTACCCACGCAAGAAAAGAAAAATCGCGAAAAAGAAAGGCAAACCTTTTTTTTTTTTTTTTGGCGGGAAATTTTTCATTCTTTGTTTTTTTTTTTGTTTCTATCTCCTTTCACTTTCTCGCTCTGAGACTCGTCCTTTTTTCTCGCACACGCCTCCCTTTCCCGTCTGAGTATTCTCCGGCAGCCCCCACGAACCCGGAGGGAGGCCGTTTTTGGCGAGAATCAAAGCCATTGTTATTTTGTCGGAGTCTTACGGAGGAAAACACAAGTCGATAAGTGAGGGACAAGGGCGGTCCGTGGGAAAATAATATTGACCAGATTTTACTTTCAATTCAGAAATTTTATTTAATAAATTTAAATCATCACGCCTTATTCCCTTGCGGACTAAACAGATATAAAAGATCTCCAAACTTTTTTATTCAATCATACAACTTTTTATCCAATCATACAACTTTTTATCCAAGCATACAACTTTTTATCCAAGCATACAACTTTTTATCCAAGGATACAACTTTTTATCCTAGCATATAACTTCTTATCCAATCATACAACTTTTTATCCAAGCATACAACTTTTTATCCAATAACACAACTTTTATCCAATCATCCAACTTTTTATCTAAGCATTCCACTTTTTATCCAAGAATACAACTTTTTGTCCAAGCATACAGCTTTTTTATCCAAGCATACAACTTTTTTATTCAAGCATACAACTTTTTATCCAAGCATACAACTTATTATCCAAGGATACAACTTTTTATCAAATCATACAACTTTTTATTCAATCATACAACTTTTTATCCAAGAATACAACTTATTCAATCATACAACTTTTTATCCAATCACACAACTTATATCCAATCATACAACTTTTTATCCAATCATACAGCTTTTTATCCAAGCATACAACTGTTTATCCAATCACACAACTTTTATCCAATCATACAGCTTTTTATCCAATCACACAACTTTTGTCCAATCATACAACTTTTTATCCAATTATACAACCTTTTATCCAAACATACAACTTTTTATCCAATCACACAACATTTTATCCAATCTTACAACTTTTTATCCAATCTTACAACTTTTTATCCAATCACACAACTTTTTATCCAAGCATACAACCTGTTATCCAAGGATACAATTTTTGATTATTCTACTCGTATATTCATACATCTCGTCATGTACTCGTACATTCCCTATTATTTCTACTTCTCACTTTACCTTCTTTCAAAATCTGCTCCATTTAGTCTATGTATCAGTCACTTGATCTAACCACACTTTCCTTGGTCTCCTTCACCACGCCATCCATTCACATTTGTACTATATACGAAAAGCTTGAAACCGGTATTATTTTTACTACGTATATTGTTCATGAATTTTACGTCAGGTTTTATTATGTATGCATCTGGAACCTGTTACAAATTAAAGATTCACTCCGTCATTGGCATGTTTTAAAAAGCATCTTAATTTCAAGTCAGTAATATAATGTGTTTCATTTATAATTTATAATTAAGACTGTGGAGGTATAAAGAAATTGTAATTCGTTTAGTAGAACCTGTTCATTCCACTTTATACAACGGTATAACCCTACCGGTATCAAGGTTTTCACCTCATCATTAGGGAAGCAAAAAAAATCTTGTTTGTGCTCTCCTGATGATGAGATGCAAACAACGACGACGATAGTTAAGACTGTGAAGGTTTAAAAACATTGTGGAGGTTTAAAAACATTGTAATTTGTTTTATGAAACACTGTTTATTCCACTTTTTGTAACGGTATAACCCTACCGGTTTCAAGGCTTTCACCTCATCATCAGGTGAGCCCAAACAAGACTGAGGTGAAAGCTTTTAAACCGGTAGGTTTATACCGTTACAAAAGTGGAATAAACAGTGCTTGATAAAATAAATTACAACTTTGTAATTTGTTTATGGTAGTCGAATACTGTTCATTCCTCTTTATATAATGGTGTACCCCTAACAGTTTCAAGGTTTTCACTTCATCATTAGGGGAGCACAGACAAATCTTGTTTGTGCTCTCCTGATGATGAGGTGCAAACGACGACGATGATAGTTAAGGCTGTGGAGGTTTAAATACATTGTAATTTGTTTAGTTGAACACTGTTTATTCCACTTTATGCTCGTATAACCCTACCGGTTTCAAGGTGCACACCTCATCATCAGGTGAGCACAAACAAGACTAAGGTGAAAGCTTTAAAACCGGTAGATTTATACAGTTACAAAAGTGGAATAAACAGTGCTTGATAAAATAAATTACAACTTTGTAATTTGTTTATGGTAGTCGAATACTGTTCATTCCTCTTTATATAATGGTGTACCCCTAACTGTTTCAAGGTTTTCACCTCATCATTGGGGGAGCACAAACAAGATTTGTTTGTGCTCCCCTGATGATGAGGTGCAAACGACGACGATGATAGTTAAGGCTGTGGAGGTTTAAATACATTGTAATTGGTTTAGTTGAACACTGTTTATTCCACTTCACATAACCCTACCGGTTTCAAGGTTTTCATCTCATCATTAGGGAGCACAAACAAATCTTGTTTGTGCTCCCCTGATAATGAGGTGAAAACCTTGAAATCGGTTGTTATATAATGGATATACCGTTATACATATAAAGTGGAATAAACAGTGTTTGAATAAACAACTGACATTAAAATGTTTAAATGAAGTGAATGACGTGCCGCCAATGCTTGCTTGGCAATGGCTTAAGAATGTTCACACGCTGTGTGTAGGTATTTTCATAAGAGGCTCCATTGTGAGGCCCGTTTTCTTTCAGCTCCTTAAACTGTCCTCTTCCTTGGGGCGTCCCTTCTCAGCCCTGAGGCGCTCCATTGTAAACATTAAACGCTCGGAGCGCTCATCTTGGAACAGTATTAAAAAACTTTTTGTTCACTGATCAACAATGAATTTCTTTCTAGATGATAGCACCACATAACGCAACATAATTTATGTTTTTGTGGCACCGTTAAGAAATCACCATATCCTAGTAATATACTTCCATCCAGGGGTTTAAGGTTCGATTCCAATGGTGCATGTTTAAGGTTCCAATGTTACATGTTTCAGTTCCCAATGGTACATGTTTCAGGTTCCAATGTTACATGTTTCAGGATACAATTTACATGCCTCAGGTTCCAATGTTACATGTTTCAGGTTCCAATGGTACATATTTCAGGTTCCAATATTACAAGTTTCAGAATACAATTTACATGTTTCAGGTTCCAGTGTTAAATGTTTCAGTTTCCAATGTTACATGTTTTAGGTTCCAATGTTACATGTTTCAGGTTCCAATGTTTTCCCTCTTTTCGCTGATGGTGAATCGGGGATTGTGCGTACGTGTTTGTGCGTTATCTTCTCATTCATTCTTTTAAAACTGCTTAACTATTTCAATGTCTGACCTTTTGATAGTTTCTGTTTTTTAATGTCTTATCTTTTTAATGTGTTCTTGAAATGTGTCTAAATGTATTATGTACATACTATGTTGCTATCAATAAACCTGTATATATTTATTTATGTTTCAGTTTCCAATGGTACATGTTTCAGGTTCCAATGTTACATGTTTCAGGTTCCAATATTACATGTTCCAGTTTCCAATGATACATGTTTCAGGTTGGATTCCAATGGAACAATGATGCATGCATGCATACAAATATGCATAACATCACGATATTTATGCATAACATCACGAGGAATTCTGCTATATCGTTAGTATTTTCTCAGATGCGAAAGGAAAAGTAGATGTGATATATGGGTTAAAAATTCAAGATTGTAGCGAGTTGAAGAACTCTGCTATTTAGGTAGTATATCCTCAGATTATGGAAGAGTTAAGAGGGATATTTAACGGCGTGTAGCGATAGGAAACAAAGTCAACGGGATCCTCAAACATATAAACTCGAAACAAACATTAATAAAATCTGCTAAGATGTTGTTAGTCTACAACATAATTTTTAGTACCAACTTGGAAATAAGGAAGTGAAATGTGGACGTGGAAAAATACTAAAACGCGCTGAATAAATGCAGTAGAAATGCGTGTACTTAGAAAAATACATGATGTAACAATGCATGATAGAATACGGAATGAAGTGATAACGGATGAATGTGGTATTAAGGTCGATTTGTTGAGTAAGGTAAATAAAAGCACTCTAAGATGGTTTGGGCACGTGGAACGAATGAATGATGCAAAACTAAACGAATATATATTGCAAATTTAATTGGAAAAGGAAGTCTTTCATGTGAATAATATTTAAAAAAAATGGTATTTTTCTTTTTCAACTTTCTGTAGACTCAAGAGTCTGTTATTACAGGGTTATCCTCTTGTGATGTTGAGCTCCAGCTATCTCTCCATCGTTTCGGGGGTCTCCCTGGTGGACGTCGTCCACCCTGTACCCCATGCAGAGCTATGTGTGGAATTCTTGTGAATTCATTCTCTGTACATGTTGGTACCAGTACCGTCGACACTATCGTCCCCATCTGGCCACATCTTGGACCTTACAGACCTCTCGGATTGTGGTGTTCCTTATACAATCACGCCAAGTCCTCGGGGTTCGAAGGGATGGTAGGGTCCCGGCGGAACCTGTCTCGCTGGTGAGACAGGGACCAACAAATGCTGAGTAACGCCACGTTGCACAACATCTACAACACAACCATCAAGTCCGATTCTCTAGCGTCCTCGTCGCGACCCCTGGTAATGTGACATATACGGATCACAGCCAATAGAGAAATGGCAGTGGCGAGTCTCCGGCGCCACCAAAAACCGGAATCCAACCAGATAAGGGAAGGAAAACCCCGACAGAAAAACCCTTGACCTCCAGTAGGGGGTTGGGCGAGAGGCTAATAACCTCTCCCCGTAAAACAACATTATTACGAAACCGGACACAGAGCCTCGGACGACTACTGGACTTAGCAGTGGGAAGGCCGAAACTCCGATGGCTGGATGGAGTGGTGAGGGATGCAAACAACATCGGTATCCGGAACTGGCGTAACGCTGCACAGGACCGTCAGTCATGGAGTCAAGCTCTGCGGGAGGCCAAGACCCGATCTGAGTTGTAGAGCCATGGATGGATAGAGTTCTCATTTCTGTTGTCTTTAGAATACTTTTTGTCCTGACAGTGTCCGCCCTCGCTTCGGTGCCATATGTGAGGATAGGTCGCACACAAGCCTTATAAAAAAAGGTAATGAAAGAAATTGTAGAAGGTATTAAAGAGGATAAATACGAATATTTGTATCAACATATAAAAGTCAGCCACTTTGTCTTTTTTGCCTACCCGAGCAGGGGAACGCATTGTCACTATGTTCGTATCAAAGTTTAAAAGTATTGCCTTAAGATTTCATGTGTAGGCCTCACACCCCTTGGTGAAAAAGCATCCCTCTTTTAAGTAAGGGTTGTATCATCTATTCTAATCTCAAAGTATTTGCTACACAGTTCTTCCATTGAACAATTTAACTCTTCTCTGCACTTTTTCTACCACTTCTGTTCGTCCTTTTTCTTCTAATTGAAATTTATATCTTTCGTGATTTTATCTACTTAATAAATGTTAGACTTTGTTAAGGTTTCATTGTGAATAGTTGGTTTTTGTAAAGGATGCATTTCGAATTGAAGGGAGGTTTTCATGAAACTTTTCATCGAACAGAAATGCAAGTAGAGGATACTTGCTAACATATTTGGGTATAATTTTTCCCATGAATATCTATCTGCCTGTCTTTATAAATGGCGTACGCAGCTTTAGGAAGTTTTTGTGACGTTTTATCAATGACAATGTATTTAAATTATGTAACATTTGTTACAGTTTATTGTGATATTACCACATGGTTGGGAGAGATTATCATATGTCAATAAATCAGGTAGTTAACAACGGTTAGTCAAATGCTACGTTTGGTCAGTGTTATTGCATGAAGTGAAATCATGGACCCTCAAAGTTGGTAGTATGAACCGACTGGAAGCATTCGAAATGTGGATACACAGGAGAATGCTACGGATACCCTGGACGGATATGGTCAGCAACACGAGGGTTGTTCAAAGAGCCAAAATTGATAGAGGGTTGCAGACTAATATTAAAATCCGAAAGGTGTCCTACTTGGGTCATGTACTTAGAGGAGCCAAGTATAAATTACTGCACCTGATCATCCAAGGCAAAATAGAGGGCCGAAGAGGTGTTGGCAGAAGGCAAATCTCCTGGCTCCGCAATATACGTGATTGGACTGGTGTAAGGAGCGTCGGGGATCTTTTTCGGGCTGTCGGGGATAAAGATACCTACTCTCAGGTGATATTCAACGTTGGAGAGACCTGACATGACACAGTAATGACTTACGAGTTAATTGTCATGTGAAATTCTCTCCCAACCATTAATCAATTTTAAGCTTCAATATTTGGGTATACATGAAGCTATACATTATATTTTTAATAAATTTATTTTTAGTGGTGTAGGTCGATACACATACGCAATCCCGCCATTTCCCTAACTGGGTAGGCAGAGAGGACAGATCGGCAGACTTTCCTATCTCGACACACACCCTTAGCCTAATCTATATTCATACAACTTCTACGATATTCCTGACTTTCTATCAGAATATCATTCCCTTCTTTCAGAATATCATTCCCTTGATCCGACCATACCTTCCCTGATTTTTTCTCACACGCCTTTAACTCACATTTGCGCTATATATCTGTTAATCTTTTTTCAGTAATTCGTTCCACATGCCCTAACTATTTCAGCGTTTTCTTCTTCACCCTACTTAACACAAAATCTTTAAGTTCACATTTAACCCTAATCACTTCATTCCGTATTCTGTCATACATTGTTCCTTCATACATTCTTACCAATGCACGCATTTCTACAACAATTATTCGATTAAACTCAGTCTTTTTTTTTTAAATATACTGTATAAAGCAGGTCTTCTAAGAGGGCGAGAGGGAACACTTAAATGAATACGTTCCAGAGTTACAGGTGAGTCCACAAAACCATTCAAATATAAACAATATATGGAAAAAATAAAAACACCCATTCCTCGGTCAATTCAGTCACCATTCTCCCATTTGTAATTTGTTTTATCAAACATTGTTTATTCCACTTTTTTGTGACTGTATAACCCTACCGGTTTCAAGGTGCACACCTCATCTTCAGGGGAGCACAAACAACACTGAATTATGTTCGAACTAGTACCGATATACACGCTTCAACGATTGGGTACTGAGGGAGGTTCAAAGTCAGTACATCGAGGGGAACATCTGGTAAACACATATATCTCAAAAATCTCTTCGCTGTTGGCCGAGATCGTCCCATGCCTCCCTCAGCCCTCAGTCCCCAGCCGTTAGAAGCGTGTATATCGGTATCAGTTCGAACAGAATTAAGTCTTGATAAATAAAAATACCCATTCCTCGGTCAATTCAGCCACCATTCTCCCATTTGTAATTTGTTTTATCAAACACTGTTTATTCCACTTTTTTAACGGTATAACCCTACCGGTTTCAAGGTGCACACCTCATCTTCAGGGGAGCACAAACAAGACTTAATTATATTCGAACTGGTACTGATATACACGCTTCTAACAGTTGGGGACATTCAGATTGGGGACTGAGGGCTAAGGGAGGCATGCGACGATATCGGCCAGCAGCGGAGAGATTTTTGGGGCATATGTGTTAACCAGATGTTCGCCTTGGTGTACTGACTTTGAACCTCCCTCACCCCTCAGTACCCAATAGTTGAAGCGTGTATATCGGTACCAGTTCGAACATAATTCAGTCTTGTTTGCGCTCCCCTGAAGATGAGGTGAAATCCTTGAAACCGGTAGGGTTATACCGTTACAAAAAGTGGAATAAACGATGTTTGATAAAACAAATTACAATGTCTTTAAACCTCCACAACGTTAATGCCTTAACTATAAACAATATATTCTTCTGTTTTTTGACAGTGTTGAACTAAATATGTCCTAATTCTAAAGGTTGTATTCTGTACAACAAACGTGTAATAAACATCAAAAACTATTAAAGAGTCACTGCGATGTATAGTAGATAAACGTGGACATGGAAGACGACCTAAATAAATGCTGTTCGCCCAGGGGGGGAATATATGACATGATAAACGTGTGAGGTCGTTGAAAAAATATTCTAGGAAATATTGAAAATATTTTTTCACATATTGATGTCAAAGCTGAGAATAATATATGAGATGTAACATCTGCGATTGAGATATGTTTTATATGATGCGATAGGAGATGCTGTAGAAAAGAGGGATTGCCAATCTCCCACTCAATTGAAGGTGCCAAAAATGTTTTGTTAAAAATATTACTAATTTAGTCTAAAAGTGTCTGATTTGAACAAGTTAGAACGTGTATTGATAGATAAATACTACCTTGATTTAAAAGTTTTAGGACTGGCCACCGTGTGGCGCTGTCAGTCACCCTATTGGAATTCTTTTTTTTTGTTAGGTTACCACATCTATCATTGACACTTCCCTCTAAATTTCAGCGTTATAGCTTGACATTTGTAAAAGTTACACTGTACTGAGTACATCTACCTTTGTGCGTGTTTTCGATTTTTTACAAGTTTGAAAATGGCATCAACTGTGCATCGAGTTTGCATTAAATTTTACGTGAAAAACGGATTTAACAGTCAGCAAACTTAAAAATGTTGGAAAATTGTTTTTCGGTGGCACGAACGCTTCGGAAGTGGTCGTGAGTCGGTCGAGGATGACGAATACAGTGGCAGTCGAAAACTGATGAAAACATCGATAAAATCAAAGAAATATTAGCCGAAAACCGCAAATTGACCATTCGAGAGCTGGCAGAGGACTTGAACATCGCTTATGGATCCGCTCAAGACATTTTGGTTGGTGATTTGGGCCTCAGACAGATCTCAATTTCATGCAAAAAAGGACAGCGTTGAAATCGCGAAAGACATGATTTCCATGAGTTTTTGACCAAAAACAACACGACTACTATCCAGCAGCCTTCGAATTCACCTGATATGGCTCCCTGCGACTTTTTCCTGTTCAACCGACTTAAAAAAACCGCTTCGCGGAACGCGTTACAGCATCCGAGAGGATGTCATGAGAAAATCGAAGACGGCTCTGATGGCCACCAAGATCATGTGATCTGACACCGTTGGACTATTTTCTCTGGGGTTACGTGAAAATCCAGGTCTATAAAAATGACCCCCGATCAATTCCTGAGCGTTATTGGTGAGTTAGAACGACAATTATGCCAAAATGTCAACGAAAATTTTGACAAAAGAGTGGACACCTGGAGCCGCAAGAGGTGGACATTTGGCGGATTTTTTATTGCTGTGTTTAAATGTCATACATTATACTTCAATGACCAATAAAAAGTTTTTTGAAATCAAAGCGAATTGTGTGTTTTATTCAAGAATCAAAATAAAATTATTAAAAAAATGCTCAATTTGACAGACCCTTTAGAATGACAATTAATACAGCATCGTTTAAAGTGCAAAACCTCCTAAAGGGTGTTAAATGCATCTATCTTACGTCTTTCGCTACAAAAAATATGAAAACCTCTGGTAGACATTTAATATTTTGGTATCTTTAGTAAGAAACTTGATAACCGCGTCAAATTCCGTTTTCAACATTTCAGAATATAACGAACAAACGTGTCTTCTATCGGCTTTACAATTGAGGGTAAATATATCAAATTTTAAGTGTTACTGTTATAGACGTGGTCATGTCGCATCGGCTTACCATGTGTTGGACACTCCCAAATACTTGACATATATACTTGATCGGACAGTGTCAAAAGCAGCTGAGATGATAGTCCACAACAGTGTTTTAAGGCGCGTTCTCACGGTTCAAGTTTAGTTGACCGATTAAAGTTGATCAACAAAAGTTGAATGGAAACTGTAGTGAAGGCGCGTTCTCACGGTTCAAGTTTAATTGACCGATTATAGTTGATCAACAAAAGTTGAATACAGGCCCGTTCTCACGGTTCAAGTTTAGTTGACCGATTAAAGTTGATTAACAAAAGTTGAATACGACTTGAATCAGTTTTTGTTCACACGTTTCAATAGAAACTGATTCAATAAAGGCGCGTTCTCACGGTTCAAGTTTAATTGACCGATTTTAGTTGATCAACAAAAGTTGAATACAGGCCCGTTCTCACGGTTCAAGTTTAATTGACCGATTAAAGTTGATCAACAAAAGTTCAATACGACTTAAATCAGTTTTGGATCACACGTTTCAATAGAAACTGATTCAATAACCTGTTTCAATTTAATTCAGTTAAAAATGGCGTCGAAAGCATTTTCTCTTGCATCTTTATTTTTATATTTATCGAGTTGAAAGCGAACTTGACAATCAACTTGAATTCACGTGTTTACACGTTTCAAGACAGGTTTCAACTTGAAAGCAGATGGAGGATGACTCATCACTTGAACGATAAAGTTTGACTGGGTCAATCTTTTCTTGATCAACTAAAAAGTTGATCAACTCTATTGAAACAAAGATTTTCACTACAAATTTCATTCAACGTTTGTTGATCAACTTTAATCGGTCAACTAAACTTGAACCGTGAGAACGGGCCTTTAGTATCAACTTGGATGTACGGAAGTTAAATATGGACGTAGAAAAACACTGATAGGAGCCGAATGTTTGTTATTGCAGTCAATTATGATTGAATTAACTTCGTTTTTGACCTATTGAATTCCAGGCCCAAGAGTTTGCTCTCGTGTTCCACCTTTTAGAGTAATGTGGCCATTACTTCTGATGTGATAATTGACGTCGTACCATCTGCATCACTCAGATTTGAGATTTTTCTTAACGATATCAATCCTGCCGTCCCAATCTTCAAGTACTGTCTTCATAATATATTCTCCGTATAGGTTAAACAAGTCGGGAAAGAATGCCTCCTTGCCGTACACCCTTTTGTACTTAAAACTATTTTAAACTTGATGTTGTCAAGGGTCTTGTGAATTGGGCGGTTTTTTTAATTATTGGATAAAACACAGATGGCGTCACGAACTTGCCTGGGTCTTGTGACATTTGAAAAGTGTAATTTAAGACATTTATAATAATGGAGTCGTATATAATACAACAACGCGTTCAAATTGTTGAATTATTCTATGTATTGTAATCTCCGGAAACGGTGATGTTAATTGCCCACCAAGATCATGTGATCTGACACCGTTGGACTATTTTCTCTGGGGTTACGTGAAAAGCCAGGTCTATAAGAATGACCCTCGATCAATTCCTGAGCGTTATTGGTGAGTTAGAACGGCAATTTTGCCAAAATGTCAACGAAAATTTTGACAAAAGAGTGGACATCTGTGGAGCTGCAAGAGGTGGACATTTGGCGGATATTGTTTTTTGTGTTTAAATGTCACACATTATACTTCAATGACCAATAAAAAGTTTTTTTTTAAACAGGCGAGTTTATTGCCATGTGGCAATCTCTTCCAACCAACCAGAAAGATGTTTTTGTAGGCCGTAAGTGTTAACCAGACTGGAATCCTATTTTAAAAAAATCTGGGTTCCAGCGGGGATTAAACCCGCAACCTCTGGATCGGCAGACAAGTGTCTTACGACCAGGCCACGGAGGTCGTCAAATTGTGTGTTTTATTTAAGAATAAAAAAAAAAGCGCTCAATTTGAAAGACCCTTTAGAATGACAATTAATACAGCATCTTTTAAAGTGCAGAACCTTCTAAAGGGTGTTAAATGCATCTATCCTACGTCTTTCGCTTGCTTTTAGAGTCCATGTCTCCCCACGCCATACATAATTTTTTTAAATCTATTAATAAAAGTGATTTTGAATCCTATATCATAGAGCGCCTTTGAGGAGATTCTCAAAACAGCGGTACATAAAAAAATATACCTTTTAAAACAAACGATGAACAAAAACCGATTCGCTGTAACCCTGGGTCTGTCAATCAAATATCCAATTGAAGGTGACAGACCGTCAGCAGTTGTCAAGTAGATCTGTGCTACGTCCCCACGTCTCTGGTCTCTGCCCTGAGCCCGTCTGATCGGTCTGACAGTCGTAGACACTCCGAGGGGGGTCAATTGAAGAAGGACAATAACGCTGGAGTTTTTATTCCATCAACAAATTATGCTGTAACGACAGATGTGGGAGTTGAATTAAATTAAATTTTTTGTCTTAATAAGATAGATTTTCTTCAGTTCCTCTCGGTGAGGCTGGAAATAATAAATCTTGTCACATAAGTCCAGTTCTAAAAAGTCTTCATTGGCGCAACTATTGTGGAGGGGTTGATTTCATATTTTGACTATATATTATATTCAGGATTCTTAATGAGACGTTTCAATTGTCTTTTGAATCTGTGTCAGAAAGATGTTGTTTGAATCTGTGTCTGAAAGATGTTGTTTGAATCTGTGTCTTGACACTAAACTGCAACAGGTGTTATGTCTCACTTGGTGGCCTGGAGATGGACGAATTTGATATCAACACCGGCGTCCGCCAGGGATGCGTCCTGGCTCCAACTCTATTTAACCTTTCCTTCCCTGTGTTGGGTATCTTCTACACGTTGCTTCTAATAACCATCAATATCTCTATAAATATAATAAATACAAGGTTAAGATTTTAGGTATTCCTCCATAATATATTTACGCATTGATTTAAAAAATAATATTAATAATAATCAGAATTTTTTCGACTACATCGTAGGTGTTTTGTAAAGATCGAAAACAAATTCGCATTTGAACGCTGCGAGTGCCTCGTCTTGACGATAGGTGAAGAGTATGCGGGAAGCGCGACACTATATTCGCATCTCACTCTTGCATATTCCACTGAATTGCGAGTAGCTCAATTGTCTCAATCGTCGCAAGCGTAAGCCACGCCGGGGTACCGCTCCGCGCCGCAGTATCTTCTAGACTCGCAAATAGATTAGACGTACGCTCGTTCCGTGAGCGTTGCCAGATGGTTTTTTAATGTTTTCAGCAAATAAATCTCAATTATTCTATTTTTTAACTTCAATTATAATTAATTAAGGGGATTATCTATGAATGTTCTTATTTTTCCGATTTAAAATCGCTAATTTTTGATCGCGTACTCACTACCCAACACCGGAGCGTGCGTTTCAATTTTAGCACCGTAAGGGAAGGGTTAATGCATACATGACAGCCTTTATGTTTGTCGTTGACAGACGACTTTGTGTCAGAGGAATTGAGGTGAGATACAGGACTGATGGGGGACTGCGTAGATTATATGGTCAAACAAGAGTTGCTAACACATGATTGCTAACACATAACACATGAACACAATAACACGGAGCTGCAATATGCGGATGATTGCGCTTTTGTTGCGCATTGAGAGGAAGACCTTCGGTAGATCATCAGTATTTATACAGAGGTGTATCAAATGTTTGGCCTGGAAATAAATGTGAAAAAAACTCAGGTGCTAACCTGTTCTGCAGGGAATGAAGTGATTCAATCACCCGACATTCGAATGAATGGTGTGCAACTGGAGAACGTAGGAGTTCGGCTTTAGGTGGAGTGAGGTGTTAATTTAACATCATACATTTTGATACGAATTTTCCTAAAGGGTTGTTTTCAAATTCTTCTTTAAGTTATACACATTCGGCCTTAGGTGTAATGTAGTATACTCCACATGGCCATATGGCAATATCTTCCAGCGGAAATCAAACCCGCAATCTCGGAGTAGAACCTTCTTACCACCTAAGCCACGGAGGTCGTCATGATGTTTACTTAATAATTTAACACTTTGTTACAAATACAATCTGGCGGGCTTATTGCCAGGCGGCAATCTCTTCCAACCCGCCAGACAAAAGTTTATGAAGCAAGTTACACGGTAAAAAAAACATTCAATAACTATCCATTCCCACGATATCCATGAACATATAACATACGTTAGCATACGCCTATAAACCATACAAAGATGAACATTTCTTTCATATGAAGTGAGATATCATCAAAAGGAAAATGAAAGGAGAAGAAAGAAAAATCGAGAATGAAACACGTTATATTATTGACTTGAAATCATCAAATTGAAATCATCAAAAAGATATCATCAAAAGGAAAATGAAAGGAGAAGAAAGAAAAATCGAGAATGAAACACGTTATATTATTGACTTGAAATTAAAAGTTTTTAGTCACTTTTTAAAGCATGCAAATGAAGGAGCCAGTCTGACATTGGTTTGTAACTGGTTCCAGAGTCTCACTGCATGGACAGTAAAAGACGACGTTAAAAAAAGAAGAACGGTGAACTGGGAATATTAGGCAGAAATGTTTGTTATTCAAGGGACGTAGCACAGGACGGTGCACGAACCGGCGACCTTCATTTGTTGTGACATTCGTTTGTTGTGTCGGGTCTGGATTATTGTAACTATGTTTATTCTGGTTGGCCTGATTCACAAATTTCTATACTCCAGACTGTTATCAATGCAGTTGCTAGGCTGATATATAGTAGGCATAAATATTGCCACACGGAAATCCAGTACACTACCGCGTCGCCATGCAACTCATAGTGTGAGGATAGGGAAGTGTCTGCTACCATTAACTAACCTAAAACTTTGTTAGCTCATAGCCAACAATCAGCACAGCATACACGGTCTATACCCGAAACTGAAATAGACGATGAAAGGAAAGCGTTTCGACACGATTTCACACATCCAGAAGGCTTCGACCGCAATTTTCGATGCAATCCCGAAGAAGAAGTTTCAGGAGTGCTTCAGAAAATGTTAAAACCGCTTCCAGTGTTGTATTGACTCGCAAGTAGTGTATTTTGAATAGAAGCTAATGTTAACTAAAAATAAACATGTCTTGTAATTCCATTTCAAGTCACCTTTATTTATTATTTATTTAACACTTTTATTGCAAATACAATCTGGTGGGATTATTGCCAGGCGGCAATCTCTTCCAACCAACCAGATAAAAGTAAATGAAGCAAGTTACGTGGTCGCATAAATCATTCAAATGACTATCCATCCCCACGAAATCCATCAGCATATACGTGAGCACATGCCCACGAACCCCACAAAGACGGACAATCACCCGAACATTCTTTTTCATATAAAGTGAGATATCATCAATCAAAAGGAAAGGAAGGGATGGTGGAGAGGAAAGGAAAAGAAAAATCAGGAATGAAATACGTTATTTTACTGACTAGAAATTAAGAGGTTTTTCAGTCGCTTTTTAAAGCATGCCAAGGACGGAGCGAGTCTTATATTGGTTTGTAACTGATTCCAGAGTCTCACTGCATGGACAGTAAAGGACGACGTAAAGAAAGAGGAGCGGTAAACTGGAAAGGCCAATAGACAATCTCTGTTTGAACGTAGCGCTAATCCATGATAGGAAAGACGTAGAAAATTCTCGGCGAGATAAGAGGGGGCTGCGGGACATTTAAGGATATTATACAATATATACAGTATGTGAATTTGGCGTCTATTTCTAGCATTCAACAAGTACAATGCCTTCTGGTATACAATGCCTTCTGCATGTTACACCTGTCTGGTTGGTCGGAAGAGATTGAATAAATTGAAGGCAATAAACCAGTCGTTGAATAAGTAAATAAAATGTTTACGTTTCGATATTTCTTGTTCAAAATATTATTGTTTTTATCGAATATTGCACAGTATTTTCATCCCTTTCTTAACTTCCCTTGAGAGGTAAAGTGAGGGAAGAAAATGATAAGGGAATACAACTCTCTCCCCTTTCACAAAATTGCACACAATTTCAGGTTAATACTTTTCTTAAGCCATGTATATTAAGGGAGAGGGGAAGAAATTTACAATTTGTGTAGATACAATGTTGTATAATGCCTGCACAGAGAAGAATACATTAAGTGACAATGTATGATAGAATACAGAATGAAGTGATTAAGGATGAAAGGAAACTTAAGACTGATGTTAAGGAAAGCACTCTTAGATGGTTTGGACACGTGGAACGAATGAATAAAAAAAATTAACACAAGTAATTCACTTTAATTTGTTTCAACAAACACTGTTTATAACATTGTTTTGTAACGGTATAACCCTACCGGTTTCAAGGCTTTCCCCTCATCATCAGGGAAGCTTGTTTGAGCTTATATGGTGAATACCTTGCGATAATGTGGTGAATACCTTGAAATCAGTAGGGTTATACCGTTATATATAATATAAAGTGGAATAAATAGTGTTTGATAAAACAAATTACAGTGTCTTTAAACTTCCACAATGTTAATGCATTTACTATAAATAATACACTATAATGTATTTTGTAATTTATTTTTATCAAACACTGTTTATTCCACTTTTTTGTGACGGTATAACCCTACCGGTTTCAAGGTGCACACCTCATCTTCAGGGGAGCGCAAATAAAACTAAATGCTGCGCGTGCCGGTGGTGTGTATTCAATACACATCAATACATATGTAAAAATGAGCGATTTAAAATCGGTACAATAAGAATATTCATAGCCAATCACTTAAATTAATTAAATTTGAAGTCAAAAGTGATAAAAATTTAAATTTAATTGCTGAAAACATGGAAAAAACATCGGCCGACGTTCACAAAACGGGCGAAGATACCACCTCAAATGGATGCCCGAGAGCTATTGAAGTGAAGAAGCGAGCGAACTAAGATTCTATTTATTGCGTTCTCATGGTATATACCGAAGTAGAGAGAGTGGGATGTGAATAGCGTCACTTCCTCACCCATAGTGGTTTTTTTAGAATGAATATACTACGCCACACACTGGCACACGTTTGATTGTATTGGTGAATTTATTCCCGATTTTCACAAAATATCTCTGATGTGGCCGATAAGTGCAAATTATTATTAACATTATTTTTATATTCAATGCGTAAATGTATTACGGAGGAATACCTAAAATCTGAACCCAGTATTTATTATATTTATAGAGATATTAAAGTTTTTAGAAGCAATGTGTACTAGTTACACATCACAGGGAAGGAAGGGTTAACAATCTCATCGTGCATTTGATTTCCATGTGAACGAGACAGTGAAGAAATTCTTTAGATGTTTGTGATTCCGCATGACAATCACAAAACTGTTTAACAATTAGTCATCATTGATGATATTGTATTGTATGACTGGAAGCATTCGAAATGTAGATGCACCGGAGAATGCTACGGATACCCTGGACAGATATGGTCAGCAACACGAGGGTTCTTCAAAGAGCCAAAGTTGATAGAGAGTTGCTGACTAATATTAAAATCAGAAAAGTGTCCTACTTGGGTCATGTACTTAGAGAAGCAAAGCACAAATTACTGCACCTGATCATCCAAGGCAAAATAGAGGGTCGAAGAGGTGTTGGCAGGAGGCAAATTTACTGGCTCCGCAATGTACGTGATTGGACTGGCATAAGGGGCGTTGGTGATCTTTTCTCGGGCTGCCGGGGACAAAGATGTCTACTCTCAGGTGATATTCAACGTTGGGGGGACCTGACATGACACTGGGAAGAAGAAGATGACATTGTATCAGTCATTGGTAAGAAGCAAACTGGAGAATACTTCTGTAATATGGATACCTTACTACAGGTTGTACCTTGGTTTATTGAGAAGGTCCATCAGCGATTTTTGAGGCACCGTTGTCAAATGAAGGAGTTGCTACGTGTTCTTGGATCAGAAATATATGATAGATTGTCTTTTTTCAATCTTCAATAGCTTTAGGCTCGTAGAAGCACTTTGATATCATATTTCTTTATCAAGTCTTGAATAGTCTTGTGGAATCACCTGTGACTCTGGAACGTATTTATTTACATGTTCCCTCACGCTCTCTTAGAAGACCTGTTTGTACAGTGTAGCTACATTTAGAAGTAACATCGACTTCTATAACCCTATAGTAAGAAAGTGCTGTGAGTACAACGCGGTTGCTGACTCAAATGTGAACATACTTGTAGTTCAAAATTGTCAGAGTTTAGGAGAATGGTAGCTGGATGAACTGAGGAGGGACTGTTTGATTTTTTCCATGTATTGTAAATAATTAGTAACATGTCCACTAATCTGCTGATATGACGGAACTGTGCATGAGATGAACACTGGCGATTAGAACTATCTTCCTCTTCTTGAATAATGACCGCCTGCTCCTATAAATTAACTCCTTAACTGTCCCGCCACCCCCTCTTATCTCTTCGAAAAATTTCAGCGTCTTTCCAATCATGGATTAGGGCTACGCTCAAACAGAGATTGTTTATTGGCCTTTCCAGTTCACCGCTCCTCTTTTTTTACGTCATCCTTTACTGTCCATACAGTGAGACTCTGGAATCAGTTACAAACCAATATAAGACTCGCTCCGTCCTTGGCATGCTTTAAGAAGCGACTGAAAAAACTCGTAATTTCTAGTCAGTAAATTAAAGTGTTTCATTCCTGATTTTTCTTTTCCTTTCCTCTCCACCATCCCTTCCTTTCCTTTTGATTGATGATATCTCACTTTATATGAAAAAGAATGTTCGGGTGATTGTCCGTCTTTGTGGGGTTCGTGGGCATATGCTCACGTATGTGTTTATGGATTTCGTGGGGATGCATTGTCATTTGAATATGCAACCACGTAACTTGCTTCATTTACTTTTGTCTGGTTGGTTGTAAGAGATTGCCGCCTGGCAATAAACCAGCCAGATTGTATTTGCAATAAGAGTGTTAAATAAATAAATGAAGGAGTATACGCCAGTGCCAAGTGATGTCCAATTCAAAGGATCTCGTCAGATCGATTCATATGACCGTGTGTCCTCTCTCGCTCTTTTAGAAGACCTTCTTTGTTCAGTATAGCTTTGTCAAAGTTTAGGCGAACGGTGGTTGAATTGACTGAGGAACGGGTGTTGTTTTTTTCTCCATATATTGTGTACAATTTGTAACGTTTGCATTGATCTGCTGACGATACTGTGCATGAGGTAAACACTGCTAAGTGAGATTTTAATCTTTGCGAATATTTAAAAATTATTTATGTCTTGATTAATTTTTTTGTTAGAATTCTTTGAAATAAAAATAAAATTAAATAAAAATAATTAAGTATTCTAAATAGCGCTTTGAACTCTAATATAATAGTGAATTGAGCGCAACAGCCAAGACTATATAAAGTTATAATTGTATTGCATCGACCCGGACCGCGCTGCACAATTTTGCCACCCCTGTTTCCTCTATAATCAAATTACAGCGCGCCTCTGCGCCACTTACTGCCGACGTTGATGCGCATACTTAAGCATAGGGAAGGAAAACACAAGGGCCGCGGTTAATGAAACAGTTTTGAAAAAAAATAATTCACCTAGTTTAAAACATTACCTTGATTTTGAATTATTATGGGTAACATTTTTTCAACCGCTTTCATTCTGTATTTATCATCACTCCCCTTTCCATACCTTGGCTTATTTTTTATTTACAATATTTCACACTGATACAAAAACCATTATTTATTTTAACTCTTCATTGTAAAACCAATCTGGCGGGCTTATAGCCAAACGGCAATCTCTTCCGACCAACCAGATAAAAGTTAAGAAAGGAAGTTACGTATACATAACAAAGAAATATACATAACAAAGGAATAAGCGATATATCATCAATCAAAGGAAAAGGAAGGGATGGTGAAGAGGAAAATGAAATCAGGAATGAAACACGTTATATTACTGACTAGAAAATGAAGTCACTTCTTAAAGCGTGCCAAGGACGGAGCGAGTCTAGCATTGGTTTGTAACTGGTTCCAGAGTCTCACTGCATGGACAGTAAAGGACGACTTAAAGAAAGAAGTCCGGATAACTAAGAAGGCCAATAAACAATCTCTGTTTAAGCGTAGTGCATGATCGGAAAGACGTTGAAAACTTTCGTCGAGATAATAGGGGGTGGCGGGACAGTTAATGATACTATACAAAATATGTCGTTTATTTCTCATGTTCAACTCCTTCTCGTACAAAGTGATGTGATCGTACTATCTCAGGTTAAAAACAAATCTCAGATTATTATTTTGTAACAATTTCTTACGACTTATCAGCATTTGATTTAATTATTATACTTTCGTTGTAAAGAGTGCACATGGCGGGTATACTGCCAGATGTTAATCTTTTCCAACCAACTAGAAAGACGTTGTAACTTGCTAAGCCAAACACTGTTTATTCCACATACGGTATAACCCTACCGGTTTCAAGGTTTTTACATCATCATCAGGGGACTGTAAACAAGACTAAATTATGTTCGAACTGGGATCGACATACATACACACACATCTAACGCTAAAATTCGTTTGGATATTGCGGGTGGAGGGAGGCAAGAGATAATTTCAGCAAGCAGCGCTGAGATCTTGGGAATATATGTGTGGCGGTCGCACACTCGGAATACTGTGGGCATTTATACACACGGTCAATGACCGATTAAGTGACGCTTGCATTCCTCGACAAATTAAAATAAACAAGTCCAAAGTTCACACGCCGGCCATTCAACCCGCAGCCCGGAGCGGACCGCATTACACGCCGGAGCGAGAACGCACCACGGCTGTCTCGCCAGTTCCGTATTTGAATGATACCTACATACAACATTAATCGTTTCGCTAATGCAGAAACGAGGCGAAGGATATCTTGCTCGCATTCCCGCACACACGCGGAAATAGTATAAATACCTACGTTTACTAATAAAAACTCTTCTTCCGCATTGCGATCCAAAACGTGTTTTATTAATCAACAAATCATCGTCATCTCTTCCCTCTAGGATACATATCCTAAATATGTATTTAATATATATTCCCAAGATCTCACCGCTGCTTGCTGAAGTTATCTCTTGCTTTCATCTACCTACAATCCCCAACCCAAATTGTTACCGTTAGATGCGTGTGTTTGTCGGTACTAGTTCGAACATAATTCAGTATTGTTTGTGCTCCCCTGATAATGTGGAGAATACCTTGAAACCGGTAGGGTTATACCGTTATATATAAAGTGGAATAAATAGTGTTTGAGTAAACAAATTACAATGTCTTTAAACATCCACAATGTTAATGCCTTAACTATAAATATTACACAACAAGAAATACGTTAAAGAGTCCTTAACTTAAAATTAGACTGGACACCTCCAAATCTGTCTACTGTATGTCAGGTGCAACTGTATTGAAAACAGCCTTTCTGTAAGTGAAATATTTTCAAATTCAATATTTTCATTGGCCCCTTACAATAATTGCATTAATGTTTAACCCTTCATCCCCTGTGATGTGTAACTAGTACACATTGCTTCTAAACACTTTGATATCTCTATAAATATAATAAATACTGGGTTCAGATTTTAGGTATTCCTCCGTAATACATTTACGCATTGAATGAAAAAATTATATTAATAATAATTAGCACTTATCGGCCACATCAGAGATATTCTGTGAAAATCGGGAATAAATTCACTAATACAATCAAACGTGTGCCAGTGTGTGACGTAGGTATATTTATTCTAAAAAAACCGCAATGGGTGAGGAAGCTAAGCTATTCACGTCTCACTCTCACTCTACTTCAGTATATGGGAACGCAAGAAATATGTTAGAATCTCAATTCGTTCGCTTCAGTAGCTCGAGGGTATCCATTTAAGATGGTCTCTTCGTCCGTTTTGTGAACGTCAGCCGATGTTTTTTTCATGTTTTCGGCAATAAAATTTCAATTATTATCAATATTGACTTCAAATTTAATTAATTTAAACGATTGGCTATGAATATTCTTATTTTTCCGATTTTTGATCGCTCATTTTTACATGTGTGTCATTCATATTGAATACACATCACCAGAACGCGCGGATTTTTTTTAGCACAACAAGGGAAAGGTTAAAACGTTACAATGATTATTTTTGTTTGCCCATAAATTCTTTTTTTTCGTTTGCCCTACACATGAATTGATTTGACATGAATTATTTTAATGTCGAATCAATTATTTTCTCGCCTTCAATTGGCGTTTTAAATCTAAAACTATAATGTTTTGTAAATGCATATAACAAAATAGGACCGCGACCCCAATGAGTGGTACACCACGGTACGCACGCAGAAGTACACGCAGCAAAGAGATGTGGGTCCAGGGTAGGTAGGCGCTGCGCGGCGTTGACATCCTCTAACGCAATTACAATGGCTTGATTTAACAATATCCTGTCATTTGTGGAGATGAAGCCGGGAGATGGGGCTTCAGCCCGCCTCCTTCCTACCTTCCCAAACACACAGCTGCGTGCCACGCTGATCTGTGACTTGTTTCAAACGGAACGAGATCCGTGGACCACTGATCAGAGAATAGTTGAGATTTAGGACGTTGCAGACTTCAAATTATTAACAATCGTTACTTTATCACTAACAATCATTACTTTATCGCTAACAATCATTACTTTATCACTAACAATCATTACTTTATCACTAACAATCATTACTTTATCACTAACAATCATTACTTTATCACTAACAATCATTACTTGATCGACCTGTTTGTGATCTTCTTCTTCATTTTATTTTAGGCCTTGTGACGTCGACTGTCAGCTGTCTTTCCATTAACGATCCTCTCACCATTCCAACGTTAATTAGAATTAACGTTGGAATGGTGAGAGGATACTTGACTACGAGGCCCAGCAACGAAGACGACGGTATCCACTGGATGATAGTTTATTTCATATGGTATATTTGAATCCGAACCTTTTGCTATGCAATCAGGTGTTCCACAAGGATCCAATCTCGGTCCGATATCGTTTTTAATTTTAATCAAAGATGTCGGTCGACTCATCACACATTCAACTGTTTGCCAATGATATATAACTTCTTTTTTTCCTCTTCTTTTAGGTCTGTTATGGTCCTGCATCATCGTTTCCCTCTTGTGACGTCGACTGCCAACTGTCTTTCCATCTTTTGGGAGGTCGTCCTGGAGGTCTGCTTGCTTGGGGGATACTGTCCCTGGTCATTTTTACGGCTCTTGGTTCCACCATTCTGAATACGTGTTCGTTCTAGAACCTTCTTCTCTGACGTCCCCATCTGACAATATCTTCACCTTCGCACGTTCTTCGGATGTCTGTGTTTCGTACTCTATTACGAAGGGTTTTGCCAGCGATACTCCTGAGTACCTTCATTTCGCTGGTTCGAAGAAGATTAATGGTTCTGATAGTGTCGGCTCTGGACTCTATGCTGTATGTAATTATAGGGCGGACACAGGTCTTGTACCATATGTCCTCACCTTGCTTTGGATGTTAATATTCTTGTTTTGCCAGATAGTGTACGGGTCATACGACCTAAACCAAGAGGAATAAGAAAAATACTTCTTCACTTCACTACACGTGTTTTTATTTCATATCCTGAGGTTCTCTTCAGACGCTATTTCGAGAGGATAGATATAATTTTTCTATGACTTTCCTATCATGACACCATTGGACATTGAACTGGTTGAATGTTAGAAATAGACGCCAAATTCACATGCTGTTTATATTGTATAATACCATTAACTGTCCCGCTGCCCCCTCTTATCTCGCCGAAAATTTTCAGCGTCTCTCCAATCATGGATTAGCGCTACGCTTAAACAGAGATTGTCTATTGGCCGTTTTTTAGTTCACCGCTCCTCTTTCTTTACTGTCCATGCAGAGAGACTCTGGAATCAGTTACAAACCAATATAAGACTCGCTCCGTCTTTGGCATGCTTTAAGAAGCGACTAAAAAAACTCTTAATTTCTAGTCAGTAAAAAAACGTGTTTTATTCCTGATTTTTCTTTACCTTTCCTCTCCACCATCCCTTCCTTTCCTTTTGATTGATGACATCTCACTTTATATGAAAAAATAATGTTCGGATGATTGTCCGTCTTTGTGGGGTTCGTGGGCATGTGCTCACGTATGTGTTCATGGATTTCGTGAGGATGGATAGTCATTTGAATAATTTATGCGACCATGTAACTTGCTTCATTTACTTTTGTCTGGTTGGTTGGAAGAGATTGCCACCTGGCAATAATCACGCCAGATTGTATTTGCAATGAAAGTGTTAAATAAATAAATAATAAAGGTAAAATCACTGGATGAGCTAAATAAAGGCTATTCCAAAAAGTGCGTTCCACAAATGTTTTGCGGATTGGAAAAATACAATTGGAAAAGTGTATTTTATCTTATGGAAACTAAATTGAAGGCACAATATAAATATTTATAAATAAATACTTTTGTTTTTTATATCAAAACCCGTACAACGTTTGTCATCTTCTCAGTCTAATATAGCAAGTCTATATAACGCAAGACATCTCAAAAAATCCGTATTCGACAACTGTGTCCTTCCTATGTTAACATATGGGCTGGAAACATCGGTGCTGAATAAACAGATTATGCACAAGCTCATGGTGACGCAGAGAGCCATGGAGATGAGGATGTTAAATATCTCTCTGAGGGATGGGAGAACCAAGAATGGATAAGGCAGCAGACCAAAGTAGCTGATGTCGCCTCAAGAGTCGCCATGCAGAAGTGGAACTGGGCGGGACACATTGCCAGATGCACAGATGATAGATGGACCCAATGAGTGCTGGAGTGGCACCCAAGACAGGGAAGAAGAAGTGTGGACCGTCATCAGACACGGTGGTCAGACTGCATTAGAAGAGTGGCCGGGAGCAACTGGAAACGATATGCCCAGGAAAGAGAGGAATGGAGGAGGAAAGAGGAGGCCTATTCAACTTTGGACGGAGACGGGCTGATGATGATGATCATGACATAATAAAAAAATGGTTTACCAATTTAAAATGCAGTTAAATTTAAACCAACGTTCTAAGGAGTATTTTCACACAGTAACAGTTTAAGTTTAAATGTTTATTAGTCGAAATATAAATTTATGACTTGATGACAGTTCAATTAGGAAGTGGTCTAGGGGATTTGAGGTAGCCCAGTGGCCGGCACAATTGACACTAATAGACCGTGCCCTCCTAGACGTACTGTAGACCTATTTAGAGTCTACGCTCGTAGGGTGCCGCCTGACGGACTCCAGACCACGAGAGCAAGGTCTGAGATATTTTTATGAGAAGCAATTGATCTCGTAATATTATTATAGCGCAATCAAAGTATATTCATGTGAGATTCAAAGCATAAATACTAGAGAATAGTGTTTGGAATTTATTCTGATTGTGTGAACACAAAAATAATTTTATATAAAACAGGTATAGCCACACAGCGGCTCGCAAACTGTTTTTTACTCTTTTCCGACACGAAACAGAATATTTATATTTTGTAATTTATTAACGGTATAACCCTACCGGTTTCATGGCTTTTATCTCATCATCAGGGAAGCACAAACAAAAGTATTGTTTGTGCTCCCTGACGATGACATAAAAACTTTGAAATCGGTATGGTTATACCGTTGCATAATTAATTATTGACTATTTGTACAATAATTTATTTTATCAAACACTGTTTATTCCGCTTTATATAACGGTATAATTCTGCCGGTTTCAAGGTAAAAACCTTACCTAGTTATCAGGGGAGCACAAACCAAAGTCTTGTTTGTGCTCCCTGACGATGACATAAAAACCTTGAAACCGGTAAGGTTATACCGTTGCGTGATTAATTCATGACTGTTTGTAATTTATTTTATCACTTTATATAACGGTATAATTCTGTCAGTTTCATGGTTACCTTACCTAGTTATCAGGGGAGCACAAACAAAAGTCTTGTTTGTGCTCTCTGATGATGAGATAAAAACCTTTAAATCGGAATGGTTATACCGATGCGTAATTAATTAATGACTATATTTAATTTGTTTTATCAAATACTATTCATTCCATTTTATGTAAAGGTTTAATCCAACCGGTTTCAAGATTTTCACCTAGTCATCAGGGGAGCACAAACAAAAGTCTTGTTTGTTCTCCCTGATGATGAGATGAAAGACTTGAATCGGTATGGTTATACAGTTGCATAATTAATTAATGACTATTTGTAATTTGTTTTATCAAACACTGTTTATTCTACTTCGTGTAACGGTATAACCCTACCAGTTTCAAAGCTCTCACCTCACCATCAGGGGAGCACAAACAAGACTGAATTCCGTTCGAACTGGTATCGACATACACACTACTAACAGTAAAAAAATCTGGTTGGGGATTGTGAGTGGAGAGAGGCAGAAACTTCAGCAAGCAGCAGCGAGATCTTGGGAATATATGTGTTTGCCAGATGTTCAGCCCGATGCACTCACTGACTTTCATTTCGACTTCAGAGCATTAGGCTATTTAAATAACAGATTATAACTGTGTAATTTATTTTATCAAACACTGTTTATTTCACTTTTTTGAAACGGTATAACCTTACCGGTTTCAAGGCCT
Organism: Odontocerum albicorne; assembly: GCA_949825065.1. Taxonomy (NCBI): domain Eukaryota; kingdom Metazoa; phylum Arthropoda; class Insecta; order Trichoptera; family Odontoceridae; genus Odontocerum; species Odontocerum albicorne. Next base: position 6,593,107 of record OX463863.1, on the reverse strand, counting down.
TCACCTCATCTTCAGGGGAGAACAAACAAGACTAAATTCTGTTCGAACTGGTACCGATATACACGCTTCAATGGTTAGGGACATTCGGTTTGGGGACTGAGGGCTGAGGGAGACATGGGACGATTTCGGCCAGCAGCGAAGAGATTTTTGCGATATATGTGTTTACCAGATGTTCGCCCCGGTGTACTGACTTAGAAATTTCTAGGGCCTCTAATATGTCCAATTTGTTTCCGTTACTACTGATATGTAAGAATTTGTCATCATCGATAGAAAAAAGTATGGTTTTCACGGTGACAATGATTAGCCATTTCAGAATAAATTAGTGGATTTGTTAAGGCGGATTTGTGTTCACGAAATCTCTTTTCAAAAGATCTTCCTGTCTTTCCTATATAGAAATTATCACAGTCAGCACATAAAAGTTTATACACACCACTGTTGCTAAGTATTCCATTTTTGCCTTTCCCGTTAAATTAATATAAAAATCTTATTTAAATGTGTGTCAAGGCAAGGAAACGTTTTGTCTCCCTGGTTGTTCAATACTTATATAGATTCATATGTGAAGGGACTACAGAGGTTAATTGGTGGCATACAAATGTTGAATGGGAACGTATGTGGATTGCTGTATGCAGATGAGATGGTAGTGTTGGTGGAGAGTGAAGATGTATTGTAGAGTTTTATAAGTAAATTATATGAGATATGTGAAGACAAATATTTAAGAATGAATGTTGCAATGTAATGATGATTGAAAAGTGTGAAAGGAAAAGTAAATGTTATGTATGGGTGAACAATGAAAGATTGGAACATGTTGAAGAATTCTGCTGTAAGGGTAGTATTTTTCTGATAATGGAAGAGTCAAGAGGGATATTGATCGGTGTATAGCGATAGAAAACAAAGTCAATGGGGCATTTAAACACATATACTCGAATCAGATAATATCAAAATCTGCTTAGTCCACAATAGTATTTTGGTGGCAACTTGATGTATAGAAGTTAAACGTGGACGTGAAAAAGACAGAGGAGTCGAATAAATGTTGTAGAGATGTATACATTAAGAAGAATAGATGGAGTGACAATGTATGACAGAATACGGAACGAAATGATAAGGGATTAATTTGCACTGAAGACTGATGTATTAAGTAAGACGAAGAATAGTACGTTGAGATGGATTGGACGAATGTGGAACGAATGAATTAAGAAATACTAACAAAAAATGAATATGTAATGAAAATACGAGTGGAAGGCGAAGTAGAAGAAGAACAGTGAAAGTGTGGTTGGATGCAGTTAATGATATTTTGAAAGAAAGAAATGTTAAAAGTAATAGAAATCGTAGGAGTTGTATGAGAAGGTGTATGGATGTAGAAGAAGCAAATAGTGTTTTTTTTTTTTTTTTTGAGAAAGGAAAGTCTGGTGTTCTGTCTTTTTTGCTTACCTCAATAGATAAATGACGCGATGGTATTTTTAATTAAATGTAAAATATAGTGTTACATAGCGACGGTCAGAGAGCAAACTCACTCCAAAAACGAATTGCAGTTTTGCTGTCTACAGTAAAATCTTGTGGGATTATTGGCATCTGGCAATCTCTGTCGACCAACCAGAAAGCTGTTTATGAGGCATTAAATGAACACGATACTGAAGTCCTTTTAAAGTAAAATCGTATCAACAACCTAGGTTTTGGAAGACAGGCGTCTTACCAACTAGGCCACGGAGACCGTCCAATAGATGTATGTAATTAAAATAAATAAATAAATAATAAATAATAAATAATAAATAAATAATAAATAAATAATAAATAAATAATAAATAAATAATAAATAATTAATAAATAAATAATTAATAAATAAAAAAAAAATAAAAAATAATAAATAAACAAATAATAAATAAATAATAAATAAACAAATATTAAATAAATAACTAATAAATAAATTTAAAATATATTAAAAAAAAAAAAAAAATACATAAATAAATAAATAAATAAATAAATAAATAAATAAATAAATAAATAAATAAATAAATAAATAAATAAATAAATAAATAAATAAATAAATAAATAAACAAATAAATAAATAAACAAATAAATAAATAAATAAAAAACATATAATAAATAAATAAAATAATAAACAACAACAGATGCGTGAGTCTCGCGCGGTAGAAGTGAAACTTTTTAGCTCCTAGGAAAAGTTGATTTTATGCATTGCTTTTTTTCCATTTGTTAACGATTTTTTTTATGATAAGGAAATGATTATGTGGAATTTAATTCAAGAAAACCTCTCTTTATTATATAAAAAAATATTATTTATTTAAATTTTTATCATAAATAATAATAGTTTTAATAATAATATAATATAAAATTTACATTTTTTGGCAATAAATTAATAAATATTTTTATGTTATCATTAATTATTAAAATTAATTATTTTTAAATAATTAATTAATTATTATTATATATTTAATAATATTATTAATTAATTATTATATAATTATTAATATAAAAATAACATAAAGATATTATTATAATTATATATTAAATATAAATTATATGTTGTTTATAGTTAAGGCATTAACGTTGTGGAGGTTTAAAGACATTGTGATTTATTTTTAACAAATTACAATGTCTTAAAAAAAAAAAAAAAAAAAAAAAAAAAAAAAAAAAAAAAAAAAAAAAAAAAAAAAAAAAAAAAAAGTGGAATAAACAGTGTTTGTTAAAAATAAATTACAATATAAATTATATATTAAATACATATTAAAATAATAATTAAACAAAATAAAATAATTTAATATAAAATAAAATTAATAATTATTAAATATATTACTATAAAAATAATATATAACAAAAAAATATATATAGTTTAGTTCAATAATAATAAATAATAATTTGAATAATAATATCTTACACTTAATAATATTAAAATAATATTAATTATTATTAATAATAAATAATTATTAATAATAATATAATTAATAATAATTTATTAATAAATAAAATATTTAATCATAATAAGATAATAAACCGTTTCACTTTTCGTGACGTTCAGGCCAATTTGCGTACCACGCCTTTTAACAACATTTTAGTAAAAAATAAAAAATATCCTCCGACAGACAAAGACTAAAATACATATTTAATTCAATACACCGGAGGAATACAGTCGAGCCGGCGCAGCATTCTGTCTGTTATGAATTTTTTCCTCATTTTAGATGCTGCAAAGTTGGCCGCTTCGGACACCCCTTTCTAATAGGCTAACGTAATCACCAAAGTGGTTTAAACTCTCCCCCGAACCATGGAGGGGTATTTACAGCAGCCCGATATAACTTTTTATCTTTTTTTAATTTCCAGTTTCAAAAATAAAAACGAGATATACATAAAAAAACTGCGCTCTTTGGAATGACGTGAATTGTAAAAAAATCGCTTGATTTGTAAGTTTATTGACTTAAAGTCAATGTGTGGGAGTGACACGTGGACGTGTATAACGACTGAGAAGAGACGAATAAATGCTGTAGAAATACATGCATTGAGAAGAATACATGGAGTGACAATGTATGATAGAATATAGAATGAAGTGTTGAGTAAGATGAAGGCAAAGTAAGATAAGCAAGCTGAGATGGTTTGTACATGTGGAGTGAATGAATTAAGAAGTACTAACCAAAAATATATTGTGCAAAAAAGGATGGAAGGCGTGTGAGGGGAAGATCAAGGAAAGTATGGTTGGATTAAGTAAATTGTATCCTAAAAGAAAGAAACGCAGAAATTCCGTGTAATCGAATAAGTTGTATGATAAGGCGTTTGAATAAAGATGAGGCTAAGGATTTGTATCAAGATAGGTAAGTCTAGCGTTCTGTCCTCTCTACCTATCCCGACAGGGAAATGTCGTGATGGTTTGTGTTTATGTAAGCCTATTTGTTTAACATGGTAAGACGCTTGTCTGCCGATCCGGAGGTTGCGGGTTCGATCCCCGCTGGAATCCAGTTTTTTTTTAAATGAAATTTCAGTCTGGTTTTCACTTAGGGCCCATTTAAAACATCTTTCTGGTTGGTTGGAAGAGATTGCCACATGGCAATAAACTCGCCAGGTGAAATAAATAAAGTAAAAGTATATATAATACAAATATATAATAAACCAATCAACAACATCAAGTTTAAAACTGTTTAAAGTACATAAGGGTGTACAGCAAGGGTGCATTCTCTCTCCCGATTTTTTAATATCTATGGGTAATATAATATATGTATTAGGAGGAGAGAGTCCGAAGACTGGGACGACGAGATTGCTCTTGGTGGAAGTAAGTCCTCAAATCTGACATATGCAGATGACGACGTCAATTGCTACATTAGAACAAGTCTTATTTATGCTTGCCTGATGATGAGGTGAAAGCCTTGAAACCGGTAGAGTTATACCGTTACAAAAAGTGGAATAAACAGTGTTTGATAAAAACAAATTACAATGTCTTTAAACTTCCACAATGTTAATGCATTAACTATAAATAATATAAATTTTTTTAATAAAACAAATAAAACACGTTTGTTATTTTGTATTCACCACTGTTTCATATGAATTCACTACCGGTTTCGAAGACCTCCGTCTTCCTCGTCAGGAGAAGTTAAACTAAATAATGTCTAAAATATATATTTTCTAATTGTAATACGTAAAGGAGAGGGGGGGGGGAGAAGTGGCTAATAAGGGAGGGGAGTGGGTAGGCGTCAAAGGGATGGATTTTGAACGAAAAACATATTTAGCAGAGAACTACAACACTATCGTAATTAACATGATTGTTAATGTGTTTTCCGTACAAAAGCCATCCCTTTGACGCCCTCCTACTCCCCCTCTCCTGTATATATTAACATTAGGAAAAACAAATTAGACATAATTTATGTTAGTTCAACTTCACCTGACGAAAAAGACGGAGTTTTCGAAACCGGTAGTGAACTCAAATAAAACAGTGGTAAATACAACATAAAAATATATTTTTTTTTAATTATTTTATTAAAAAAATGTGGACATGACACCACAAAGTGAAATAAACGTCTTGACTAATTATATTTTAAAAGAAAGAAACATTAAAAGTCAGAGAATCCGTAAGAGAAGATGTATGAATGTAATGCTGTGAAATGGTACGTATGTCTGTTACAACATTCCAATAATGTGTACACCAGATTTAAAAACACGAATAGGGCATATTTGAAGATATTAAACTAACGAAATGACACGAATGTTTGTTAGATTCCAATAATGTTGTAACAAACATACGTATCATTTCGTATTGAAGGAAACATTAAAAGTCAGAGAATCGAAGGAAACATTTAAAGTCAGATAATCCGTAAGAGCAGTCAGAGAATTGAAGGAAACATTAAAAGTTAGAGAATCGAAGGAAACATTAAAAGTCAGATAATCCGTAAGATCAGTCAGCGAATTGAAAGAAACATTAAAAGTCAGAGAATCGAAAGAAACATTAAAAGTCAGATAATCCGTAAGAGCAGGCAGAGAATTGAAGGAAACATTAAAAGTCAGAGAATCGAAGGAAACATTGAATGTCAGATAATCCGTAAGAGCAGTCAGAGAATTGAAGGAATCATTAAAAGTCAAATAATCCGTAAGAGCAGTCAGAGAATTGAAGGAAACATTAAAAGTCAGAGAATCGAAGGGAACATTAAAAGTCAGATAATCTGTAAGAGCAGTCAGATAATTGAAGGAAACATTAAAAGTCAGAGAATCGAAGGGAACATTAAAAGTCAGATAATCCGTAAGAGCAGTCAGAGAATTGAAGGAGATATTAAAAGTCAGAAAATCGAAGGGAACATTAAAAGTCAGATAATCCGTAAGAGAAGTCAGAAAATTTAAGGAAACATTAAAAGTCAGATAATTGACAAAATTATTGAAGGAAACATTAAAAGTCAGAGAATTGACAAAATCCGTAAGAGAAGTCAGAGAATTGAAGGAAACATTAAAAGTCAGATAATTGACAAAATTATTATTAAAAGTCAGAGAATTGAGAATTGAAGGAAACCTTAAAAGTCAGAGAATTGACAAAATCCGTAAGATAAGTCAGAGAATTTAAGGAAACATAAAAAGTCAGATAATTGACAAAATTATTATTAAAAGTCAGAGAATGAACATTTAAAGTCAGAGAATCCGTAAGAATGTAATGTAATGATGTAAAATGTATGAATGTAATGATGCGAAATGGTACGTATGTCTGTTACAACATTCCAAAAATGTGTACACAAGATTTAACAACACGAATAGGGCATATTTTACGATATTATACTAACGTGACATATGTAGCACATTTCAGATAATTTGGATGTGTTAATGACTACCAGATATATACTCGTATATATCAAAGTCTACCCAAATGCAACAACCACTCGGTCAAGTAGACTACCAGCACAGAATATTGATCTGCCTACAGTAGGAGAGTACCGTACAGCCCCCTCGACATCGACATGGCTGCAACAGTAATGTGTTAATCATTCCAGGCCGAGCTGATCCCTCCGGAAAGACGGTGTTGCAGAAACTGTGTTTGTCCATAAACTGGGAGATTCGTGCGTGGCCGCGCTATAACGTACTGTACTGCCGTGCAGAAGGTCGTCAGTTCGAATCTCTCACTGTGCTATTTCCCTCGAATGACACAGACATTTTTCAACCTAGTTCTCTGCAATATAACAATACGTATGACTTCTGTTCTTTTAAAAAGAGAAAAAAAAAACATGTCGGTCGTCTCGTCTCATCGGATCCAGTACAGCGGTGTAGCTTGTGAGTTTGCTGGTATGCAACGACACACTTACTTTAAAAAAATAACTCCACAGCTCAGCTTCGCTTTCCAACTGAATTGAAGTTGGTATGGCAAGGGGATCCTCTACTGTGAGACTCAGCATTGTAATTGTATATGTCATTAAATGTTTTATAAGGATCTATAAAACATTTAATGACATATACTATATTGTATAGTATATGGTATATAAAGTATAGAATATATAGTATATTGTACAAACCATTGGAAGTTGTTTCCAGATTCAGGTTTGTATCTGGTACAGTTACAGTATCTGTATCGGCATATAGTTCTCTATAAAATTCTTCCGCTCTCTCCCAGTACTTACGTATGGCTGCGAGACATGGACGCTCACAGTAAGGAATACACAAAAGCTCCAGACCGCACAAAGGGGCATGGAGAGATGCATGTTGGGATATACTAAAAGAGACCGGAAACGAAACACCTGGATTCGCAATATAACAAAGGTAGAAGATGTTATAAAGGTGTGCAAAAGAATGAAGTGGCAATGGGCAGGACACATAGCTAGAATGTCAGACTCGCGATGGACATCCGAAATAATCCAATAGTACCCAAGATACATAAAGAGGCCCAGAAGAAGACTGAAGGTACGCTGGATGGATGAAACTAGGAAGTATGGCAGCATCACATGGAATCAACGAGCAAAAAACCGAACTATTTGGAGTCAACTTGGGGAGACCTTCATCCAGCAGTGGATCGACCCTGGTTGACAATGATGATGATGATGATGATGATACAAACCATTACGTTATATCCCTGTTGGGGTAGGCAGTGAAGGTAGAGCGTAAAATTTTACTACCACGACATACTTCCTTCGAATCATTAACATACATACATCTTATATAGTTCCTTATACTTTATTTACTGATTTACTAATTCAAATATAACAAAAAGATCAACTTTTATTTTATACACTTGAAAATATATATTTATCTCAAATAGTTCTCAATTCAGCGACGGCTGGTCCCGAGGTGCACTGGTGCGCTGAGCACTCATATATAATAAGTGTGGAGTATTCATATATAATAAGATCTCCTAAAAGGAGTTGTTATCACGTGCTTCCTAAAGCTGAACACGTCACCTATCTAACTCTAACAATATACAGTATTTCCAGATGAAATATCGCTACTTGCTGTGCTAAAAAAATCCACGCGTTCCGGTGCTGTGTATTCAATACACATGTAAAAATGAGCGATTTAAAATCAGAAAAATAAGAGTATTCATAGGCAATCGCTTAAATTAATTAAATTTGAAATCAAAAGTGATATTAATTGAAATTTAATTGTTGAAAACATGAAAAAAAACATCGGCCGACGTTCACTAAACGGGTGAAGAGACCACCTCAAATGGATGCCCGAGAGCTACTGAAGCGAGAGAACTGAGATTCTATTTCTTGCGTTCCCATATACCAAAGTAGAGTGAGAGTGAGACGCGAATAGCGTCGCTTCTCACCCATAGCGGTTTTTTAGAATGAATATACCTATGTCACACACTGGCACACGTTTGATTGTATCGGTGAATTTATTCGAAGATATTTCCCACATTTTGACATAACATCATAGTATAAATAGGCCAAAACCCATACGACGGCTGTCACCAAAGAAAGAATACTAGAATTGATTTTATTTCTTGCATTCCCATATACTGAAGTATAGTGAGAGAGAGCCGTGAATAGAGTCGCTTCTCACCCATAGCGGTTTTTTAGAATGAATATACCCACGTCACACACTGGCAAACGTTTGATTGTATTGGTGAATTTATTCCCGATTTTCACAAAATATTTCTGATGTGGCCGATAAGTGCTAATTATTATTAACATAACATTATTTTTTTCATTCAATGCGTAAATGTATTACGGAGGTAAAATCTGAGCCCAGTATTTATTATATTTATAGAGATATTAAAGTGTTTAGAAGCAATGTGTACTAGTTACACATCACAGGGAAGGAAGGGTTAAGACAACCAGATATTATGACTGCCTTATTTGTTTTGTTCCCTTACTTCGTTGTAGAGTTCGTTCATTGTGGCTGGCTACGTTAATGAAAAGTCAGTTTTAGAAATTTCGCATTTAACATTTTCGCCAAAATCCTGACGACATATTAATAAAACACACATTATTTGATATTTTTCTTAAAAACTTATCGTTTCGAAATTCTCATTTCGTTGTTGAAAACAAAGCGAGTAAAATCACAAACAAACATAACACTTCACTAAGGGACGGCCCTTGAGAAACAATTGTTTCCGGAGCTGTGAATAACAAACGAAAAATGTCTGTAACGAAAAATGTCTCTAACGAAAAATGTATGAATTATGTGTATGATTACCCAAGCAAACAAAAGGAGAGGAACTCTGAGAAGAAAAGTTCAAAACGTATTGTACAAAAAGGAACTTTCGTTGAATTGAATTTTGCTTTGATTGGACGTTTGAGATCAAATCGAAAGCCTAACGCAGCCATTTGGATATTAAACTCTACATATGACGACCTTCGTGGCCTAGTTGGTAAGATGCTTGTCTCACAACTCGAAGGTTGCGGGTTCAAATCCCACTTGAACCCAGTTTTAAAAAAAAAAGGATTCCAGTCTGGTTTTCACTTAAGGCCTCTTTTTGTCATTTTTTTCTGGTAAAGTTGTTGGTTGGAAGAGATTGCCACGTGGCAATAAGTTCGCCAGGTTGTAGTGTATACAATAAAAGTGCAATATAATACAACACATATACACCAGTTGCGTGGAGATCATGGATGATATAGAAACACAGCATCTCTAAATGATTTATGTACACATACTAACCACAATTGAAAATGATGTTCACACATACAAACCACAATGGAATATGATGTTCACACATACAAACCACAATGGAAAATGATGTTCACACATACTAACCACAATGGAAAATGATGTTCACACATACAAATCACAAAGGAAAATGATGTTCACACATACAAAGGATTCCAGTCAGGTTTTCACTTAAGGCCTCTTTGACATTTTTTTCTGGTAAAGTTGTTGGTTGGAAGAGATTGCCACGTGGCAATAAGTTTGCCAGGTTGTAGTGTATACAACGAAAGTGTAATATAATACAACACATATACACCAGTTGCGTGGCGTTCATCGATGATATATAGAAAGACAGCATCCCTAAATGATTTATGTATGTTATTTACGTAAAAAAAACAGTGTTCAGTCAAGTGGCAATCTCTTTAAACCAATCAGAAATATGCTAAAGAGGCCTTGAGTGAAAACTAAACTGGAACCTTGTTTAAAAACATCTGGGTTCCTCCAGGATTTGAATCCGCATCTTTCGGGTTGGAAGACAGGCGTCTTACCAACTAGGCCACATAGGTCATCTACTGTTGATGAAAATGAATAAATATGAAACCGTGAATTCGGAGGTCTCTCCGTGTCTGTACATTCTGTCGATAACGATCATGGACCCAAAACGTAACCCTGGGGAACCCCACAAGGGATAGCGGATAAATTGGTTGCGGGCGTTAGATAAAAGATAGCCATATCGGTTGCTAATTACGGCCTTCTGCCCTTTAAAGTCGGCACGATATGTAAGCAGAGCCTCCCCCAGTGGACTGTGTAGTATCGTGGCATTATTATTTAAGACAGGAATGTAGCACAGCTTGCCGTGGGGGTAGGGGGATGTTATGTGTTTGAAGATGGTGTGAATTCGAAACGTGATTTGATAGCAGTGACCTTTGATCTTTGTTTTGGTGACTTTGTTAAACAGGTCTTATAATTGTATATTTATATTATTTTTGTCATTATTGAGTAAGCTGTTTTCATTCCTTCGATCTTGTGAAATCTGTGTCCCTTCGATTTGGTGAAATCTGTGTCCATTCGATCTGGTGAAATCTGTGTCCCTTCGATCTGGTGAAATCTGTGTCTCTTCAATCTGGTGAAATCTGTGTTCCTTCGATTTGGTGAAATCTGTGTCCCTTCGATATGGTGAAATCTGTGTCCCTTCGATTTGGTGAAATCTGTGTCCCTTCGATTTGGTGAAATCTGTGTCCCTTCGATCTGGTGAAATCTGTGTCCCTTCGATCTGGTGAAATCTGTGTCCTTTCGATCTGGTGAAATCTGTGTCTCTTCAATCTGGTGAAATCTGTGTCCCTTCGATCTGGTGAAATCTGTGTCCCTTCAATCTGGTGAAATCAGTATCCTTAGTATTTCAAAACATAACACATCATTCTAAAAATCATAATTTGTTGTTCATTTGGCTTAGCTTTGAAACGATGTTTCCTGTTTTATTATTTTTAATTAAAATAACATTTATTTATAATAGTACATTATTTATACTATCGTGAACTAAGATTGTTTTTGAAGCTGTATTCACGATCTAATGAGAACGTCACCACTCGCACATGGAATGACTTCGTTGAATAAATTTTTCGATATCGATATCGTCTATATCGCTCAGTTTCTCATTAAATATATCAACGAGGTCACGGACGTGTGTTGCCAGTACTATTTCATTTAAAGTAATTAAATATATAATTCAAAGGTTTATTGATAGCAACATAGTATGTACATATATAAATGTGATACATTCCGAAATCGCACATATACTCGTATATCTCAAGATAAATAGCAGAAAATACATTTAAGAGGGATGCTATCAAAAGGTCTGGGCTCGTCTTGTAACATCCCCTCGGCCGAGATACATCCCACCAGTATAAGGCGAACTCGGCTGAGAGGACATTAGATGTTTTTCAGCATATACCCTTGTACATGTGGTCTAAAAAAATTAATAAATGGCAGGAAAAAAAGTAAACCCACAAATACTACCTTAGATAAACTGCAGCATAAAAAGAGAAAAGCTGATTGATATGTCTAAATTTTATCAAACTTAAATCACAAATTGAAATGACGTTCACACATATAAACCACAATGGAAAATGATGCTCACACATACAAACCACAATGGAAAATAATGTTCACATATACAAACCACAATGGAAAATGATGTTCACATATACAAATCACAATAGAAAATGATGTTTACACATACAAACCACAGTAGAAAATGATGTTCACACATACAAACCACAATGGAAAATGATGCTCACACATACAAATCACAATAGAAAATGATGTTCACACATACAAATCACAATGGAAAATGATGTTCACACATACAAACCACAATGGAAAATGATGTTCATACATACAAACCACAATGGAAAATGATGTTCACACATACAAACCACAATGGAAAATGATGTTCATACATACAAACCACAATGGAAAATGACATTCACACATACACACCACAATGAAAAATGAAGTTCACACATACAAACTACAATGAAAAATGATGTTTACACAAACAAATCACAATGGAAAATGCTGTTCACACATACAAACCACAATGAAAAATGATGTTCACACATATAAACCACAATGGAAAATGATGGTCACACATACAAACCACAATGGAAAATGATGTTCACACGTACAAAACACAATGGAAAATGATCTTCACACATTCAAACCACAATACAAAAGATGAAAATAAATAAAGTTATAATGAGAAGAGAAGAGACAAACACACACACACCCAACCCCCGATTCACCACCAACGAAAAGAGAAAAAGCGAATAACTTTTCACACTCTGGTGTGTCGCCACCGGAGAAGAAATCGCTTTGAGCAGTTCCTTCTTCGTCACGTCGTACTTATAAAAAAAATTAAGAAGATTTCGATCTTTTTGTGTAGATCGCGCTGGATGGGGACATATTTTGTCCCCCATAACAGCGTGGCTAGTGGTGAACTGTCTACCTACCCAGGAATTACGGATTCGCTCACCGGTTGGTACCTAGATTTTACTTTTAAAGATTCTATTCTGTCTTTCACTGAGAACATATTTTTTATTGATCGGTTGTAATAGATTGCCACGTAGCAATAAGTCCACATATACAACGAGAGTGTAATACGATACAATTGAATTTTCATGGGTAATATATTAAAAGTGTTTCGTGACATTTTACAGTTTTATTAGGGTCATCGATTTTTTCGCTTCCAACTAACGTTATCAGCCCCTCTGTATCCGGGGTAAAACCGAACAATTATATGAATTAAGGTTGCCTACTCGAAGGGGTCATTCCAGGGCTTGTCGACTGTTGGCATATATGGAAGAATGCTAAATTCGGGAAACTTCATAGATCGGACCAAATTTTTAATGAGGATATCGATACAATTAAATATATTTTTGTAAAAACATCATAAGTGTTCAGTTATTAAATGTACTTACAGTACCCGGTGGTAAGTAATACACATCGGGCTTCAGAAAGAGACTGTCGACCATAATCGGCTAAATTCGGCTTTGTAGAGCGTCGTCTCTGCCCCTAGAACGCTTGACAACGACTGACAAATAACGACGGACCACGTATATGAATGGCAGAGACGACGCTCTAGATAGCCGAAGTTAGCCGATTATGGCTGACAGTCTCTTTCTTAAGCCCGATGAGTATTACTTACTGCCGGATACTGTAAATTATGTACGGGTACATATGTTTTAATTTTGTTTTTTATACTTTACCTGTCATTTTGTTTCCGTAGAATTAGTAAAAATAAATATATATACGAGATATTTTTTGTGCTTTTGACAAAGCCCATAACACTTCTGTAGAGGGTAATATGTGATTTTTTTGTATGGTTTTAGCGAAGGGTTATATATGTATATTTTAGGTTTTCAGTTACTTCGCGAACTGTAAATGGATGTTAATGTTAATATTCATATATAACCCTTCGCTAAAACAATACAAAAAATCACATATATACGAGTACTTTAAAAAAAATATATATCATTGTTTGGGAACCACCAAGATAATATTGAAAATATCAAATCTAGAGAGAATGAAAAAAACTAATAATATTCAGCTTGAAGAGGGTATAAAAGAGTTACAAATATTCAGTCTGGAGAAAATAAAAAAAACAGTTACAAATGTTCAGTTTTGAGAGGTAAAAAAACATTTAAATATATTCAGTTTGAAGAAAACATAAAACAGTTACAAATATTCAGTATAGAAAATGTTAAAAACATTAACAAATATTCAGTGTGGAGAAGGTAAAATACATAAACAAATATTCAGTTTGGAGAAGGTAAAAAATAGTTTAAAATATTCAGTTTGGAGATAGTAAAAAGAGTTAAAAGTATTCAGTTTGGAGAAGGTATAAAACAGTTTAAAATATTCAGTTTAGAGACGGTTAAAAACATTAACAAATATTCAGTTTGGAGAAGGTTAAAACATTATTAATTATTCAGTTTGGAGAAGGTAAAAAAGAGTTTAAAATATTCAGTTTGGAGATGGTAAAAATAATTAAAAGTATTCAGTTTGGAGAAGGTATAAAACAGTTACAAATATTCAGTTTAGAGACGGTTAAAAACATTAACAAATATTCAGTTTGGAGAAGGTTAAAACATTATTAATTATTCAGTTTGGAGAAGGTTAAAACATAAATAAATATTCAGTTTGGAGAAGGTAAAACGCATAATGAAGTATTCAGTTTGGAGAAGGTAAAAAAAAGTTTAAAGTATTCAGTTTGGAGAAGGTATAAAACAGTTATAAATATTCAGTTTAGAGAATGTTTAAACATTAAAAAATATTCAGTTTGAAGAAGGTAAAAAAGAGTTTAAAATATTAAGTTTGGAGATGGTAAAAAGAGTTAAAAGTATTCAGTTTGGAGAAGGTATAAAACAGTTACAATTATTCAGTTAAAAGACGGTTAAAAACATTAACAAATATTCAGTTTGGAGAAGGTTAAAACATTATTAATTATTCAGTTTGGAGAAGGTTAAAACACTAATAAATATTCAGTTTGGAGAAGATAAAACGCATAATTAAATATTCAGTTTGGAGAAGGTAAAAAAGAGTTAAAAGTATTTAGTTTGGAGAAGGTATAAAACAGCTCCAAATATTCAGTTAAGAGAATGTTAAAACATTAAAAAATATTCAGTTTGGAGAAGGTAAAACACATAAACAAATATTCAGTTAGGAGAGGTAAAACACATGAACAAATATTGAGTTTGGAGAAGGTAAAAAAGAGTTAAAATATTCAGTTTCGGGAAGGTAAAAACTATTACAAATATTCAGTTAGGAGAATGTAACAAACAGTTATAAATAATCAGTTTGGAGAAGGTAAATAAACAGTTACAATTCAGTTTGGAGAGGGCACAAAACAGCCATAATTAATCAGCTTGGATAGGGTACAGAACAGTCACAAATATTCAGTTTGGATAGAGCATAAAGCAATCACAGATATTTAGTTTGGAGAGGGTATAATAGCAGTTTCAAAAAATCAGTTTGGAGAGGGTAAAAAACAGCAACAAATATTCAGTTTCGAGATGGAAACAGACAGTAACACATATTCAGTTTGGATAATGCATAAAACAGTTGGGAATATTCATTTTGCAGAGGGTATAACACTGTACTTAATATTCGATTACATCTCCGTTTAAACAATGAGTTATATTCAATTAACTCTCCATTAAAAATAGACCAAGTAAAAATATAGGATCTGCTGAAAATAGTATTAAACTGGATGCTGTGATCTTATCAGGAGCTAGCTAATCATAAATAAAAGGGCAGGAACTTTAATATAAGTGAAAGCACAGTTATATATTTAAACTAAGAAAGCTTTGTTAGTTATTCTTATGTATAATCTCTTAACATTTGACAGGATCACAGTTAATTGAAAAAGCAAAGGTAAGGTTTGCTGAAAATTATATGAAACATGATGCTGTGATTTTGTCAGATATCAGGGAAAGCACAGTTATATATTTAAACTAAGAAAGCTTTGTTAGTTGTTTTTATGTATAATCTCTTAGCATTTGACAGGATCATAGTTAATTGAAAAAGCAAAGGTAAGGTTTGCTGAAAATTATATGAAACAAGATGCTGTGATTTTGTCAGATATCAGGGAACTCACAGTTATAAAATTTAACTAAAAAACTTTTGCTAGAAGTTCTAGCGTCTGATCTCTTAAAAATTGACCGGATAGCGGTTAGATAATAAAGCAAAGGTACGCGATCTACTGAAAATAATATTAAATTGATGGTTTTGCATTTAAAGGAAGAAAAAACTAAGTAAAGATTTGGATACGATAGGAAATCCTTCGTGAGCGATTGAATTTATTGTCAGTCATAATGTAGATGAAAGATGCTTGTGCTCGTTTCGTTTTTAATTGTGTACAAACTGTTGCATTTCAGCAAGCACACAATCTTGACACACGTTGTGGAACAAGAAAATCAAAGTTCCACGACGATCGGCAGGTTTGATCTGCTGCAGACTTTATTAGGCAGAATTATTTTATATAGCGCTTATTTTATGTTTCTTAAAAATGCTATAATAATTTATGATAAACAGCATGAATACCTCAGAAAAATATAAATACAGATGTAAAGCGGTCTAAAAGTAAAACGAATCCAGAAGTAAATCCGCCAGGAATCGATCCTGATGTGCCCACTTGCTTGGCGTGAATGCTAACCGTTGGACAAAGAGCTGGAATGGAGTTTATGTAGACCAGGTAACTATACTTGATAAAATGTAGCATGGACCCCGTGACAGTTCACAAATTTGCCCCAATACAACTTTGTAACGATGTTCAGTAATTTTAATTATTTTATCAATTTTAATATAAGCCTCGATTCTAATAAATAGCAAGTTATTTAGGTAAATACATTACATAAAACTAACAATAATGACAAATTAATACATCTTGTTACATATTAGCAAAAATGTGGCAGTTTGTTAAAATTAAATAATATTTGGTGACGTTTGTTAAAAGTCACTACGTTAGTCCGCATTGGCTAGGGATGGGGTATACGATAGTTGGATTTTCGATTTTTTTATACCTAAAATTAAACGTTCGTAATTAGTATTAATTCATAGTGGATCTTGGCCTATTTAAAGATACAAATCATACAATACATTAGAAAGTCAGTTTAATGAACATTAGAAATTAAAACTTCAGTTTTGAGAAAAACAATTTTTCGATTTATAAAAAATAGATTCTATTTGTAAAAAAAAAACGATTTTACCCCACCCCTTTGAATGAAATGACATTTCAAATGTCACAGGGATCATCCTACATTTTCTCAAGTATAATATAGTTTAACGAAGAATGCTTTGTTAGAGGACAATTATCATTATCATCATGAGTCTTCCAGCCCGATAAGGATCTTTGGCTACCTGCAGAATTGTTTGTCATATATTTCAAAGGCAGCTCTAACTCGGGATTCGAACCCACCATAATTATATAAATCAGGTCTAACAGTCACAGCAAAGCCCGACCAAATCATGTATAAAACTTCCTTTGTATACAGAACAACTTTGTGGGATTATTGCCACGTGGCAATTTAAGTCAACTAACCAGAAAGATGTTTATGTGTCCTTAAATGAATACCAGACTGGAAACTTTTTTTTTTTTTAATCTGGATTCCAGTGTAAATAAAAACAACAACCTCTAGGTAGGAAGTAAGACGTCTAACCAACAAGACCATGGAGGTTGTCAAGATTCTTTATCTTTCACAGCATCATCTCTTTCCCAATTGTGCGACAGTCCGTCGTCATCCCATCCAACCATACGCGTAAAGCCTTTTCTACAAGGTCAGTCAGTTGATGACGCGACATTACAATTTATATATATATATATATATATATATATATATATATATATATATATATATATATATATATATATATATATATATATATATATATATATATATATATATATATATATATATATATATATATATATATATATTTTTTTTTTTTTTTTTCACTGTCTAGGGAATTATAGAAATAGGGAATTCTAGTCCATGCTAGAAATTAGGCATCGTTTAAAAAAATATTTCCTAGATGTCAGTTATATGCCCTTTTTTGGAAGACGTGTCGATCACGTTAAAACACGAGACCGAGACTCCACGCAAATCTAGTTTATCACGTTAAACCCCCCAACTGGGACTTAAGGCAAATCTAGTTTATAACGTTAAAACACGGGACTGGGACTCAAGGCAAATCTAGTTTATCACATTAAATCCCGGGACCGGGACTCAACGCAAATCTAGTTTATCGCGTTAAGCCCCCGGATTGTTACTCAAGGCAAATCTAGTTTATCGCGTTAAACCCCCGAACTGTGACTCAAGGCAAATCTAGTTTATCACGTTAAATCCCGGGACAGGGACTCA
Source organism: Odontocerum albicorne (assembly GCA_949825065.1). Lineage (NCBI taxonomy): Eukaryota > Metazoa > Arthropoda > Insecta > Trichoptera > Odontoceridae > Odontocerum > Odontocerum albicorne. The sequence continues at coordinate 6,575,135 of OX463863.1, read as the reverse complement.
ACGCAAATCTAGTTTATCGCGTTAAAACACGAGACTGGGACTCAACTCAAATCTAGTACATCACGTTAAAACACGAGACTGGGTCTCAACATAAATCTAATTTATCACGTTAAAACACAGGACCGAGACTCAACGCAAATCTAATTTATCACGTTAAAACATGAGACCGGGACTCAACGCAAGTCTAATTTATCACGTTAAAACACGGGACCGAGAATTAATGCAAATCTAGATTATCACGTTAAAACCGGGACTCGATAGAAATCTAATTTATCACGTTAAAACACAGGACCGAGACTCAACGCAAATCTAATTTATCACGTTAAAACATGAGACTGGGACTCACGCAAGTCTTATTTATCACGTTAAAACATGGGACCGGGAATCAACCCAAATCTAGTTTAACACGTTAAAACACGAGACCGGGTCTCAACGCAAATCTAGTTTATCACGTTTAAACACGAGACTAAGATTCAACACAAATCTAGTTTATCACTTTAAAACACAAGATCGGGATTCAACGCAAATTTAGTTTATCACGTTAAAACACGGGACCGAGAATTAATGCAAATCTAACTTATCACGTTAAAACACGAGACCGGGACTCAATACAAATCTAGTTTATCTCGTTAAAACACGGGATCGGGACTCGATGCAAATCTAATTTATCACGTTAAAACAAGGGACCGGGACTCAACGCAAATTTAGTTTATCACGTTAAAACACGGGACCGAGAATTAATGCAAATCTAACTTATCACGTTAAAACACGAGACCGGGACTCAATACAAATCTAGTTTATCACGTTAAAACACGGGACCAAGACTCAACGCAAGTCTAATTTATCACGTTAAAATACGGGACCGAGAATTAATGCAAATCTAGTTTATCACGTTGAAACACGAGACCGGGACTCAATACAAATCTATCACAGTTTATCACGGTAAAACACGAGACCAGGACTAACTTCTATTACTTACACTTAATGTTCGATGTCATGATTTAATTTTTTTATTTTAATCATTAAATTAGATGTAAAGGGAAAACAGTGTAGCTACCCTCCAGGGGCAGGGGTGGTTTTTTTAGTTTTCTTACACAAGCAGCTGTATTTCGTATTTCTCGCGTCAGCCCTGCAGATAATAATGATAATGAAACGAAGAGAAGTGGATGTAAAACTGGACCTAAGACTATGGGATTAGGGGAAGCAGCAAACAGGGTTGAACTAAGGAAGCTATGTTAGTAGTTTTGATTAATGACGACCCTTAAAAATACAACTGGGAATACCGCAGGTACGTTACATTGTGAAGGGTTGCGGCAGGCTGAAGCTCTGAAGACCTATAGGGGCTTAAGGGATGCCAAGTTCCGAGCAAAAATGTTACTATTTATTATATAAAAAAATAGTGGTAGCTTGATTTATTACATATACCTACCATCACGCCATTCACCTGTTAGGGTAGGACATTTAATAGAGCGTCAAACTTTCCTATCTCGATACACGTTTTTCGCTTCTTCTACAGTCATACATATCATATCTCATATAACTACGTTCAGACTTCATATGTTTCCTTCTCCCAAAATATTAGAGGCCCTAGATATTTTTAAGACAGTGCATCGAGGTGAACATCTGGCAAACACATATATCCCAAGAATCTCTCCATTGCTTACCGAGGTTGTCCCATGCCTCCCTCAACCCCCAGTCCCCAACCCGAATGTTTGCCGTTAGAAGCGTGTATCTCGGTACCAGTTCGAACATAACTCAGTCTTGTTTGTGCTCCCCTGATGATGAGGTGTGCACCTTGAAACCGGTGGGGTTATACCGTTACAAAAAGTGGAATAAACAGTGTTTGATAAAACAAATTACAAATGGAGAATGGTGACTGAATTGACCGAGGAATGGGTGTTTTTATTTATCAAGACTTAATTATGTTCGAACTGGTACCGATATACACGCTTCTAACGACTAGAAACATTCAGGCTGGGGACTGAGGGCTGAGGAAGACATGGGACGATCTTGGCCAGAAGTGGAGAAATTTTTGGGATATGTGTGTTTACCAGATGTTCGCCTCGATGTACTAACTTTGAACCTCCTCAGCCATCAGTACCCAATCGTTGAAGCGTGTATATCGGTACCAGTTCGAACATAATTCAGTCTTGTTCGTGCTCCCCTGATGATGAGGTGAAAGCCTTGGAACCGGTTGGGTTATACCGTTACAAAAAGTGGAATAAACAATGTTTGATAAAACAAATTACAAATGGGAGAATGGTGACTGAATTGACCGACGAATGGGTGTTTTTATTATTTTCCATATATTGTATATAATTGAATGGTCTTGTGGAGTCACCTGTAACTCTGGAACGTGTTAATTTAAGTGTTCCCTCTCGCCCTCTTAGAAGACCAGCTTTATACAGTTTATTTGAAAAAAAAAAGACTGAGTTTAATCGAATAATTGCTGTAGAAATGCGTGCATTGGTAAGAATGTATGAAGTGACAATGTTTGACAGAATACGGAATGAAGTGATTAGGGTTAAAAAAAATGGAATAAACAGTGTTTGATAAAACAAATTACAACGTCTTTAAACTTCCACAATGTTAATGCCTTTACTATAAATTATACAAGTCATTTGATTCTAGGCATTATTACCAACGAATTTACAAAGAAAAAAAAAAGTTCGTAATAATTTAATTGTGAAATCGGAGAAATCTAACGTTATCATTAAAAAACTGGGGGAATCCTGTACCATATGGTATAATTCAGTACCAAAATGTTTAATTGCAATATCAGTAAACAGTTCGTGTTTCATTAACAGTTAGTTATTCACTTAGAGTGGGTCACTAAAAGTTATTCACTTCCAGTGGATCATTAACAGTGATTTACTTAGAGTGTTTCATTCACAGATATTCTCTTAGGTGGGCCACTAAAAGTTATTCACTTCCAGTGTTTCATTAGCAGTTATTCGCTTAGATAATAGTAAAATCGGAGAAATCTAACGTTATCATTAAAAAACTGAGGGAATCCTGTACGATATGGTATAAATCGGTACCAAAATGTTTAATTGCAATATCAGTAAACAGTTCGTGTTTCATTAACAGTTATTCACTTAGAGTGGGTCACTAAAAGTGATTCACTTCCAGTGGGTCATTAAAAGTGATTAACTTCGAGTGTTTCATTAACAGTTATTCACTTAGGTGGGCCACTAAAAGTTATTCACTTCCAGTGGGTCATTAACAGTGATTTACTTAGAGTGTTTCATTAGCAGTTATTCACTTAGATAATAGTAAAATCGGAGAAATCTATCGTTATCATTAAAAAAACTGATAGAATCCTGTACCATATGGTATAATTCGGTACCAAAAAGTTTCATTACCATATCAGTAAATACAAAAGACCTGACAGATTTTCAAAAACCTTCCGACAGACAAAGGCAGTGTTGCCTTAGTATCATTTAAAGCCTTTGTCCATGAGAAAGAGTATTTTAATTTTAGAAGAAAGTCATTAGTGAACGCCTGCCTACACACTGACTTAACACGCGCACTAATTAGGAATCCATTAATACTAACTGTGCCTTAAAAGATATGGTTTTATAATAACGCTCCGTGCCGGACTAACGATGATGCTATGTTTAAACCACGAGCATTCTTTTTGGGTTAGCCGACATATAGTTAACTAGTTTTTTTAAAAAAGATATCGTTATTTTGGTCCAGCGGCGATTTTCGAGGTGTCTCTGTCATAATTAAGGGTCGTTCAATGTTTTAAAGTTTAAAATATTATTTATAGTTAAGGTATTTATACTGTGGTGATTTAAAATATTGTAATTTGTTTAAATATACGGAAATGAGAACTCTGCGCGCTATTGCTGGGAAGACTTTGCGTGATCGTGTAACGAACACCATAATCCGAGAGGTCTGTGAGGTCCAAGATGTGGTCAGATGGGGACGACAGCGTCGATGATACTGGTACCAACATGTACAAGGTTAATGTGTTATATGAGTGAATAATGAAAGATTGGAGCAAGATGAGGAATTCTGTTGTTTGGGTAGTATTTTCTCAGATGTGAAAGAAAAAGTTAATGTGATATATGGGTGAATAATGAAAGATTGGAGCAAGTTGAGGAATTTTGCTGTTTAGGTAGTATTTTCTCATATGTGAAAGGAAAATTTAATGTGATATATGGGTGAATAATGAAATATTGGAGCAAGTTGAGGAATGGTGCTGTTTGGGTAGTATTTTCTCAGTTGTGAAATGAAAAGTTAATGCGATATATGGATGAATAATGAAAGATTGGAGCAAGTTGAGGAATTCTGCTGTTTAGGTAGTATTTTCTCAGGTGTGAAATGAAAAGTAAATCTGATATATGGGTGAATAATTAAAGATTGAAGCAAGTTGAGGAATTCTGCTGTTTGGGTAGTATTTTTTCAGATGTGAAAGGAATAGTTAATGTGATATATGAGTGAATAATGAAAGATTGGAGCAAGTTGAGGAATTGTGTTATTTGGGTAGTATTTTCTCAGATGTGAAATGAAATGTTAATGTGATATATGGGTGAATAATGAAAGATTAGAGCAAGTTGAGGAATTCTCTTGTTCGAGTAGTATTCTCTCAGATGTGAAATGAAAAGTTAATGTGATTTTAGCGGATGTCCTTGTTGGACGTGCTGATGATTTTGATTGTTTGGTATTTAAAATAAAATATGTCGATTAGCAATGCGGAAAGTGAGAGTGATTTAATGATTAATGATAAGTGATCTTTATTTATCGATAAGTAGGTATATATACATTTCATAACGGGGCGCGTGAGTGCGCCCACAATATATTTTTATCTCTCTCTGTGCGTGACGAGGTGGTCGATCGAAATATTGCAGACGTCGCGAATAATATTGTGGGTAGGTAATTTGTTGGCGAAAACGGCGAGACAACGCGATGCGTTCTCTTTCTGCTGTGGAATGTATCGTTAATAGTATTTTCGGGTAAACAATATCAATGTTCTGGTATGCGACCTTTGGACATGTTCGAAGGTCGTTTCGTCGGTCGTTGACCGTGCGTGTTGACAATATTCAGGGACGACCGTAGTCCCTACATGATATATGGGTGAATAATGAAAGATTGGAGCAAGTTGAGGAATTCTGCTGTTTGGGTAGTATTCTCTCAGATGTGAAAGGAAAAGTTAATGTGACATATGGATGAATAATGAAATATTGGAGCAAGTTGAGGAATTAAGTTATTTGGGTAGTATTTTATCAGATGTTAAAGGAAATGTTAATCTGATATATGGGTGAATAATGAAATATTGGAGCAAGTTGAGGAATTATGCTGTTTGGGTAGTATTTTTACAGATAAGAAGTGTGTGCATTGAGAACAATATCAAAAGCATCTCAGAGTGTTCTTTTTGAATTTACTAAATTCATCAGCTTCAAGTTTACATTGATCCCTAATCACTTTATTCTTAGTTTGTCCCTTGGTAAGTATTCTGTGGTTTTCTTACCAAATATGTTTTTTTCAAACATATGCAGACGCTGAAGTATCTTATCTAATGGCCGCAGACACTTCCTACCTATCCTTATACTCGACTGTGTGTTTGTGTATATATGCCTATATTTATTTTGTAATATTGTAAATCCTTTAATAATAGTGAGTTCGAATAATGAGTTAGAGCGCCCTTGAGGAGAGTTGGCTTTTTAAACAGCGCTATATAAATTGCCTCTTGAATAATATTATTATCAGCCTGAATGACACATTAATCAATTTCTCTACCACGCTTTCCACTTCCATTTGCACTGTATCATATTTTTTATAATCTTTCTTCATTCATTCGTTCCACATGCCCCAATATATATTTTAAAACATTCTCTTAAATATAATAATTTTAAATGTTTTTCTATTTTGTAGAGCATAACGAGTGAGGAAAACTTTAGACATATAAACATAAGACCCTTGGCATCCCTTAGTAATAGTTACGGGGGTTGGTTAGACAGGATAAAGGCATTAGACTACCACCGAGCACCGCCCCCTTGGCACAGCTATCAAGGAGTCTCTACTCACAGTCTGACGAGACTCGCCAGCGATGAGAATGTTCCCTCATTTAGGTGACGAAGCCGATTATTGTTAAGTCGCCTGAAAAACATATTAACAATATCGCATATTGCATACAATAAATATACTTATGATATAAAATATCGTATTAAACAAGATTTAAAAAAATATATAAATATCGTGACCCTCTGTGTCACTTACAGTGGGTCACTCATAGTAGATCACTTACAGTGGGTCATTTACAGTGGCTATCTTACAATGATTCACTTACAGCTGGTCATTTATAGTGATTCACTTAGAGTGTGTCACTGAAAGGGATTCACTTTCAGTGGGTCATTAACAGTGATTTACTTAGAGTGTTTCAATAACAGTTATTCACTTAGAGTGGGCCACTAAAAGGGATTCACTTTCAGTGGGTCATTAACATTGATTTACTTAGAGTGTTTCAATAACAGTTATTTACTTAGAGTGTCCCACTAAAAGTTATTCACTTCCAGTGTGTCATTAACAGTGATTTACTAAGAGTGTTTCATTAACAGTTATTCACTTAGAATGGGCCACTAAAAGTTATTCACTTCCAGTGGGCCAATAACAGTGATTTACTTAGAGTGTTTCATTAACAGTTATTCACTTAGAGTGGGTCACTAAAAGTTATTCACTTCCAGTGGGTCATTAACAGTGATTTACTGTGATTGTTTAATTAACAGTTATTCACTTAGAATGGGTCACTAAAAGTGATTCACTTCCAGTGGGTCATTAACAGTGATTTACTTCGTGTTTCATTAACAGTTATTCACTTATAGTGTGTCACTAAAAGTTATTCACTTCCAGTGGGTCAATAACAGTGATTTACTTCGTGTTTCATTAACACTTATTCACTTAGAATGGGTCACTAAAAGTTATTCACTTCCAGTGGGTCATTAACAGTGATTTACTTAGAGTGTTTCATTAACAGTTATTCACTCAACATACATAGAGTGGGTTACTAAAAGTGCTTCTCTTCCAGTGGGTCATTAACATTGATTTACTTAGAGTGTTTCATTAACAGTTATTCACTTGCAGTGATTCGTTTACACCAGAAGTAATAGTCCAACCTTAACACAAAATAACAAATCTTTATTATATTTTGAGTTTTTACTGAACAATTTAGTATTATTCAGAAGTAAAATTTCTAGCAACTTTGTGTCAGCTTTCTTAGATAAAAGAGTCCTTACGTGTTTTCGAAACCTCATTTTAAAGTTTGCAGCGTACGAGGTTTGACTCTGAATACAAGTTACGAAATTTTAAAGTTAGAAATTAATATCTAGGTCGGACTACTGATTCGGGCCTTCAAAATGGAACACTCGCAGAAGAAACACTTAAAGTGGGTCACTTACAGCTGGTTACTTACAGTGGGTCACTTAAAGTTGAGGTGAATCAGAAAAATGTTACAATATAATAAAAAATAAATAATAAATATACAAACAAAATGTGACACTTAAAACTAATAATTTAAATACATCAAATATTTTATTTTTAACAGTTTTAATAAATTCACTGACAGCATATTTCTAAATTGTTAATTAAATAAAATTTAAAGGCCGTTTAAGCGAAATTTCTTTAAAAAATATAACTTTATTCAGATAGATACTTAAATTACTTATGGCGAAGTTAATTTTTCAAGTCTGGCAACTCAAGTTACTTAGACCGAATTGAGAGGGAAAGTGTACATGCTATATTCCGCATTCGCTGAGTCGAGTCATTTTTCCATGACAATTCAATATACAATTTCTTTTCCAAAGAAATAGACAATGTAACATAGTGAAAATGTTATTTATTATTTAAAACACTTTGCATACATTATTTCAATCACTGACTTCTGCCACTATCACAATATTCTCTGCATAGAAAAAAAAACAATTACAACCAAATCTGACACTTACATATTATCACGCCGTGTCCCTTGTGGGGTAGACAGAAAGAACAACTTTTCTAACTAAGCACTCAATGTTGGCAGAATTCCAATGTGTTGGACTGATTAAGTGAGAAACGCAACTGGACTACCGTTAAAAAGTACTCTTCGAGCCACGGAGTGCAGGGATTGATAGATAACAGTCTTTAAAGGCTATCAAGGGAGTCACGATTCTCAGTCATGACTTAAACGACAGAATGGACATTCATACATCTTGTCAAGCACAATATTCTATTATTAATACTTTTCAAAATCTGGTCCATTTGATCCAGACACGTTTCCTCAGTCTATCCCCTCCACGCATACATTACACTTATGTCTTGTATACTCGCTTAGTCATTCTTTCATCATTCATTCTTTCCACATGTACAAACTATAAAAACCTCCTTTTTTCATCTACATAAAAGCATATATTTTATTCATGCATCCATTTCTGATGTCTTCATTCAACCTTCTTTTATACATTGACGCTCCACAAATTTTACTTAGTGCACGCATCTCCATAGCATTAATCTTACTCTTCTCTTTCTTCTGCCAAGTTCAAATTTCACGTCTATACGTCAAGGTGGGCACCAACACATTATTACAAGTACTCGTACGTGTAATTATTTTTGCGTCTGTTATATTGCGCGGTTATTGTGTTTAACATTAAGTGCTCCGTTTACCTTGTTCCCTGTCGCTCCTCTTTCACCTCACCCATCACACATAAACATACTACCCAGATAACAGAACTGCTACTGTTGTGTGTTGTCATTTTTGCTACTGTTGATATTGTGCGGTTGTTGTATATTACATTAAATGCTCCATTTACTTTGTACCCTATCGCTTTTCTTCTTTCATGAATCATATACAAAAAATATCAAAAGGCTGTACGTTTACTTTGTTCCCTGTCACCACCCTTCTTCCAATGTTCCTTTCAAGTCCCCCACCACACGTAAACATACTGCCCAGATAACAGAACCCATCAACCTGCTCCAGTTTCTCTGAGCTAACCCATACATCACACACACTTCTTTCTATAACCATAACCTTAGATTTCGCTACATTAATTTTCTTCATGCATCAGTATAAATATTCAACAGACATGGAGACATTACACACCCTTGCTTGACACTTTTTTTTAATTCTTAAATCAAATTGTAAACTTTCTTAACCTTTTCCTTCCTGTGCTAAAAAAATCCGCGCGTTCCTGTGCTGTGTATTTAATACACATCAATACACATGTAAAAATGAGCGATTTAAAATCGGAAAAATAAAAATATTCACGGCCAATCACTTAAATTAATGAAATTTGAAGTAAAAAGTTACAATAATTGAAATTTAATTGCTGAAAACATGAAAAAAACATCGGCCGACAGTGCCCGAGAGCTACTGAAGCGAGTGAACTGATATTCTATTTCTTGCGTTCCCATATACCGAAGTAGAGTGAGACATGAATAGCGTCGCTTCCTCACCCATAGCGGTTTTTTAGAATTAATATACCTACGTCACACACTGGCACACGTTTGATTGTATTGGTGAATTTATTCCCGATTTTCATAAAATATCTCTGATGTGGCCGATAAGTGCTAATTATTATTAATATTATTTTTTTCATTCAATGCGTAAATATATTACGGAGGAATACCTAAAATCTGAACCCAGTATTTATTATATTTATAGAGATATTAAAGTGTTTAGAAGCAATGTGTATTAGTTACACATCACAGGGAAGGACGGGTTAACCTCATTAAATTTAGTAAATTTTCTTTCAAAATAGGATCTTTAGCATGCAAAAACTCTTAAACGGTCTCAAAAATTGAAAGAAATCTTGTCAAACATACGCTTTTCGAGAGCCAACGTACTTCAGCACGAGACTTTTGATAGGTTTGGTTAATACAAACAGCAATTAAGTTGTTTCTAGTTTGGTATAGTAACTTGAATCGTTTCCGCTGATTTTTTTAATTAACATTGCTTGATTTCTTATTTTTAGATTAAGTTCTTTCTTAAAAATATTTCGTTGAAACGGCCGTTAGAAAGATAGAAAAAATATTGAAAAACAGTAGAAATAATACAGTCAGTGATTAAAGGCTTAAAAAATATAGCTTTAGTCTATTAACAAGAAAAAAGAACTTACAGTCTTTCCAGTGAGTTCAGGTCTTGAAATGCATCTCTCTCGATTGTGTGGATTTGGTTGTCTGTAAGTTGTCTGGAAAAAGGGAAAAATAAATATAAAGTTTAAATATAGCAGTTTTTACGGTTGAATGTGTGACAATAAAAGAGTCACAATGCTGTCATGAGTTACATGACAGGATGTACATTTATACATCTCGTCATACACAACCCTCAATTATTCACACTTCTCACTTTACCTTCTTTCAAAATTGGTCCATTTGATTCATATCTAGCACTTCTGACTTGTATATTCGCTTAGTCATTCTTTCGTCATTCATTATTTTCACATGTCTAACATAAACTATCTTAAAGCTCCATTCTTCATCTTACTTAAAACATCCATTTTATCCATGCATTTGTGGCGGTCGTCGCACACTCAGTCGCCCACTCGGAACACTGTGGGCGTTCATACATACGGTCAATGACCGATGAAGTGACCTTTGCATTCCTCGACAAATTTAAATAAACAAGTCCGAAGTTCAAACGCCGGCCATTCAACCCATAAGCCCGGAGCGGACCGCATTCCATACTAGAGCGAGAACGCACCACGCTGTCTCGCCAGTTCCGTAAATAAATTGTCACCTACATACGACATTAACCGTTTTGCTAATGCAGAAACGAGACGAAGGATATCTTGCTCGCATTCCCGCACACACGCGGAAATAGTATAAATACCTACGTTTACTAATAAAAACTCTCTTTCCGCATTGCGATCTAACGAGTTTTATTTATCAACAAATCATCATCATCTCTTCCCTTAAGGACTAACTTCTAAACATTCATTTCTTAAGTCTTCATGTCGCCTTCTTTCATACATTGACATTCCACAAATTTTACTTAGTGCCATCATCTCACAGCATTAATCTAACTCTTATCCTTCTTCTGCCAAGTACGAGATTCACTTCCATACGTGAAGGTGGGCACCAAACCACTATTATGTATAGTCATTTTTGCTATTACTTTCCGGACAACATATCACTTAGCCACCACATTTACTATTACTTTCCGGACAATATATTACTTAGCCACCATATTTACTATCACTTTCCGGACAACATATCACTTAGCCACCATATTTACTATTTCTTTCCGGACAACATATTACTTAGCCACCATATTTACTATTACTTTCCGGACAACATATAACTTAGCCACCATATTAACTATTACTTTCCGGACAATATATTACTTTGCCACCATATTTACTATTACTTTCCGGACAACATATCACTTAGCCACCATATTTACTATTTCTTTCCGGACAACATATTACTTAGCCACCATATTTACTATTACTTTCCGGACAACATATAACTTAGCCACCATATTTACTATTACTTTCCGGACAACATATTACTTAGCCACCATATTTACTATTACTTTCCGGACAACATATTACTTAGCCACCATATTTACTATTACTTTCCGGACAATATATTACTTTGCCACCATATTTACTATTACTTTCCGGACAACATATCACTTAGCCACCATATTTACTATTTCTTTCCGGACAACATATTACTTAGCCACCATATTTACTATTACTTTCCGGACAACATATAACTTAGCCACCATATTTACTATTACTTTCCGGACAACATATTACTTAGCCACCATATTTACTATTACTTTCCGGACAACATATTACTTAGCCACCATATTTACTATTACTTTCCGGACAACATATTACTTAGCCACCATATTTACTATTACTTTCCGGACAACATATTACTTAGCCACTATATTTACTTTAACTTTCCGGGCAACATATTACTTAGCCACCATATTTAATATTACTTTCCGGACAGCATATTACTAAGCAACCATATTTTCGTCTCAATGTATTGTATTATATTATATCGTCGTTGTTCTGTGAAAAGTATTTAAGTCCATTTTTGTTTAAAATGACTTTTTGATGTCATTTTACTTAAAATAAAAATATCTACACATGGAAAAACCATTTATGTCCAAAAGTTATATGGTTTCGCTGTTATGAAAATTTCCACCAAGAAAGAATTATGTCCAAAACAGGTGTCCGTATTTTTCATTCTCAGTTAATATGTTTTTAAGTTACTCATTTTTTTTTCCGGGTTACAATCCTAGGATTGGTCTGCACCAAGCACTCGATCCCTCCACTCATCTCTGTCATCCGCCAGTCTCTTCATCTCCTGGTAGCTGCCACAGCGCACATCCCGGATCACCCGGTCCATGTAGCTATATCTAGGTTACAATACTAGGATTGGTCTGCACCAAGCACTCGATCCCTCCACTCATCTCTGTCATCCGCCAGTCTCTTCATCTCCTGGTAGCTGCCACAGCGCACATCCCGGATCACCCGGTCCATGTAGCTGTATCTAGGTTACAATCCTAGGATTGGTCTGCACCAAGCACTCGATCCCTCCACTCATCTCTGTCATCCGCCAGTCTCTTCATCTCCTGGTAGCTGCCACAGCGCACATCCCGGATCACCCGGTCCATGTAGCTATATCTAGGTTACAATCCTAGGATTGGTCTGCACCAAGCACTCGATCCCTCCACTCATCTCTGTCATCCGCCAGTCTCTTCATCTCCTGGTAGCTGCCACAGCGCACATCCCGGATCACCCGGTCCATGTAGCTGTATCTAGGTTACAATCCTAGGATTGGTCTGCACCAAGCACTCGATCTCTCCACTCATCTCTGTCATCCGCCAGTCTCTTCATCTCCTGGTAGCTGCCACAGCGCACATCCCGGATCACCCGGTCCATGTAGCTATATCTAGGTTACAATCCTAGGATAGGTCTGCACCAAGCACTCGATCTCTCCACTCATCTCTGTCATCCGCCAGTCTCTTCATCTCCTGGTAGCTGCCACAGCGCACATCCCGGATCACCCGGTCCATGTAGCTATATCTAGGGCGGCCTCTATGCGGGAGGGAATACCTCGTCGTTTCGGATGTGATCTGACCAATGTACCCTGGCCATGCGCCTGTAGCACCACATCTCAAAGGCATTTTGGTAGTTATTCATATAAATAAATAAACTGCCTTTAAATAACATCTGTTTGAAGAATCGCATCAGGAGTGCGTCAGCGGTTATTGCTGAATTGAATGAGTGTTCTACAGCAGAGACATATCCCAGTCTTCAAAGATATCAGTCTACAAGGCTGTTGTCCTCCCCACACTTCTATATGGGTCTGAGATTTAGGTTCCTCATAGAAGGCATATTCAAACCCTTGAAATGTTCCACCAGCGTTTCCTTCGCCGAATTCTTTGAATCCACTGGAGTGATCATGTCACAAATGTTTCGGTCCTGCAATGCGCCAACTGTAAGCCTATAGAATATATGGTTGTTAAGACGAAATTGCGGTGGACCGGGCATGTGATACGCATGGGCGATCATAGACTCCCAAAAACGCGTCTTGTACGGGGAAGTGGTGGGCAAGCGAAGAGTTGGTGGGCAGAGGAAAAGCTATAAGGACAGTTTGCGAGAGTCGCTTACTTTGTGCGGGGCGCCTGAGGACTGGGAGCGGATGGCTCGGGACCGTGAGGGGCGATGGCGTCTCAGCGGCTAGACGTGTGAGAAACAGTCAGCATGGCCAGCAGGGTTCACATGTCTGTGGCATTTGCGGGAGGGAGTGCGCATCTAGGATTGGGCTGTTTTCTCACAGAAGATCACATGATCGACGTGGGAGAACGGTTCAAGATTGACGTTGGAGTGGCGAGAGGATCCTCGACTACGAGGACAGGCAACGACGACGATGTTTATATTTCATTTTATTAAACACTTGACTTTACATCGCCTTCCGAAACTTAAATTGCATTTATTCAAAACTCAATATTTGGACTTGAATGCTTTTCGCAGAACAACGATGATACATGAACACCAAACACGACAGCGTCTCTTAATATTATTAATACATTCCCTTCCTACTTTCCGACTTCTCTCACGTCCTTTCTCCGATCTGTCTTCTCTCCTTTCTGAGACACACACAATAATGAAACGTTCGGTGACAGGTGATGCGTGTTATGTCATCTGGCAACAACAAAGCCGAAATATAATTTGAATATTAATTGATGTAAACAAACACGCTTTTCTGAAGCATTGTGTGTTTATTTCAGCCGCTATTATTTGTATGCTAAACAATTATTTGATCTGATTTATTATACTAGTATATACGTTACTTAGTTATTCCACTAATTTCAGGAAAATGTTCAACTTCGAAACGACTGAAATTTGATTGAAGTGAAGTTGATATAATCATATATTTCGTATTGATATTTTATTTACGAGTATTTAACACTTTTATAATTGTAAGAATTGTTATCTAGTTATAAGTAGTATAGTAGGTATTAACTATTTCTAAGAAATGATATTATATATTTTTTATTTAACACTTTTATTGCAAATACAATCTGGCGGGATTATGGCCAGGCGGCAATCTTTTCAAACCAACCAGACAAAAGTAAATGAAGCAAGTTACGTGGTCGTATAAATCATTCAAATGACTATCCTCCCCACGAAATCCATAAACACATACGAAGCATATGCCCATGAACCCCACAAAGACGGACAATCACCCGAACATTATTTTTTTATATAAAGGGAGATATCATCAATCAAAAGGAAAGGAAGGAATGGTGGAGAGGAAAGGAAAAGAAAAATCAGGAATGAAACACGTTATTTTACTGACTAGAAATTAAGAGTCTTTTCAGTCGCTTTCTAAAGCATGTCGTTGGAGCGAGTTTTATATTGGTTTGTAATCGTCTCTATCTTACTCAAGATATGAGCTATTCAACAGAAATTAGTTCATTTCGTATTCTGTCATACATTCAGCGGCGGCTGGTCCCGAGGTGCGTTGGTGCGCTGAGCACCAATGCAACTCGAGAGGCTGAGTTAATATGAAATATCGCTGTCTCACGGTTTGCTATACATCTCTGTCTGCCCTATACGAATTAGCGTTTCCGTCCGGTGCGTATTGGAGATCGCTCCGATAGTATTAGCAAACTTGGCCGGTCGATTTGAAAGGGAATTTTTTTTTAAATTTCACTTAAATAAAAATCCTCGTACTATTTCTTATACATATTTAATCTATACAAATATTTAACATTTTTGAAAGTCATGTTTGCAAATATATAATTTAATTGATGCGAATTATTTATCTGGCTTAGCGCACCAACGCACCTCTAGACCAGTCGCCGCTGCATACATCGTAATTCCATGTATTTGTCTCAAAGCGCATTTCTACAAGAAAGCGCATTGTCCGGCATCCCTCAGTATTTTTCCATGTCAACGTTTCATTTCCATACAACAAAGTTGGCACCAAAACACTACTGTAAACTTATCTTAATTTTTTTTCTTACTTATTCATTTCTCAATGTAACACTTTATTGTAAAAACAGTCTGGCGGGCTTATTGCCAGACGCAATCTTTTCCAGCCAACCAGACAAAAGTAAACATACAAGACAAGAGTTTTTTCAGCTCTTAGCTTTCATTTCTCTTATATACTTTTTGAAGTGAAACTTGTATCTATGCGGTAGGGCAAATTGGCCTGAACGTCACGAAAAGTGAAACGGTGTACATATTATATTATTATTATATTATAATATTATTTATTATTATTAAATTACTATTTATTATTGTTAAATATTTTATTTATTAATAAATTATTATTATTGTTATTATTTTAATATGAATTATTTATTATTAATAATAATTAATATTATTTTAATATTATTAAGTATGTTATATTATTATTAAAATTATTATTTATAATATTATTAAAATTATTATTTATTAATAAAAATATTTAAAAAAATTTTTTTTGTTATATATTATTTTTATATTTATATATTTAATAATTATTAATTTTATTTTTTATCAAATTATTTTATTTTGTTTAATATTTATTTTAATACTTATTTAATGTATAATTTATATTTAATATATAATTATAATAATACATATGTTATTATAATATAAATAATTATATTATTATTATATTATAATTAATTATAATGTAATAAAAATAACATAATAATAAATAAATTATTAAATAATTAAAAAAAAATTAATTTAATAACATAAAAATTTATTTATTATATTAAAAAATATAAATTTAATATTATTAAGAGTATGAAATTATTATTAAAATTATTATTTATTATTAAAATTATTATTTACTATCAAAAATATATATTTTTTTCATTTAATTAAGAGAGATTTTATTGAATTAAATTCCACATAACCATTTCCTAATCCTAAAAAAAAATCGTTAACAAATAGAAAAAAAGCAATGCATAAAATCAACTTTTCCTAGGAGTTAAGAAGTTTCACTTCTACCACGCGAGAGTCTCACGCATCTGTTTTTTCCCTTTCACAACGTTCACTATACTTCCATATAATAATTTTCATTAATAAAGCATAGTTAATAGAATTCTATAAGAGACCACAATGAAATAACATTACCAAGAATCCATTTGCATCCGACGAGGCATCAATCCATGGTGCCGATCCCATTAGCTATTCTAACGTGCTGACTAATTATCACTTATGACTTGCGGCTAATTTGCTACGGTACACCTTGACTTAAAGCGACTGAGCGCCGCACCGCGCACTGGTGAAAGTACTAATTTAAAGGTGAATTACTATCATAGTACTAACGACCTTTATGACCTAGTTTATGGTTCGATGCCTGATGGAACCTAGAAAGAATGGTCATGAACATCGTCATCACGTCATGTCCAGACAAAGAAGACAAACGCAACACTCAGAATTGAGCGATAATCATGGTACATTCCAATAAGACGGCCAATTGATTGCGGATGGGTTATTGCATGGTGGCCTAGTCACCTTTACATAATGGGTATTGTGGGGAGTCCCGGCTGCGAGTGTAGTCTTAATGATGAAAATATAGACTATATATTTTTAGGTTGTCCTTTACGAGACATATTTGATTTACTAAAAGCCATATCTTTACCGCGTCCAATGAATGTTGCGTTTCATCTTTCTTCCTGGAACTTT
The DNA here is from genome assembly GCA_949825065.1 of Odontocerum albicorne. Classification (NCBI taxonomy): domain Eukaryota; kingdom Metazoa; phylum Arthropoda; class Insecta; order Trichoptera; family Odontoceridae; genus Odontocerum; species Odontocerum albicorne. Next base: position 6,558,000 of record OX463863.1, on the reverse strand, counting down.
TCCACTTATTTATTTATTTATTACATATGACAAGAAATATACATAATTTGCGAAAAAAAAACAACAGGTAATTTAATTTGAACATACCATTTTTAATGGATCTTTGTTTGTTGCCTTTCATTTGTCGTGTCCCCAGTAAACTAGGCTTTTGCCTGTATCTCACTGAGGATATTTAGCATGAAAAAATAAATCGATACTTCTTTCCAATTTTTGATTACACAAAAACAAAACCCAGTTGCATGTTCTCATCAACCTGACAAACAGTGACACTCAATTACAACTGGAAACATCATAAGAAATCAAATTCCTCACACTTCATCACTCCAGACAGACCAAAAATGTTCATCCCATAATATACCGCACACAATCATGTATTAAACTTAATGAGTTGAAACTTTCAATTATCCAGAATTGTATTTTTTTTAAATTGGTTATTCGCGTTATTGGTGAGTTAGAACCGTAATTATGTCAAAATGTCATTGAAAATTTTGACAAAAGAGTGGACATCTGTGGAGCTGCGAGAGGTGAACATTTGGCGGATATTGTTTTTAGTGTTTAAATGTCATACATTAAACATCAATGACCAATAAAAATACCTGGCTTTTCACGTAACCCCAGAGAAAATAGTCCAACGGAGTCAGATCACAATATGATCTTGGTGGGCAATTAACATCACCGTTTCCGGAGATTACAATACATAAAATAATTCAACAATTCGAACGCGTTATAGTATTGTATACAACTCCATTTTTATAAATGTCATACATTTCACTTCTCATGTTTTATCCATGTTTTATCCATGAATTTAAAAAACCGCATTATCGGAACGAGACTGCATATTTTCGGTGAGATAAGTGGGTGCGGCGGGACAGCTAAAGGTATTATATAATAGAGATAGTACGTGAATTTTGCGTCTATTTCTCCCGTTCAATCAGTTCAGCTCGATTTATGCATATGTTTCGGTCGATTTATTTACATATTTCGGTCGACATATGCACGAGTACGTACTTCGATAGATTTATGTATGTACGAGTACTTAGATCGATTTATGTATGTATTTCGGTCGATTTCTTTACATATTTCGGTCGACATATGCACGAGTACGTACTTCGATCGATTTATGTATGTATTTAGATCGATTTATGTATGTATTTCGGTCGATTTCTTTACATATTTCGGTCGACATATGCACGAGTACGTACTTCGATCGATTTATGTATGTATTTAGATCGATTTATGTATGTATTTCGGTCGACATATGTACGAGTATGTACTTTGGTCGATTTCTTTACATATTTCGGTCGACACATGTACGAATATGTACTTTGGTCGATTTACGTATGTATTTCGGTTGATTTCTTTACATATTTCGGTCGACACATGTACGAGTACGTACTTCGATCGATTTATGTATGTATTTAGATCGATTTATGTATGTATTTCGGTCGATTTCTTTACATATTTCGGTCGACATATGCACGAGTACGTACTTCGATCGATTTATGTATGTATTTAGATCGATTTATGTATGTATTTCGGTCGACATATGTACGAGTATGTACTTTGGTCGATTTCTTTACATATTTCGGTCGACACATGTACGAATATGTACTTTGGTCGATTTACGTATGTATTTCGGTTGATTTCTTTACATATTTCGGTCGACACATGTACGAGTACGTACTTCGATCGATTTATGTATGTATTTAGATCGATTTATGTATGTATTTCGGTCGATTTCTTTACAAATTTCGGTCGACATATGCACGAGTACGTACTTCGATCGATTTATGTATGTATTTAGATCGATTTATGTATGTATTTCGGTCGACATATGTACGAGTATGTACTTTGGTCGATTTCTTTACATATTTCGGTCGACACATGTACGAATATGTACTTTGGTCGATTTATGTATGTATTTCGGTCGATTTCTTTACATATTTCGGTCGACATATGTACGAGTATGTACTCGTACATGGTCGATATCTTTACATATTTCGGTCGACACATGTACGAGTATATACTTTGGTCGATTTATGTATGTATTTCGATTGATTTCTTTACATATTTCGGTCGACATATGTACGAGTATGTACTCGTACATGGTCGATATCTTTACATATTTCGGTCGACACATGTACGAATATGTACTTTGGTCGATTTACGTATGTATTTCGGTTGATTTCTTTACATATTTCGGTCGACACATGTACGAGTACGTACTTCGATAGATTTATGTATGTATTTAGATCGATTAATGTATGTATTTCGGTCGATTTCTTTACATATTTCGGTCGACATATGCACGAGTACGTACTTCGATCGATTTATGTATGTATTTAGATCGATTTATGTATGTTTTTCGGTCGACATATGTACGAGTATGTACTTTGGTCGATTTCTTTACATATTTCGGTCGACACATGTACGAATATGTACTTTGGTCGATTTATGTATGTATTTCGGTTGATTTCTTTACATATTTCGGTCGACACATGTACGAGTACGTACTTCGATCGATTTATGTATGTATTGATATCGATTTATGTATGTATTTCGGTCGATTTCTTTACATATTTCGGTCGACATATGCACGAGTACGTACTTCGATCGATTTATGTATGTATTTAGATCGATTTATGTATGTATTTCGGTCGACATATGTACGAGTACGTACTTTGGTCGATTTATTTACATATTTCGGTCGACACATGTACGAAAATGTACTTTGGTCGATTTATGTATGTATTTCGGTCGATTTCTTTACATATTTCGGTCGACATATGTACGAGTATGTACTCGTACATGGTCGATATCTTTACATATTTCGGTCGACACATGTACGAGTATATACTTTGGTCGATTTATGTATGTATTTCGGTTGATTTCTTTACATATTTTGGTCGACACATGTACGAGTACGTACTTCGATCGATTTATGTATGTATTTAGATCGATTTATGTATGTATTTCGGTCGATTACTTTACATATTTCGGTCGAGATATGTACGAGTATGTACTCGTACATGGTCGATATCTTTACATATTTCGGTCGACACATGTACGAGTATGTACTTTGGTCGATTTATGTATGTATTTCGGTTGATTTCTTTACATATTTCGGTCGACACATGTACGAGTACGTACTTCGATCGATTTATGTATGTATTTAGATCGATTTATGTATGTATTTCGGTCGATTTCTTTACATATTTCGGTCGACATATGTACGAGTATGTACTCGTACATGGTCGATATCTTTACATATTTCAGTCGACACATGTACGAGTATATACTTTGGTCGATTTATGTATGTATTTCGGTTGATTTCTTTACATATTTCGGTCGACACATGTACGAGTACGTACTTCGATCGATTTATGTATGTATTTAGATCGATTTATGTATGTATTTCGGTCGATTACTTTACATATTTCGGTCGACATATGTACGAGTATGTACTCGTACATGGTCGATATCTTTACATATTTCGGTCGACACATGTACGAGTATGTACTTTGGTCGATTTATGTATGTATTTCGGTTGATTTCTTTACATATTTCGGTCGACACATGTACGAGTATGTACTTTGGTCGATTTCTTTACATATTTTGGTCGATTTATATATGAATTTTTGCACAAATCGACCCACCTGTCAGAATTCCATGTACCTGTACGTCTTATGGGGTGGAGAATAATACAGAACGTCCCCCACCCCTCTTTTCCTCCATTCATTATTCCGCAAGGGAAGTCCGCCTATTAGGGAGTCCAACATCTACCCTCGTTTTCCGCTTCCCCTTGTACATTTTTGTAGATCAAAAAGATTGGACGATTCCGGAAGACAAAAAAGGAATTGAGAATTTTGGAGATATAAAATGAAACTTCAATATAAAACGAAAATAAAGATTCTATTTATTAATTCATTTGGTACGAGTATTTCCATTACACTATGATTTAACACTTAAATGTGAATAATCAAAACCATCGTTGATGAACCTTGGCCGTCGTTGCTGGGCCTCGATCGTCGTTGCTGGTCTTCGATCGTCATTGCTGGGCCTCGACCGTCGTTGCTGGGCCTCGATCGTCGTTGCTGGGTCTATATCGTCGTTGCTGGTCCTCGACCGTCGTTGCTGGGCCTCGATTGTCGTTGCTGGGCCTCGATTGTTGTTGCTGGTCCTCGACCGTCATTGCTGGGCCTCGACCGTCGTTGCTGGGCCTCGATTGTCGTTGCTGGTCCTCGATCGTCATTGCTGGGCCTCGACCATCGTTGCTGGTCTTCGATCGTCATTGCTGGGCCTCGACCATCGTTGCTGGGCCTCGACCGTCGTTGCTGGGCCTCGATCGTCGTTGCTGGGTTTCGACCGTCGATTTCGTTGATAGACATTTAAGGCAATGCAGTATTTTTAAAAGTCGATTAATTTGAAAAGATTTATATACCAGCTGATTATATACCAGCGATTAAATACCAGCTGAGTAGCTGCGTTGAATACAGACAAGAGTATAGCAATTTGTGAATCATTCAAACCAGAAAAAATAGAATTACTCGTTCAATAATCCAGACGTGACACAACTAATTAATTAGTCAACATTGTTATTTCTCTTGTTGAAAAAAGTCGACGTACGTATTTTAACTTGAACACATACTCGTATATTATACTCGGGTGTGTCCCTAAGAGACAAAATAAAAAGCTCACGCATTCGTGGAAGCCTAGGTGTTACAGACATCAACAGCAAGATGGAGGAGAGGCGGATGGATTGAGATGGTATGGGCACGTTGGACGCAGAGCACCCGATCACATTGTGAACCAGGCAATCTCCATGGATCTGCCTCGAATGACAACCAGAGGAAAACCAAAGAATTCATGGGTGGTGCAAAAGGATAACCTGATGCAGAGGCACGGCCTGGGGGACGTAGTCCGGGACAGAAGAGCATACAACCTGAGGACGAGGAGAGCTGACCCCAACAGTCTTCGCAGACAATGAGTTGGGATGGAGCCAGGGAGAAGAAGAAGAAGACATACTTGTATACTACGTAACACATCACATATCGGAAGGTTGATAAAGATTTCTTTGTAATTTGTCTTTCCTTAGTAATTTTTCGACGGTTTTCTTAACTTAACTAAACGAAGACCTGCATCTGTATATTTTATTACAAATATACAGATGCGGGTCCTAATTTCTCAATACTTTCATATAAATAAATAAATAATCATTATAGGTTCCTTGATAGCAACATAATATGTTCACACATAAATAAATATTCCGATGTCGAACATACGAGGGTCATCCAGAAACTAAGGTTACAAGGGCTCCTGAGGCCGGGGGAATTTTTCGTTTCAAAGTTGGTGCACCTCGCGTGTAGGGGGATCCTAATGGTCAGTTTGTTTGGTCCCGCGTGTTTGTCGGTCATTTTGTTCAGTCCCAGTAAATTCTTCCGATGGAGAGGTCGTCGCGCGCTCCCGCCAACTCTCGTCCGTGCGAGACCCGCGTGGTCATCAGTTTTTTGACTTTGCAGAACAATACCGTCGCAAATATCTATCGGAAGCTCGTGGAAGTTTATGGTAGTGATGTGATGAGTCGACAACATGTCACGAAGTGGGTTAGGTTGTTCAGAGAAGGCCGTACTGATACTCACGACGAGGCAAGGCAGTGATTTCTGACGAACTTGCGCAAAAATTTTAAGAACAAGTGCGAAATGACCACCGTGTGACGCTTAACGACCTTCACGAAGAATTTTCTTTCCAAAAGAGGAAGCTGTGAAGAATTGGCTGAAAGAGCTGACGGCGGAGGTCTATGACACTGGCATATAAAAGCTCGTGCCCTGACTACAGAAATGTCTTGATCTCGACGGCGATTACGTTGAAAAATAGTTTAATATATTTTTGAAGTATTCTGTGTATTTCAATTAAATACAAGCATTTTTCGTTCCTACATAAATTTTATAACCTTACTTTCTGGATGACCCTCGTACATTATTGTGCATATTTCAAGATAAATAGCAGAAAATACATTTGAGAGAGAAGCTATCAAACGGTCTGGGCTCATCTCATTACATCCCTCCGGTTGAGATATATCGCATCAATATATAAATATAGCCAACTTACATCTCAAATCAATTCTCTGGCACTACCATCGAGAGGAAGGGAAGATGCAGACTCAGCAGACACACATGACACGCATGGCAACTGATCAAATGTTCACCGTCCCTAGAGTTAAAACATCTTTTGCCCAAAGGCAATATGCCTATTTAGCTCCCATGACATTCAATGGGGTGCTGACTTCAATAAAGGCAAAGGGAGGAAAACAGTTTAGGCAGTCGATCGGAGCGTGGTTGTTATTGCGACAGGAGTTTGAGTGCTTGGGCTTGCAAGAGGAATGCCTTGTGGAAGAGGTTTGTGTGAGCTTTTGAGTGTGGTGTTTTTGTTTTATAATTATATATTTTTTATTTTATGATTATGTGCGGTACATTGCAGGGTGAATGTTTTTGATCTGTCTGGAGTGATGAAGTGTGAGGAGTTTGATTTCGCGTGATGTATACATGTGTAATTGAGTGTCACTGTTTGTCAGGTTGATGAGAATGTGCAACGGGGTTTTATATAATAAAAAATCGGAAAGAAGTATCGATTTATTTTTTCATGCTATATGTCCTCAGTGAGATACAGGCAAAAGCCTAGTTTACTGGGGAGACGACAAATGAAAGGCCCAGATCCATTAAAATTGTGTGTTCAAATTAAATTACCTGTTGTTTTTTTCACAAATAATGTATATTTCTTGTCATGTGTAAAATAAATAAATAAAATATAGGGCGAACCCGGCTGCGAGGACATCAGATGTTTTCAGCTCACACCCTTGTGCAAGTAGATTAAGAAAATTAATAAATGTCAGAAGAAACTAAAAAAGTTAACCCACAAATACAACCTTAGCGAAAACAAAGAAATATGCTAACGTGTTTTTTTTTGTTATAATTTCAATCTGTCAATAAAGTGACGACCTCCGTGACCTGGTGGTAAGACCCTTGTCTGCCGATCCGGAGGTTGCGGGTTCGATCCCCGCTGGAACCCAGATTTTTTTAAAATAGGATTCTAGTCTGGTTAACACTTAGGGCCTACAAAAACAGATTTTTGGTTGGTTGGAAGAGATTGTCACATGTCAATAAACTCGCCAGGTAAAAAAAGTGGGTTCAAATCCCGAGTTAGATAACCTTTGAGTAGTCTGTTATCTAAACGGCGCTATATAGATTGTCATTTCATTATTATATGTTGATTATCGCTCAATGTTGAATTTTATTTATTTAAAAAAAAAATCTCCCGTCCCCAATGTTGAGAACTACAGTGTTAGATGATTGAAGGTAGTTTGCTTATGAGCCGAGTACAGTGTGTGTTGAATCCATTTCGCTCTTTGATTTTACACTACGCACTTAATTAGATTATTAATAACATTAGAACTCTATGCGTGGCTCTGAACATAAGTGTAATAAAAGTATTTTAACGCGCGAATAAATTAAAAGTGTTTGTAAAACTGTGAATTCGTGTCAAAGTTCGAAAAAGACTTTAACACGAAAGTGTTAATCGATGCACCTCATTGCTATACAAAGTTAATCGATGCACCTCATTGCTATACAAAATTAATTGATGCACCTCACCGCTATACAAAATTAATCGATGCACCTCATTGGTATACAAAATTATTATATTTTATTGCTATACAAAATTATTCACTCATTAATCGAAGCACATCACTTACTCGCAAGCATTTCATTTCGTATTCCCACTAGATCCACAAGACAGCTCAATCCCTTTTATACCCAAAATTGCTTTCCTAATTATAAAATTAACTCCTCTATAATTCGCATCCAAATGGGTTTTGCAACAATTTAGATATTTTTAATATAAGTATATATAGTATTCGCCATAATATCCCAACAATATTTAGAAATAGCTACTAACTTTGTGCTCTCCTTTATTAATATAAATAACGTAATATAAACAAAACATTAAGGACAATACTTTGCCTCTGGAGTTGAGTAACCCTGCATCAACATGTGGAAGGTTTCCATTCTGCAAAACAACTTGCATCTCGTGCTACAAGTGAACACATCGTGTGTTTTTTCTATATCTCAAGATCTACCCATAAAATTCTCGAAAAAATCCAATTCTTCTTGTTGTATGTAAGCGTTGTTCCACTAAAAACAAATCTGAGTTCTTTACCTCTATAAAATAAGTCTTCGACAATTACGTAAGTCTGCTTGGTGAAGTTTGGTAATATTTTGTGATATAACTAACATACATACATATATTGAACTTAAATATACATATTAATATTAAATAATTTTAAACAATGACTAATTTATTATTACAACTGCTTTTTGTATCTCCTGTACAGGTTAGTTTAAGACAAAGTGTTGTGTTATTTGTAAATAATTTTAAAGTACTTGTATAACTTGTTATATGTTCATTTTTGTATATAAAAGAGACTGTTGTGTCGTTAATTAAATAAATAAATATCTAAGATACATGTTTTGCCTCCTCCACATATATACATCTTCTTATCCAGTTCCTTTAGTATCTCGTCCCGTTTATAATTTTCCTTTTCTACCATGACTTTCACGCATTAAATTATTAAGTTATACAAAATAAACATACATATACAAATGCCATGTTCCTGTCATGGTAGGCAGATACAATAGAGCGCCATACTTTCCTATCTCGACACACATTCTTAGCCTCTTCTATATATATATAACTTGGTACACAACTTCCACGATTTCTCTGACTTTTTACGTTTCTTTCTTTTAGACTATCATTCACTTGATCCAGCCATACTTTCCTTGGTCTTCCTCTCTCACGCTCTCCACTCACATTTGCACTACCATATACTTGTACTATATATATTATATGTTTTATTAGTCTTTATTCATTCATTCATACCACATGCCTAAACCATCTTAGCATGCTCTTCTTCATCTTGTTTAACACTTGCCACTCTGTGATGGATAATGGATAGCGAATGGCCAGGACTTATATTTTATTTGATTATTTGATGTTTTAATACATAATAAAATTATTTTAATAGCTAATTACAAAAAATAACCTAGCAGATTTTGCATAATTTTAATTTAAAACATACATTTTTCACTGTACTCTTAGCGTCCAGCATCGTGGCTGAGGGAATTTTTTAGCCCAGTAAGGCAAGTATTAATACATCCCTCTTAAGTTCACATTCATCTCTTATCACTTAATTCTGTACTCTGGCACTCCATGTATTCTTCTCAATGCACGAATTTCTATAGGATTTATTCGGCTATTCTCATTCTTTTCTATGTCCACGTTTCCCTCCCATACTTACCGTTTCGAGTATATATGTTTTACTGCCCTACTACAAATTATCAAGACATTTATGTACAAATTAACAAGACATATATGCACAAATTAACAAGACATCTATGTACAAATTAACAAGACATCTAAGTACAAATTAACAAGACATCTATGTACAAATTAACAAGACATATATGCACAAATTAAAAATACATCTATGTACAAATTAACAAGCTTTATTTGCACAAATTAACAAGACATCTATGTACAAATTAACAAGACATATATGCGCAAATTAAAAAGACATCTATGTACAAATTAACAAGACATATGCAAAAATTAAAAAGACATCTATGTACAAATTAACAAGACATATATGCACAGATTAAAAATACATCTATGTACAAATTAACAAGACATATATGCACAAATTAAAAAGACATCCATGTACTAATTAACAAGACATCTATGAACAATTTAACAAGACATCTGTGTACAAATTAACAAGACATCTATGCACAAATTAACAAGATATCTGTGTACAAATTAACACGACATCTAAGTACAAATTAATAAGACATCTATGTACAAATTAACAAGACATCTATGTACTAATTAATAAGACATCTATGTACAAATTTTAACTGTATAATAAAACAATATTAACGTAATGGTTTTTATGTATTCGTCTAATCTTTCATTAATGTGTGAACAAAACGAAATATGGCGATGTAAAATGTAAATCCCCATTTCCACAAGGTTTCCAACAATGGGGTTTTGTGGTGAAACTATAACAAAAGTTTCCGCGAAGCTGTAATCGCTTGTGTTCTTTGGTTTAGCCCCCCACCCCTCGGTTACTGTCAGGGCTACAGTCAAAGCGCACAGCCGTCCATCACGTCGCCCTTAAGGCAGATAGGAATTGCCAACTTAACGGCGATGTTTCTAACTAAAAACATTTTTTTAAAATTTATTTAAATGTTATTTTAACAGATAACAAGTTGGTACGCGATAAAGTATATATCGAGGAGTTCAACAAGGATTCATACTCTCCCCTATCTATTTATTTATTTGTAACTACATAATCTTCTTCTTTTTTGTTTCTTCTTCCTGGCACTGTCCCAACTCATTGCCTAGGTAGGCTGTTGGGGTCGGCTCTTCCCGTTCTTAGGCTGTACGTTCTTCGGTTCTGGGTGTCGCTTTCATCTAGGCCGTTTATCTGCAGGATTTTGGAGCATTACATCATCCAGGAGTTCTTTGATCTTCCTCTGGACGGCTGTCGAGGAAGATCCACAGACATTGCCTGATTTACAGTATGGTCTGGTGGTCTCCGTCTTATGTGCCCGTACCATCTCAGCTGTCGCTCTCCCAGCTTACTGTTAATATCACTGACCCCCCGGCTACCACGAATGCGTGGGCTCTTAATTCTATATTTCAGTGATACTCCGGCCGACCACCTAAGCATTTGCATTTCTGCTGTTTCAAGTTGCCTAGAGTAGGAGCTGTACATAATCCAGCATTCTGAGCCATACATAACGCGGGTCTAACGATAGTCTGGTATAACTTTCCTTTTTGTTTTATAGGCATTTTTGGGTCACACAAGATATAACTACATAATTTATGAAGAAAATAAAACAAAAGGTTATTTACAGTGGATAGAAACATCATATGGATCTAGGTTTGTTGCTTTTCATTTGTCGTATCCTCAGTAAACTAGGCTTTGCTGTGTCTTACTGAGGACATATCACATGAAAAAATACTCTTTTTTTTCCGATTGTAGATTATACTATACTCCTTAGCAAACTCTTATCAACTTGATAAACATTGAGATTCAATTATACGTATCACGTGAGTCAAACCCCGCATACTTTATCATTCCAGACAGTTCAAAAAGTCCAACCTACAATGTTCCACATACTACGTTGATCAAAACGTTTTAGGACCGGCCACCGTGTGGCGCTGTCAGTCACCCGATTGTTATTCTTTTTTTGTTTGTTAGGTTACCACATCTATCATTGACACTTCCCTCTAAATTTCAGCGTCATAGCTTGACATTTGTAAAAGTTACGCTGTACTGAGTACATCTTTGTGCGTGTTTTCGATTTTTTACAAGTTTGAAAATGGCATCAACTGTGCATCAACGAGTTTGCATTAAATTAATGACGAGTCATCAACGAGTTTGCATTAACGGTCCGCAGACCTTGGAAATGTTGGAGAGGTGTTTTTTGGTGGCATGAACGCTTCAGAAGTGGTCGTGAGTCGGTCGAGGATGACGAACGCAGTGGCAGTCGAAAATCGTTGAAAACATCGATAAAATCAAAGAAATGTTGGCCGAAAACCGCAATTTGACCATCAGAGAGCTGTCAGAGGACTTGAACATCGCTTATGGATCCGCTCAAGACATTTTGGTTTGTGATTTGGGCCTCAGATGTGTCGCTGCAAAACTGGTGCCAAAACACCTCAATTTCATGCAAAAAAAGGACAGCGTTGAAATCGCGAAAGACATGATTTCCATGAGTTTTTGACCAAAAACAACACGACTACTATCCAGCAGCCTTCGAATTCACCTGATCTGGCTCCCTGCGACTTTTTCCTGTTCAACCGACTTAAAAAAACCGCTTCGCGGAACGCGTTACAGCACCCGAGAGGATGTCATGAAAAAATCGAAGACGGCTCTGATGGACATACCGAAAATTGAATACCAGCGGTGTTTCATGGATTGTATCAAGCGCTGGCGTAAGTGCGTTGCAGTCGATGGGGAGTACTTTGAAGAGGACCATATCGATTTTGATGAATAAACTTGTATTTTCGATTTTATGAATAAAGTCCTAAAACTTTTTGATCAAGGTAGTATAATTACAAAAAATACACCACACTCAAGAGGCCACACAAACCTTTGCTACAAGTCATTGCTTTTACAAGCCCAAACACTCTAACTCTTGTCGCAGAGTGATAAGTGTGAATAATAGATTGTTCATGACGAGGTGAATGAATGTGCAACAGGCGAAAGTTGTGTGCTTTGATAGAAAATTTTGGATATATATTCTCTCCGCCTAGCTCGCAAGGAGCAATAAAATAATATAAGGAAATAATAAGTATTGAAAGAATATTCAGTGGTCAAGGTGAAGAAAAGAGCATTCAGAATACTTTTATTGCAAATACAATCAGGTGGGCTTATTGTCAGGCGGCAATCGTTTCCAACCAACCAGACAAAAGCAAATGAAGCAAGTTACTCGTACATGGTCGCAAAAAAACATTCAAATGACTATATCCGTCCCCACGAAATCTGTGAACACCGTCGTGAGCATATGCCCACAAACCTCACAAAGACGGACAATCACTCGAACATTCCTTTTCATATAAAGTGAGATATCATCAATCAAAGGGAAATGAAGGGATGGTGGAGAGGAAAGATAAATCAGGAATGAAACACGTTATTTTACTGACTAGAAATTAAGAGTTTTTTCAGTCGCTTCTTAAAGCATGCCAATAGGGCAATATTTTTTTGTGGGTCGTTTTCGTTGGTTGGGTGTTATATTAAATGTTGGGTGTCATAAAAATACTTTTTTTGTAGTGCGTTTTTTGTTGGTTGGGTGTCATACGAAATATTGGGTGTTATAAAAATACTTTTTTTTGTAGTGCGTTTTCGTTGGTTGGGTGTTAAACAAAATATTGGGTGTTATAAAAAGACTTTTTTTGTAGTGCGTTTTGGTTGGTTGAGCGTTATACAAAATATTGGGTGTTATAAAAATACTTTTTTTGTAGTTCGTTTTCGTTGGTTGGGTGTTATACAAAATATTAGGTGTTATAAAAAGACTTATTTTTGTAGTGCGTTTTTGTTGGTTGGGTGTTATACAAAATATTGGGTGTTATAAAAATACTTTTTTTTGAAGTGCGTTTTCGTCGGTTGGGTGTTATAAGAAATGTTGGGTGTTACAAAAAGACTTTTTTGTCGTTCGCTTTCGTTGGTTGGGTGTTGTATATTAACCGATGAGAAGATTGAATGAAAATTCAGTCAATAAAGTTTTCGTACCCCTGCTAAAGAAGCCGCATTGTATCTGAGAGCAGAACAAAGCTGGAGAATCGCGACCACAGCAATAAGTAGAGTGTTTCCTCACCAAAGGGTTATATTAATTGCAACAACATATCAAACGTTTGCTTCTACTGGGATAGATAACTCCAAGAGGCAATACATACACTAGGGACGTACATGGGAGAAGGCTATCAAATGACATAACTCCCCTTTGTTTTTCTCAATAACAACTTTTTCTTATTTGATTCATACTCTTGACAGAACAGTTGTGGTCATTGGAGTGGATCTCGCGAGCTAATTGACCCACCTTGGTTCAACAAAATAAACCTGTCCAAACGAATTGTGTCTGTCATATTTATAAGTTGTTGCAAGAACTGATGCACTTTATGGAACAGCATATGTGTATAACAACAGCTGCCCTTCAAACCACGGAGTGAAGAGATGGATGAAGAGTTGTCAGAGGCTATCGTGGGAGTCACGATGGTCAACCATGAGCTACACGTTATGATGGATGAATAGAAGTCGTCAGAGGCTTTCGTGAGTGGTATGATGCTCAGTTATGAGCTGCACAACGAGATGAATGGAGAAGAGTTGTCAGAATTATTCATGGGAGTCACGATGCTCAATTATGAACTACACGAAAGGGTGAATGGAGAGGAGTTGTTAGAGGTTATTATAGGATTCATGATGCTCAATCATGAGCTACACGAAAGGATGGATGGAGCGGAGTCGTCAGAGGTTATCATGGGTGTGACGATGCTCAGTCATGAGTCACATGACAAGATGGATAGAATGGAGTCGTCACAGACTATCATGGGAGTCACGATGCTCAGTCATGAGCTACACGATATGATGGATGGATAGAAGTCGTCAGAGGCTTTCATGAGTGTCATGATGCTCAGTCATGAGCTACACACGACATGGGGAATGGAGAGGAGCCGTTAGAGCCTATCATAGGATTCATGATGCTCAATCATAAGCTACACGACAGGATGGATGGAGCAAAGTCGTCAAAGGCTATCATGGGTGTGACGATGCTTAGTCATGAAATACATGACAAGATGGATAGAGTTGAGTCGTCAGAAGCTAGCATGGGAGTCACGATGCTCAGTCATGAGCTACACGATATGATGGATGGATAGAAGTCGTCAGAGGCTTTCATGAGTGTCATGATGCTCAGTCATGAGCTACACTATGAGATGAATGGAGATAAGTTGTCAGAAATATTCAAAGGTCACGATGCTGTCATGAACTACACGACAGGGTGAATGGAGAGGAGTCGTTAGAGGCTATCATAGGATTCATGATGCTCGATCATGAGCTACATGACAGGATGGATGGAGCGGAGTCGTCAGAGGCTATCATGGGTGTGACAATGCTCAGTCATGAGTCGCTTGACAAGATGGATAGAGTGGAGTCGTCAGAGGCTAGCATGGGTGTCACGATGCTCAGTCATGAGTTACACGATATGATGGATGGATAGAAGTCGTCAGAGGCTTTCGTGAGTGTCATGATGCTTTCATGAGCTACACTATAAGATTAATGGAGATAAATTGTCAGAAGTATTCAAGGGTCACGAAGCTGTCATGAACTACACGACAGGGTGAATGGAGCGGAGTCGTCAGAGGCTACCATGGGTGTGACGATGCTAAGTCATGAGTCACATGACAAGATGGATAGAGTGGAGTCGTCAGAGGCTATCATGGGAGTCACGATGCTCAGTCATGAGCTACACGATATGATAGATGGATAGAAGTCGTCAGAGGCTTTCGTGAGTGTCATGATGCTTTCATGAGCTACACTGGAAAGGAGTTGTCAGAAGTATTCAAGGGTCACGATGATGTCATGAACTACACGATAGGGTGAATGGAGAGGAGTCTATCGTAGGATTCATGATGCTCAATCATAAGCTACACGACAGGATGGATGGAGCGTAGTCGTCAGAGGCTATCATGGGTGTGACGATGCTCAGTCATGAGTTACATGACAAGATGGATATAGTGGAGTCGTCAGAGGCTAGCATGGGTGTCACGATGCTTAGTCATGAGTTACATGATAAGATGGATAGAGTGGAGTAGTCAGAGGCTAGCATGGGTGTCACGATTCTTATTCATAAGCTACACGACAAGATGGATGGACAGGAGTCATCAGAGGCTATCATGGGTGTGACGATGCTCAGTCATGAGTTACATGACAAGATGGATAGAGTGGAGTAGTCAGAGGCTATCATGGGTGTCATGATGCTTAGACATAAGCTATATGACAAGATGGATGGAGAGGAGTCGTCAGAGGCTATCATGGGTGTGACGATGTTCAGAATATAGAATAAAGCGATAAGGGATGAATTTGAACTTAATGCTGATGTATTGAGCAATGTGAAAGAGAACACTGTGAGTGGAACGAACGAATGAAAAAAGATTATCAAATAAACAGTGCAAATGTGAGTGGAAAACGTAATAGAGGAGTGCCAAGGAAAATATGGTTTGATGAAGAGAATGACATTTTGAAAGAAGAAAAAGTAAGAAGGAAAATCGTTGGAACTGTATGAAATGTATTGTATTACACTTTAGTTGTGTACAGTACAACCTAGCGGGTTTATTGCCATGTGGCAATACCTTCAACCAACCAGAAATATGTTAAAGTGACCTTAAGTGAAAATCAGAAGAAAATCATTTAAAAAATATCTAACTTCCAGCAGGATTTGAATCCGCAACTTCCGAGTTGAGAGACAGGTGTCTTACCAACTATGCAACGGAGGTCGTGTATATTTTTCTTCTTCAGCCATTCTGGATCCATCCCTGGATATAGGCCTCCCCTTCGGTCTTCCACAACTCCCTATCTCGGGCAAACTGCATCCATTTCACCCCCGCGGCCCTCCTTATATCGTCCGACCATCTAGCATGTGGTCTCCCCACACCTCCCCTGCCCGCTCTAGGCTGCCATTCCAGGACCTTTTTCGTCCATCGAGAGTCAGAGATTCTGGCAATATGTCCTGCCCAGCTCCATTTTGAGGCAGCTGCTCTCTTTAACCACGTCCGTGACTTTGGTTATCTCTCTTATCCACTTGTTGGTCTTTCTATCTCGCAGTGAAACTCCCAGTATCCTCCTCTCCATGGCTCTCTGTGTCATTAATAGTCTTTGCGTTATTCGCTTTGTTAGGACAGAGGTTAAATTCTATTCGTATGCATTATATGCATTAGAGATGCGGACATATTGAAGAGTGCGTTGTCGGCTTCTAAATGTCAACATTGTTTCAAGTGTCGCGGACAGACTAATATCAAATTTTGTCCTTTTGTATTCAAATGTCTTGATGGGAGGTCTCCATTTAATTTTTCTGATATGTGTCTGAGAGTTGTTACTTTGGAGAGTGACTTTCTTATATGTGTCTGAGAGTTGTTGCTTTGGAGAGTGACTATCTAATCTGTGTCTGAGAGTTGTTGCTTTGGAGAGTGACTTTCTGATCTGTGTCTGAGAGTTGTCGCTTTGGTGAGTGATTTTCTGATCTATGTCTGAGAGTTGTCGCTTTGGAGAGTGACTTTCTGATCTGTTTCTGAGAGTTGCTGCTTTGGAGAGTGACTGTTTGATCTGTGTCTGAGAGTTGTCGCTTTGGAAGGTGACTTTCTGATCTGTGTCTGAGAGTTGTTGCTTTGGAGAGTGATTTTCTGATCGGCGTCTGAGACCTGTTGCTTTGGAAAGTGACTTTCTGATCGGTGTTTGAGAGCTGTTGCTTTGGAGAGTGACTTTCTGATCTGTGTCTGAAAGTTGTTAATTTGGAGAGTGACTTTCTTAAATGTGTCTGAGAGTTGTCGTTTTGGAGAGTGGCTTTCTAATCTGTGTCCGATTCCATATGTGAGGATTGGTAAGATGCATGAATCAAAGACTGTCTTTTTCAAATGATTGGGGTATTTCGGAGATTTCAGGATGTAAGAAAGTTTACTAAACGCTGCCCAGGCAAGACCACGTCTAAGCTCTATCTCGGCCTCTTGATTCTCCTTTCCCAGCCTTACAGTGTGTCCTAGGTACACATAACTTGTAACTCTCTCTCTCTATTTCTTTCACCTACATCGTGTTTACCATATAAGATATGAATAATGTGTCAAAATAGGCAATTCCGTGCTCTCTGTCTATTTCACTAGAGGAATGACGTGATGGTATGTACTACCTTGATCAAAAAGTTTAAGGACCGGCCACCGTGTGGCACTGTCAGTCACCCGATCGGAATTATTTTCTTGATTGTTAGGTTACCACATCTATCATTGACATTTCCCTCCAAATTTCAGCGTCATAGCTTGACATTTGTAAAAGTTACGCTGTATTGAGTACATCTACTTTTGTGCGTGTTTTCGATTTTTTACAAGTTTAAAAGTGGCATCAACTGTGCATCACCGAGTTTAAATTAAATTTTGTGTGGAAAACGGATTTAACGGTTCCCAGACCTTGGAAATGTTGGAGAAGTGTTTTTCGGTGGCACTAACGCTTCAGAAGTGGTCGTTAGTCGGTCGAGGATGACGAACGCAGTTGCAGTCGAAAACCGATGAAAATATCGATAAAATCAAAGAAATGTTGGCCGAAAACCGCAAATTGACCATAACAGTACTTGAACATCGCTTATGGATCCGCTCAAGACATTTTGGTTAGTGATTTGGACCTCAGATGTGTCGCTGCAAAACTGGTGCCGAAACACCTCGATTTCATGCAAAAAAAGGACCGCGTTGAAATCGCGAAAGACATGATTTCCATGAGTTTTTGACCAAAAACAACACGACTACTATCCAGCAGCCTTTGAATTCACCTGATCTGGCTCCTTGAGACTTTTTCCTGTTCAACCGACTTATAAAACGCGTTACAGCACCCGAGAGGATGTCATGAAAAAATCGAAGACGGATCTGATGGACATAACGAAAATTGAGTACCAGCGGTGTTTCGAGGATTGGATCAAGCGCTGGCGTAAGTGCGTTGCAGTCGATGGCGAGTACTTTGAAGAGGACCATATCGATTTTGATGAATAAACTTGTATTTTCGATTTTATGAATAAAGTCCTAAAACTTTTTTATCAAGGATGTATATATGCACAAAAGTCAAAGCCTTGCACAAGCACACTAACAATTATTCTAGATCCCTAGGGTTTGAAAATGATCAATCAACTGTGTAAACATTTTTTGGGACACCCTGTGGAATGAATAATAGCTAAGCATTAAGTAAGCGCTTCAGCTAGTAGGGAAATGGGCTAAACCAGTCATTATGACTAGGAGCGAATCCTCTTCTGAAGAGCATATGGCGAAGAAGGGATGCTGCTAGGTTGACCACATCAATCCATCTTGACTTCAACATAAGGAGTATTGTATTTGTTTAATTTTAAACAGACAATGGGACACTAAAACATGTACGAGCACACTCGAAACAGACAGTATCGAAATCTGCCAAGATGGTGACAGTGCATATCAATATGTATCATATGTAACAACTTTTTTGAGGAATTGTAAATTGTTTTATCAAAGACTTTATTCTACTCTTAGTAACTGTATAACCCAACCGGTTTCAAGGCATTCCCCTCATCATCAGGGGAACACGCACAAGTCTTGTTTGTTATGGATTAGCGGTACACTTAAACAGAGATTGAGAAAGGGATGAAAATACTGTGCAATATTCCATAAAAACAATAATATTTTGAACAAGAAATATCAAAACGCAAACATTTTATTTATTTATTCAACGACGGGTTTATTGCCCTTCGTCAATCTCTTCCGACCAACCAGACATGTGTAACATGCACTCTCTGTCCAATGCGAAAAGTAAGTACGATCATATAACTTCATACCAGAAGGCATTGGACTGGTTGAATGTTAGAAATATACAACAAATTCGCATACTGTCTCTATTGTATAATATCCTTAACTATCCCGCCGTCCCCTCTTATCTCGCCGAGAATTTTCAGCGTCTTTCCAATCATGGATTAGCGCTACGCTCAAACAGAGATTGTTTATTGGCCTTTCCAAATCACCGGTCCTCTTTCTTTACGTCGTCCTTTACTGTCCATGCAGTGAGACTCTGGAATCAGTTACAAACCAATATAAGACTCGCTCCGTTCTTGGCATGCTTTAAGAAGCGACTGAAAAAACTCTTAATTTCTAGTCAGTAAAATAACGTGTTTCATTCCTGATTTTTCTTTTCCTTTCCTCTCCACCATTCTTCCCTTTCCTTTTGATTGATGATATCTCACTTTATATGAAAAATAATGTTTGGGTGATTGTCCATCTTTGTGGGGTTAGTGGGCATGTGCGTACGTATATGTTTATGGATTTCGTAGGGATGGATAGTCATTTGAATGATTTATGCGACCACGTAACTTGCTTCATTCACTTTTATCTGGTTGGTTGGAAGAGATTGCCACCTGGCAATAAGTCCGACAGATTGTATTGCAATAAAAGTGTTGAATAAAATAAATAACTAAGATGAGGTGTGCACCTTGAAACCGGTAGGGTTATACCGTTACATAAAGTGGAATAAACAGTGTTTTATAAAACAAATTATAATATCTTTGAACCTCCACAATGTTAATGCCTTAACTATAAATAATATATTTGATGAGTAAATTGTATATGGTAGATGTTAAAAGAAAGGACTGACAATTGATGTTGCGAAGTTTTAAGTCATGATTATAGAAAAAAAGATGGAAAGGAAAAGTAAATGTCATATATTGGTGAGTAATTAAAGCTGTCATGTACTTAGAGGAGCAAAGTACAAATTACTGCACCTGATCATCCAAGGCAAAATAGAAGGTCGAAGAGGTGTTGGCAGGAGGCAAATCTCCTGGCTCCGCAATATACGTGATTGGACTGGCATAAGGAGCGTTGGGGATCTTTTTTGGGCTGCCGGGGACAGATATGTCTTCTCTCAGGTGATAGTCAACGTTGGGGGAACCTGATATGACACTGGGAAGAAGAAGAATTAAAGCTGAGAGTATGGTCTATATCTGGCGGGATTGTTGCCAGGTGGCAATCTCTTCCAACCAACTAGACGAAAGTAAATGAAGCAAGTTACGTAGTCGCATCAATCATTCAAATGACTGTCCATCCCCACGAAATCCATAAACACATACGTGAGCATATGCCCATGAACCCTACAAAGACGGACAATCACCCGAACATTCTTTTTCGTTTAAATTGAGATATCATCAATCAAAAGGAAAGGGAAGAATGGTGGAGAGGAAAGGAAAAGAAAAGTCAGGAATGAAACACGTTATTTTACTGACTACAAATTAAGAGTTTTTTAAGTCGTTCCTTAAAGCATGCCAAGGACGGAGCGAGTCTTATATTGGTTTGTAACTGATTCCAGAGTCTCACTGCATGGACAGTAAAGGAGGACGATGGGTTGTACCGTAACAAAAAGTGGAATAAACAGTGTTTGATAAAACAAATTAAAAAGTGTATAAATTTTTATTATATTTAAATAATCTAGAAATATATTTTTAAAAATACCTTAAAAAAATATAAAGAGAGAAAAAAAAAATTACCGTTTGGCAACTATAGCAGCGCCCGAGCGCGTTAAATAAAAAAAATTACTCAAAATAGTCGAAGATTGACTGCACAGTGATAAATAAACTCTGGTGCAATATTCAATATACAGGAAGTAAATTCAAATGCAAAAGCTTCCAACAAATAATTGATTAAGTACACCGGTGGTATTGCAAGTTGCAAAGGAAATGCTCAAGTCTCCGCTACAGTTCTGAGAGGTAATTTGATGAGAGTTGCCACAACCCCTCCCTTCGTAGAAGCACAGCCTTGCAGGAGGCTTCTAAAGTGCATGGGGTAGGTTAACTACCTTTCCTAACTTAATGGCTATGCGACAGCCACTTTAATAGCTCAGCGCGGTGAGTATACTTACTTTGAGATAGATTGACGAACATATCTGCATAATAAAATCGATGATTTTATCTTGTAACAAGGTATATTCTACAATACATTAAGTGATTTTATCTTGTAACAAGGCATATTCTACAATACATTAAGTCATTTTATCTTGTAACAAGGTATATTCTACAATAAATTAAGTGATTTTATTTTTTTCTTTTTCTTATCGACGATCATTTTAATGGCTAAGCTATTGGGTGTTAACATAAGTTGTGTCCGTTTTTTTTCCAAATTTAAAAATGAGCACTAAAAGTAAAACAAAATTGTAAAGGTTATACGTCATTCGAAAGATAATTTTCTGCTCTATAAGATATTGTGTTTGCTTTTACGTTACATATATTATTTGATTTGATTACAAGCCTTCAAAATGGAATGTCAAGAAGACGAAAGTGAGCATTTTCGACACCTCCTTCTGTTCGCGTTCAATCGAGGGAATAAAGCTACTCGCGATATTTGCGAAGTGTACGGTGATGACGCTATGAATGAAAGGACAGCTCATCGATGGTTTTTGCGTTTCAAATACGGTAATTTCGACCTGAAAGATATGGAGCGTTCCGGACGACCTGTGGACTTCGATGAGGACCGCCTAAACCATATTATTCATGAAGATCCCCTTCAAATCACCGTAGAATTGGCTGAGCAGATGAATTGTAGTCGCATGACTGTATACCGCCATCTTAAATCAATGGGAAAAGTCCAGAAGTTCGGCGCTTGGGTTCCACATGTTTTGAGTGAAAACAACAAAAATCAACGTTCGATAATTTCTGCTGGTTTGTTCGCGCGTCATCGAGTTACGCATGGCCACAAGCAAAGGTTCCTTTACCACATCATTATTGGTGATGAAAAATGGTGCCTTTATGTGAATATGAAGAAACGGAAAGAATGGGTGAGCTATGGTCAACAAGTAACGCACAGAGCGAAACAAGGTTTGCGTCCGCGCAAGACGATGATTTGCATCTGGTGGGATTGGCAAGGCGTCATCCACTACGAGATACTTGGACGTAATCAGATAGTCAACGCGGAGCTATACATTCTGCAAATGCAGCGGCTCAACACTGCAATTCAATAAAAAAGGCCGGATCGGCAATATGACGTTATTCTGCAACACGATAACACCCGCCATCATATCGCCAACATAACGAAAAATGCCATTCAAATACTTGGTTGGGAAGTCCTGCCGCATCCTCCATATTTTCCAGACGTCGCTCCGTCGGTATCCACCTTTTCCGGTTGCTTTCGAACAATTTGCGCGGCGTTTCCTTCAATAATGACGTCGAATTGTGGACATGGTTGGACATATTCAAGACCGGATGGTTTTTATCGCACAGGCATTGAAAAACTTGTAGAACGTTGGCAAGCAGTTGTAAATAATGAAGGAGAATACATTATTGACTAATTTGTTGTAATTTTTTTTGTTGTGTCCTCTTGTTCTCTTCATTTGGAAAAAACGGACACAACTTATGTTAACACCCAATATATGTTATATGTCCTCAGTAAGATACAGGTAACACCTTAGTTACTGGAAACACGACAAATGAAAGGCAACAATCACAGATCCATGTAAATTGTGTCCACTTGAAATAACCTGTTATAAAATTTCTTTTCATGTGTAAATAATTAACAAAATGTCTCGTTTGTATACTATCCTTAACTGTCCCGCCACCCCCTCTTATCTCGCCGAAAATTTTCAGCGTCTTTCCAATCATAAATTAGCGCTACGCTCAAACAGAGATTGTCTAATGGCCTTTACAGTTCACCGCTCCTCTTTTACGTCGTCCTTTACTGTTCATGCAGGGACTTAAAAAGTGACTGAAAAAACTCTTAATTTCTAGTCAGTAAAATAACGTGTTTCATTCCTGATTTTTCTTTACCTTTCCTCTTCACCATCCCTTCCTTTCCTTTTGATTGATGACATCTCACTTTATATGAAAAATAATGTTCGGGTGATTGTCCGTCTTTGTGGGGTTCGTGGACATATGCTCACGTATGTGTTAATGGATTTCGCGGGGGGGGGATAGTCATTTGAATGATTTATGTGACCACGTAACTTGCTTCATTTACTTTTGTCTAGTCTAGGCCTTAACAACTATGGAAAGCATTCTTCAAAATAACTACAGTATGAAGATAAATAAAGACAAAACAAAGCTGCTGACTGTAGGCCGAGCGCAGCACCAGATGAGAATAGTGATGTCGGGTAAACCACTAAAGAACACCAAGGAGTTTGTCTACCTCGGGAGCAAAATAACATGGGACGGTCGGTCCAAGAGCGAGGTCGACAGCCGTATACGTCAGGCTAGACTTGCATTTAATAAAAGGTCGAAAATAATAGAATCAAATAATATAGACCTTAAACTGAGAATACTCCTCATCAAGACCTATGTATGGAGTATCTTGATGTACGGCTGCGAGACATGGTGCCTATCCGAAAGAGATAGACTAAGACTAGAAGCTTTTGAGATGTGGTCCTATAGAAGACTATTAGGAATTTCCTGGAGAGACCGCATCACAAATGAAGAGGTTCTCCAACGAATCGAAGGAGGAAGGCACCTGCTCAGGATCCTGTCCGAAAGGCGTGCAAGATGGATCGGGCATATAATACGACAAGAGGGCCTCTTGCATGCCATAATGGAGGGCATGACCGAGGGGACAAACTCTAGGGGACGCCCACGCCGAGAGTACCTGGAGGACCTGTTGGTGGACGTGCGCTGCTCAACATACACAGACTTAAAAAGAGCCGCACAGGACAGGGGGGAATGGAGGAGAAGAGTTCAAATTGCTGCAAACCAGTCTTAGGACTGTAACCACGGAAGGAAGCTCTTTCAGCCACTTGTTCACAGCTTTCTCGACCTCCTGATCGTTGGAAAATTGTCGGGGTGTAGTGACACACCCACGTCTCATCCCCCGTCACGATCGATTTCAGAACAGCTTCTCCCTCCTGTGCAAAACGATCCAAAAATTAACGCGTGGCGGTCACGCGATTTTGACGGTGCTCCGGTGTGAGCATTCTGGGCACCCATCTCGCAGACAACTTCTTGTAACCAAGTTTTTCCGACACAATATCACCAAGGAGACTTCGAGAAATGTCAGGAAATTCTTCGTGAAGGTCGTCAAGCGTCACACGGCGGTCATTTTGAACTTGTTCTTCAATTTTTTGCACAAGTTCGTCAGAAATCACTGCCTTGCCTCGTCATATCAGTACGGCCTTCTTTGAACAACCTAACCCACTTCGTGACATGTTGTCGACTCATCACAACACTACCATAAACTTCCACAAGTTTCCGATGGATATTCGCGGCGGTATTGTTCGGCAAAGTCAGAAAACGGATGACTGCGCGGATCTCGCACGGACGTTTTGTGGCGGGAGCGCACGACGACCTCTCCATCGGAAGAATTTACTGTGACTGAACAAAATGGCCGACAAACACGCGGGACCAAACAAATTGACCGTTAGGATCCCCCCTACACGCCAGGTGCGCCAACTTCGAAACAAAAAAATTCCACCGGCCTCAGGAGTCCTTGTAACCTTACTTTCTAGATGACCCTCGTAATATCAAAACTTCAAATTAAAGAAGATAAACGTATTTGTTTTTTGTTTGTCGCAAATGCTCTAATTATGGCTTTTCTCTCTGCACTGCTGATAACGTGGCAGCACACACTTCACGAACCATTATTTTTGTTATTTGGCCGCATTCATTTTCAATGGTTGCTTTCGATTCATTAACTGTTGTAGGTTTTGTGGCATTAACTTTATTCTTGATGAATCCTTATTAAAAAAAAATCATTTGTGTGAGGTTTGGGGAGCGCGGTGGGTATTCAATGCTACCTCTACACCCGATCCATCTGTTGAGCAAATTTCCATCAAGATAGGCTCTCGTATGACGACATAAGTGGGGAGGTACATAATCTTACTGGAAATAAGAGTCCTCCTCATCCCTAAACTCTTCACGAATGCACAGTATGACAAATCTCTGCATCAAGTACAGGTAAACGGCACGGCATGAAAGTGTGTACACATTTTGTTGAGACACTTATATCATTTATGAAAAAATTTCACAGTTTCCGCTGATGTTGAAAACTTTGGCGATCTGTTCTCTTTACCTACCCCCAAGGGACACGGCGTGATTATATGTAATTTTTTTATCTATCAAAAATAGTGGTTGGATTCCCGAATTTGCCCTTTAAACGGCGCTGTATAAATTGTCATTTTTACTATTAAGTTTCCGTATTTATTTATCAATAGTTTATCTATGAATAACAGTGGTTTGTATTCCCCAGTAACAGGGGCCTTGAGGAGAGTCTGTTCTTTAAACGGCGCTGTATAAATTGTCTTTTTTAATATTTATATTCCGTATTTATCTATCAATATTTTATACATCAATAATAGTGGTTTGTATTCCCTAATAACAGGCCCTTGAGGAGAGTCTATTCTTTAAACGGCGCTATATAAATTGTCTTCTTTAATATTTATATTCCCTATTTATCTATCAATATTTTATACATCAATAATAGTGGTTTGTATTCCCTAATAACAGGCCCTTGAGGAGAGTCTATTCTTTAAACGGCGCTATATAAATTGTCTTCTTTAATATTTATGTTCCCTATTTATCTACCAATATTTTATACATCAATAATAGTGGTTTGGATTCCCCAATAACAGGGCCCTTGGGAAGAGTCTGTTCTTTAAACGGCGCTATATAAATTGTCTTCTTTAATATTTATATTTCGTATTTATCTACCAATATTTTCCACATCAACAATAGTGGTTTGGATTCCCCAATAAGAGGGCCTTGAGGAGAGTCTGTTCTTCAAACGGCGCTATAGAAATTGTCTTCTTTAATATTTGTATTCCGTATTTATCTATCAATATTTAATACATCAATAATAGTGGTTTGGATTCCCCAATAACAGAGCCCTTGAGGAGAGTCTGTTCTATAAACGGCGCTATATAAATTGTCTTCTTTAATATTTATATTCCGTATTTATCTATCAATATTTTATACATCAATAATAGTGGTTTGTATTCCCCAATAACAGGGACCTTGGGGAGAGTCTGTTCTTTAAACGGCGCTATATAAATTGTCTTCTTTAATATTTATATTCCGTATTTATCTATCAATATTTTATACAACAATTATAGTGGTTTGGATTCCCCAATAACAGGGCCTTGAGGAGAGTTTGTTCTTTAGACGGCGCTATATAAATTGTCTTTGTTAGTATTTCCCGTCTCTTAATATTAAAAATCTCGAGACTAATTTCTTCGTCTATATGAAATCAAATGTCTTAAATAGTCTCGCCGCTACATTTAAGGAGCAAATTACCTTGTGGCAATCTCTTCCGAGCGCATAATTAAGTGTAAGCGTGTAATCCAGTATAGGTAGAGGATGGTTTCGTTCCGCTAATGAATTAAGTGCAATGGTGCTGTGGTAAGGAACACACACGCCACATCCTGCGGAATCCTCTAACAGCTACTTCGCGTTGCGGTTTACCATGTTCAACCATTTTCTAAAAGCCGCTGGGCTAGATGCCGCGAAGGGTTGAGCCTAATTTTATAAGTTAAGGTTTAAAGCTAAGTTCATTTAATAAATAATATTATTTTGGGACTAAAAATACGAGTTGGCAAGTCCACAATCAGTTTAATACGAAAATTAAAAAAAGTCAAAATAACTTGAATTGTTACCTATAAATATATTATGACGACCTCCGTGGTCTACCCATAAATATATGTTAGTTGGTAAGACGTCTGTCTCTCAACCTGGAAGTTGCTGGTTCAAATCCCGTTAGAAACCAGATTAAAAAAAAAAAGTATATCAGTCAAGTTTTCACTTAAGACCTTTATAACATCTTTATGGTTGGTTGGAAGAAATTGCCACAAGACAATAAGTTCGCCAGGTTGTATTGAGTACAACGAAAATGAAATACGATACAATATACACGTTTAAACAATCTATACTTACTGTCTAATATACAAACTGTCACGCTGTTTTCCTGCTGGGATAGGCAGAGAGGAAAGAACACCTAAATTTCTTATCTCGACAGACATATTTCGCTTCTTCCACATCCATACAACTGATTCGATATTCTTACAATTTGTATTGCCCATCGTTATGTTAATAAATAAATGTATAGGATATTTAATAATAAACATTCAAACATACCATCACGTTATTTTCTGTCGGGGTAGGCAGAGAGGACGAGCGCAAATCTTTCTATTGCGACACACATTCATAAAAATTCTCACACAATTACGATTTCTCTGAATTTCTACGTTTTCGCCTTTCAAAGTATCATTTACTTGACCCAATCGTCTACCACACGTTCCACTCTTCCACTTGAATCGTCTACTACACCTTCCACTTGAATCATCTACCACGCCTTCCACTCTTCCACTTGAATCGTCTACTATACCTTTCACTTGAATCGTCTACCACACCTTCCACTTGAATCGTCTACTACACCTTCCACTTGGATCATATACCACACCTTCCACTCTTCCACTTGAATCGTCTACTACACCTTCCACTTGAATCATTTATCACGCCTTCCACTCTTCCAATTGATTCGTCTACTACACCTTCCACTTAAATCATCTACCACACCTTCTACTTTTCAACTTGAATCGTCTACTACGCATTTCACTTGAATCGTCTACTACACCTCTCACTTGAATCATCTACTACACCTGTCACTTGAATCATCTACCGCACCTTCTACTCTTCAACTTGAATCGTCTACTATACCTTTCACTTGAATCGTCTACCACACCTTCCACTTGAATCGTCTACTGCACCTTCCACTTGGATCATATACCACACCTTCCACTCTTCCACTTGAATCGTCTACTACACCTTC
The DNA here is from genome assembly GCA_949825065.1 of Odontocerum albicorne. Taxonomy (NCBI): domain Eukaryota; kingdom Metazoa; phylum Arthropoda; class Insecta; order Trichoptera; family Odontoceridae; genus Odontocerum; species Odontocerum albicorne. The sequence goes on along the minus strand of OX463863.1, from coordinate 6,529,890 downwards.
CACTTGAATCATTTACCACACCTTCCACTCTTCCACTTGATTCGTCTACTACACCTTCCACTTAAATCATCTACCACACCTTCTACTTTTCAACTTAAATCATCTACTACACATTTCATTTGAATCGTCTACTACACCTAACACTTGAATCATCTACCACACCTTTCACTTGAATCGTCTACCACACTTTCCACTCTTCCACTTTAATCGTCTACCCCACCTTCCACTCTTCCACTTGAATCGTCTACCACACCTTCGACTCAAATTTACACACCGCATATTTGTCTTGTAAGTCTTTCTTCGTTAATTTATTCCATGTTCCCAAACCATTTCAGAATTCTCTAATAAAGTATTAATAAGAAGTCTTAGACATTAATTATATGAGACATTAATTGTAAAAAGAAAGATCAAAGAACGAATGTTATGTTATAAAAAGTCATGATGATAGAAATGTGTGAAATGAGAGATCAAAACAAGTTAAAGAATTCTGTTATTTAGGCCGTCCATTACTGTTCATACAGTGACACTTTGGAACCAGTTACAATCCAATGTTAGACTCGCTCCGTCCTTGACATGTTTTAAAAAGTGCCTGAAAAAACTCTTAATTTTTGGTCAAGAATATAACGTGTTTCATTCCTGATTTCATTCCTGAGATATCATCAAAACCAATAAACGTAGATGGAAAGCCACTAGAACTTGTCCAGGAATATGTGTATCTGGGCCAACTTATTTCCTTTGTAGGTGGCATATCGGAGGGAATAGCACGAAGGACAAAACTAGTGTGGAGCTCATTTGGACGTTTGAACAACATCTTCAAAGTGATCTCCCAATATCCTTGAAGCGAAGGGTGTACAACCAGTGTATTCTCCCAGTACTTACGTATGGCTGCGAGACATGAAAGCTCACAGTAAAGATCACACAAAAGCTCCAGACCGCACAAAGGGGCATGGATGAGAAATGTATGTAAGGATATACTAAAAAAGACCGTAAAAGGAACACTTGGATTCGCAATATAATAAAGGTAGAAGACGTTATAAAGGTGTGCAAGAAAAATAAGTGGTACTGGGCAAGACACGTAGCCAGAATGTCAGACTCCCGATGGACATCCGAAATAATTTAATGGTACCCAAGAAGCATAAAGAGGCCCAGAAGAAGACCGAAGGTACGCTGGATAGATGAAATCAGGAAGCATGGCAGCATCACATGGCACCAACGAGCAAAAAACCGAACTATTTGGAGTCAACTTGGGGAGACCTTCATCCAGCAGTGGATCGACCCTGGTTGACAATGATGATGATGATGATGTGTTTATAAATTTCATAAAGATGAAGAATCACATAATATATTTTTCGACCACGTAACTTATTTTTTTTATGGGTGTTTGTACGGGCATCAAATCTGCCATATTTTTTTCAAAATGAAGTGTTCAATAAATAAATAAAGTCTTGCGCTCTGTCCTTCTTGCCCACACCTATAGGGTAAGTGCGTGATGGTATGTATTAGTCATTTGATCATTTATTTATTTATCACCGGCGTATAATGAAATATTTCCAAATATAATGATGCAATATGTTCGGGAGAAATGGTCGAGTATCTACAGGATACCATTAAACGGGAAATAGAATGATGCAATATGTTCGAGAGAAATGGTCGAGTATCTACAGGATACCATTAAACGGGAAATAGAATGATGCAATATGTTCGAGAGAAATGGTCGAGTATCTACAGGATACCATTAAACGGGAAATAGAATGATGCAATATGTTCGAGAGAAATGGTCGAGTATCTACAGGATACCATTAAACGGGAAATAGAATGATGCAATATGTTCGAGAGAAATGGTCGAGTATCTACAGGATACCATTAAACGGGAAATAGAATGATGCAATATGTTCGAGAGAAATGGTCGAGTATCTACAGGATACCATTAAACGGGAAATAGAATGATGCAATATGTTCGAGAGAAATGGTCGAGTATCTACAGGATACCATTAAACGGGAAATAGAATGATGCAATATGTTCGAGAGAAATGGTCGAGTATCTACAGGATACCATTAAACGGGAAATAGAATGATGCAATATGTTCGAGAGAAATGGTCGAGTATCTACAGGATACCATTAAACGGGAAATAGAATGATGCAATATGTTCGAGAGAAATGTTCGAGTATATACAGGATACCATTAAACGTGAAATAGAATGATGCAATATGTTCGAGAGAAATGGTCGAGTATCTACAGGATACCATTAAACGGGAAATAGAATGATGCAATGTGTTCGAGAGAAATGGTCGAGTATCTACAGGATACCATTAAACGGGAAATAGAATGATGCAATATGTTCGAGAGAAATGGTCGAGTATCTACAGGATACCATTAAACGGGAAATAGAATGATGCAATATGTTCGAGAGAAATGGTCGAGTATCTATCTACAGGATACCATTAAACGGGAAATAGAATGATGCAATATGTTCGAGAGAAATGGTCGAGTATCTACAGGATACCATTAAACGGGAAATAGAATGATGCAATATGTTCGAGAGAAATGGTCGAGTATCTGATACCATTAAACGGGAAATAGAATGATGCAATATGTTCGAGAGAAATGGTCGAGTATCTACAGGATACCATTAAACGGGAAATAGAATGATGCAATATGTTCGAGAGAAATGGTCGAGTATCTACAGGATACCATTAAACGGGAAATAGAATGATGCAATATGTTCGAGAGAAATGGTCGAGTATCTACAGGATACCATTAAACGGGAAATAGAATGATGCAATATGTTCGAGAGAAATGGTCGAGTATCTACAGGATACCATTAAACGGGAAATAGAATGATGCAATATGTTCGAGAGAAATGTTCGAGTATATACAGGATACCATTAAACGTGAAATAGAATGATGCAATATGTTCGAGAGAAATGGTCGAGTATCTACAGGATACCATTAAACGGGAAATAGAATGATGCAATATGTTCGAGAGAAATGGTCGAGTATCTACAGGATACCATTAAACGGGAAATAGAATGATGCAATATGTTCGAGAGAAATGGTCGAGTATCTACAGGATACCATTAAACGGGAAATAGAATGATGCAATATGTTCGAGAGAAATGGTCGAGTATCTATCTACAGGATACCATTAAACGGGAAATAGAATGATGCAATATGTTCGAGAGAAATGGTCGAGTATCTACAGGATACCATTAAACGGGAAATAGAATGATGCAATATGTTCGAGAGAAATGGTCGAGTATCTACAGGATACCATTAAACGGGAAATAGAATGATGCAATATGTTCGAGAGAAATGGTCGAGTATCTGATACCATTAAACGGGAAATAGAATGATGCAATATGTTCGAGAGAAATGGTCGAGTATATACAGGATACCATTAAACGGGAAATAGAATGATGCAATATGTTCGAGAGAAATGGTCGAGTATCTACAGGATACCATTAAACGGGAAATAGAATGATGCAATATGTTCGAGAGAAATGGTCGAGTATATCTACAGGATACCATTAAACGGGAAATAGAATGATGCAATATGTTCGAGAGAAATGGTCGAGTATCTACAGGATACCATTAAACGGGAAATAGAATGATGCAATATGTTCGAGAGAAATGGTCGAGTATATCTACAGGATACCATTAAACGGGAAATAGAATGATGCAATATGTTCGAGAGAAATGGTCGAGTATCTACAGGATACCATTAAACGGGAAATAGAATGATGCAATATGTTCGAGAGAAATGGTCGAGTATCTACAGGATACCATTAAACGGGAAATAGAATGATGCAATATGTTCGAGAGAAATGGTCGAGTATCTACAGGATACCATTAAACGGGAAATAGAATGATGCAATATGTTCGAGAGAAATGGTCGAGTATCTACAGGATACCATTAAACGGGAAATAGAATGATGCAATATGTTCGAGAGAAATGGTCGAGTATCTACAGGATACCATTAAACGGGAAATAGAATGATGCAATATGTTCGAGAGAAATGGTCGAGTATCTACAGGATACCATTAAACGGGAAATAGAATGATGCAATATGTTCGAGAGAAATGGTCGAGTATCTACAGGATACCATTAAACGGGAAATAGAATGATGCAATATGTTCGAGAGAAATGGTCGAGTATCTACAGGATACCATTAAACGGGAAATAGAATGATGCAATATGTTCGAGAGAAATGGTCGAGTATCTACAGGATACCATTAAACGGGAAATAGAATGATGCAATATGTTCGAGAGAAATGGTCGAGTATCTACAGGATACCATTAAACGGGAAATAGAATGATGCAATATGTTCGAGAGAAATGGTCGAGTATCTACAGGATACCATTAAACGGGAAATAGAATGATGCAATATGTTCGAGAGAAATGGTCGAGTATCTACAGGATACCATTAAACGGGAAATAGAATGATGCAATATGTTCGAGAGAAATGGTCGAGTATCTACAGGATACCATTAAACGGGAAATAGAATGATGCAATATGTTCGAGAGAAATGGTCGAGTATCTACAGGATACCATTAAACGGGAAATAGAATGATGCAATATGTTCGAGAGAAATGGTCGAGTATCTACAGGATACCATTAAACGGGAAATAGAATGATGCAATATGTTCGAGAGAAATGTTCGAGTATATACAGGATACCATTAAACGGGAAATAGAATGATGCAATATGTTCGAGAGAAATGGTCGAGTATCTACAGGATACCATTAAACGGGAAATAGAATGATGCAATATGTTCGAGAGAAATGGTCGAGTATATCTACAGGATACCATTAAACGGGAAATAGAATGATGCAATATGTTCGAGAGAAATGGTCGAGTATCTACAGGATACCATTAAACGGGAAATAGAATGATGCAATATGTTCGAGAGAAATGGTCGAGTATATCTACAGGATACCATTAAACGGGAAATAGAATGATGCAATATGTTCGAGAGAAATGGTCGAGTATCTACAGGATACCATTAAACGGGAAATAGAATGATGCAATATGTTCGAGAGAAATGGTCGAGTATCTACAGGATACCATTAAACGGGAAATAGAATGATGCAATATGTTCGAGAGAAATGGTCGAGTATCTACAGGATACCATTAAACGGGAAATAGAATGATGCAATATGTTCGAGAGAAATGGTCGAGTATCTACAGGATACCATTAAACGGGAAATAGAATGATGCAATATGTTCGAGAGAAATGGTCGAGTATCTACAGGATACCATTAAACGGGAAATAGAATGATGCAATATGTTCGAGAGAAATGGTCGAGTATCTACAGGATACCATTAAACGGGAAATAGAATGATGCAATATGTTCGAGAGAAATGGTCGAGTATCTACAGGATACCATTAAACGGGAAATAGAATGATGCAATATGTTCGAGAGAAATGGTCGAGTATCTACAGGATACCATTAAACGGGAAATAGAATGATGCAATATGTTCGAGAGAAATGGTCGAGTATCTACAGGATACCATTAAACGGGAAATAGAATGATGCAATATGTTCGAGAGAAATGGTCGAGTATCTACAGGATACCATTAAACGGGAAATAGAATGATGCAATATGTTCGAGAGAAATGGTCGAGTATCTACAGGATACCATTAAACGGGAAATAGAATGATGCAATATGTTCGAGAGAAATGGTCGAGTATCTACAGGATACCATTAAACGGGAAATAGAATGATGCAATATGTTCGAGAGAAATGGTCGAGTATCTACAGGATACCATTAAACGGGAAATAGAATGATGCAATATGTTCGAGAGAAATGGTCGAGTATCTACAGGATACCATTAAACGGGAAATAGAATGATGCAATATGTTCGAGAGAAATGGTCGAGTATCTACAGGATACCATTAAACGGGAAATAGAATGATGCAATATGTTCGAGAGAAATGGTCGAGTATCTACAGGATACCATTAAACGGGAAATAGAATGATGCAATATGTTCGAGAGAAATGGTCGAGTATCTACAGGATACCATTAAACGGGAAATAGAATGATGCAATATGTTCGAGAGAAATGGTCGAGTATCTACAGGATACCATTAAACGGGAAATAGAATGATGCAATATGTTCGAGAGAAATGGTCGAGTATCTACAGGATACCATTAAACGGGAAATAGAATGATGCAATATGTTCGAGAGAAATGTTCGAGTATATACAGGATACCATTAAACGTGAAATAGAATGATGCAATATGTTCGAGAGAAATGGTCGAGTATCTACAGGATACCATTAAACGGGAAATAGAATGATGCAATATGTTCGAGAGAAATGGTCGAGTATCTACAGGATACCATTAAACGGGAAATAGAATGATGCAATATGTTCGAGAGAAATAGTCGAGTATCTACAGGATACCATTAAACGGGAAATAGAATGATGCAATTTGTTCGAGAGAAATGGTCGAGTATCTACAGGATACCATTAAACGGGAAATAGAATGATGCAATATGTTCGAGAGAAATGGTCGAGTATCTACAGGATACCATTAAACGGTAAATAGAATGATGCAATATGTTCGAGAGAAATGGTCGAGTATCTACAGGATACCATTAAACGGTAAATAGAATGATGCAATATGTTCGAGAGAAATGGTCGAGTATCTACAGGATACCATTAAACGGGAAATAGAATGATGCAATATGTTCGAGAGAAATGGTCGAGTATCTACAGGATACCATTAAACGGGAAATAGAATGATGCAATATGTTCGAGAGAAATGGTCGAGTATCTACAGGATACCATTAAACGGGAAATAGAATGATGCAATATGTTCGAGAGAAATGGTCGAGTTACCATTAAATGAGAGATATCGTTTTCTTTCTCACACACAAACGAAGTCTACCTGATTCTTGCAGCAGAGCCTCTTTTAATGTAGTTTTAAGTAGATATACGATCTTCCTGAAGATCTAGTATATATGATCTTCTTGAAGTTAAAGTAGTGATTATGGTATGTAGAATTGAATATAACATAATCAGAAACTAACTACAAATCTCTTCGTACTACGTAATTATCTTCTCCCCTCAATTACAGAACATCTCGTGATGATAGGTTTCAATTAGATTGTGGAGTTTAATAATTATGGTAAATTAAACCAGGTATAATACGTATGTGTAAAACCCGTGGCATAGTTGATAAAACGCTCGTCTTTCACGCAGCGTTTAAGAGTTCGTTTCTTGATCGAATTCATTGCAAAAGAAATTAAATTCCATTACCTCGTGATGGTACGATCATAATACAAGGGAACATTTCTGGAGAGAGTGTGGCTGGAACAGCGACAACTGCATATATAGTTTAACTTGGCTTATTTAGTGTCACATGACAATCTCCTCAAACGGAACAGAAATGTAGTTAAGAAGTCTTAAGTAAAAACTAGACTGGAGAATGATTAAATCCCATTTTATTGCGAGGGTATGATCGTAACGTAAGGGGACATTTCTAGAGAGAGTGTGGCTGGAGCAGCGATAACTGCATATATAGTATAACTTGGCTTATTTAGTGTCACATGACAATCTCCACAAACGGAACAGAAATGTAGTTAAGAAGTCTTAAGTAAAAACTAGACTGGAGAATGATTAAATCCCATTTTATTGCGAGGGTATGATCGTAACGTAAGGGGACATTTCTAGAGAGAGTGTGGCTGGAGCAGCGATAACTGCATATATAGTATAACTTGGCTTATTTAGTGTCACATGACAATCTCCACAAACGGAACAGAAATGTATAAAAGAAGTCTTAAGTAAAAACTAGACTGGAGAATGATTAAATCCCATTTTATTGCGACGTTATGATCGTAATGCAAGGGAACATTTCTGTATAGAGTGTGGCTGGAGCAGCGACAACTGCATATATAGTATAACTTGGCTTATTTAGTGTCACATGACAATCTCCTCAAACGGAACAGAAATGTATTAAAGAAGTCTTGAGTAAAAACTAGACTGGAGAATGATTAAATCACATTTTATTGCGAGGGTATGATCGTAATGTAAGAGAACATTTCTGTAAAGAGTGTGGGCGTAGAAGGTTTTAAATGCCCCCCTTTAAAAAGTTTGACTAAAAATGATACTTACAGCGTCTTGAGCTTGACAAGTCCACGAAAATCTGCTTCGTTGATGACACTGATATTGTTTCCTTGCAGGTCTCTGGAATAAGAAAGGAAAAATAAATTAAACTTTTACCAGCAGACAAAAAAATAATGACATATTATTTATAGTAAAGCATTGACATTGTAGAGGTTTATTCATAGTAAGGCATTAACATTGTAGAGGTTTATTTATAGTAAGGCATTAACATTGTAGAGTTTTATTTATAGTAAGGCTTTAACATTGTAAAGGTTTATTTATAGTAAGGCATTAACATTGTAGAGGTTTATTTATAGTAAGGCATTAACATTGTAGAGGTTTATTTATAGTAAGGCATTAACATTGTAGAGGTTTATTTATAGTAAAGCATTAACATTGTTAAGGTTTATTTATAGTAAGGCATTCACATTGTAGAGGTTTATTTATAGAAAGGCATTAACATTGTAGAGGGTTATTCATAGTAAAGCATTAACATTGTAGAGGTTTATTTATAGCAAGGCATTAATATTGTAGAGGTCTATTTATAGTAAGGCATTAACATTGTAGAGGTTTATTTATAGTAAGGCATTAACATTGTAGAGGTTTATTTATAGTAAGGCATTAACATTGTAGAGGTTTATTTATAGTAAGGCATTAACATTGTAGAGGTTTATTTATAGTAAGGCATTAACATTGTAGAGGTTTATTTATAGTAAGGCATTAACATTGTAGAGGTTTATTTATAGTAAGGCATTAACATTGTAGAGGTTTATTTATAGTAAAGCATTAACATTGTTAAGGTTTATTTATAGTAAGGCATTCACATTGTAGAGGTTTATTTATAGAAAGGCATTAACATTGTAGAGGGTTATTCATAGTAAAGCATTAACATTGTACAGGTGTATTTATAGTAAGGTTGTAGAGGTTTAAATATATGGTAATTTGTTTTATCAAACACAGTTTATTCCACTTTATGTAACGGTATAACCATACCGGTTTCAAGGTGCACACCTCACAACTGTCCCACTCTGCTTGCTAGAATCACTAAGTTCATATGTTCCCGATAAATATAGCTGTGCAACAAATCACCCTCTCTGTTCTACATACCAACTTACGTAAGGAATATCATGGCTAAACACACAGCCACGTATCTTCTTCTTCTTCCTGGCTCTGTCCCAACTCATTGTCTACGTAGGTTGTCGGGGTCGGCTCTTCTCGTTTTCAGGCTGTACGTTCTTCGGTTCTGGGTGTTTGATCTAGGCCGTTTCTCTGCAGGGTTTTGGAGCATTGAGTTATACAGGAGTTCTTTGGTCTTCCTCTGGACGGCTGTCGAGGAAGATCCACAGACATTGCCTGATTTACCGTATGGTCTGGTGGTCTCCGTCTTGAGTGCCCGCAACATCTCAGCTGTCGCTCTTCCAGCTTACTGTTAATATCACTGACTCCCAGGCTACCACGAATGCGTGAGCTCTTAATTCTATCTTTCAGTGACTGTCCTGCCGACCACCTAAGCATTAGCATTTCTGCTGTTTCAAGTTGCCTAGAGTAGGAGCTGTACATAGTCCAGCATTCTGAGCCATACATAATTGCGGGTCTAACGATAGTCTAGTATACCTTTCCTTTTAGTTTAATAGGCATTTTTGGGTCACACAAGACACATAGAGATATATTATTTTATAGTTAAGGCATTAATATTGTTGAGGTGTAAAGACATGGTTATTTGTTTAATCAAACCACGGTTTATTCCACTTTGTATAACGGTTTAACCCTACTGGTTTAAAGATCTTCATCTCATTATTAGGAGAGCACAAACAGGACTCCTTGTTTGCCTCCTTGTCTTGTTTGTGCTCTTTTAATGTTTAGGTGAAAACCTTGAAGCCGGTAAGGTTAAACCTTTTTATAAAATGAAATAAATAGTGCTTGATTAAAGAAATAACAAAATTAAATCTAACATTAATAAAAATAACATATCTGATAAAGTCAACAGAGTACTAAAATATATAATTTCGAACCGGACAGTATCAAAATCTGCTAAGATGATAGTTCCCAACGGTATTTTAGTACAAAATCTGCTAAGATGATAGTTTCCAACGGTATTTTAGTACAAAATCTGCTAAGATGATAGTTCCCAACGGTATTTTAGTACAAAATCTGCTAAGATGATAGTTCCCAACGGTATTTTAGTACAAAATCTGCTAAGATGATAGTTCCCAACGGTATTTTAGTACAAAATCTGCTAAGATGATAGTTCCCAACGGTATTTTAGTACAAAATCTGCTAAGATGATAGTTTCTAACGGTATTTTAGTACAAAATCTGCTAAGATGATAGTTCCCAACAGTATTTTATGCATGCGCTGGGAAGAGTATAATCTATAACTTCACATGGAGTATATTTTGCTTCGCTGACAACTGTCTGTAGCTCGAATTTGTTGGATTGTTTATTGAAATTCGCATGTATAAGTCAACTGTCTCAGAACAGATAATAAACATAGTGAAATAGCTGATAGAGTTTTGTGAAACAAATGTTACACGGTACAGTTCGCTTTCCAACTGACAACGATGACGCTGCATAACGAGGTGTATATATTTGTGTTACTGTTTAGTAATATAAAAAAAAACCTAACTGGCATACTGCCACGTGGCAATTCTTCCATCCTACTAGAAAAAAAGTAAAAAGAGACCCTAAGAAAACCATACTATTGTAAAACCAGGCCTTAAGAAAATCAAACCTGGAGAGTATGCAGGATGAGGTATTGTATTATTCTAGTCATTTACTAAACAGCCTGGTGGTCATATTGCCATGTGGCACATTCTTCTAATCAACTAGAAACATGTGAAAGAGGCTTTCAGAAAACCAAGTCAACAACCTATTTAAAAAATCTGGTCCCACAGGGAATCAACTCGAAAGAAGTAAAAGTGATAAGTTTATATACTAGGAGAGTATGTAAGACGAGGTGAATGAAGAGGAAAGAAACAGAAAATGAGTATTAGAATATAATGAAGATCTGTTCTTTTTACCTACCCCAATATGGACAAGACGTGATGGTGAAACATCGACATTAAGAATTCCATTATTTGAGATTCTTACATTTTCCAATATTTTCATATTAAAACGTTGTATATAGTACTCCTTATCCCCTGGAACCTTGGTTATATTGGCGAGAGGGTGGTGAGCGATAATCAAGACTGCCGAGGGTGGTGGTGGTGGCTTGTGGCGACCCCCCCATCCCCGTGTCGGGATTCCCACGACACGGGATTCGGGATTAGCCCCGAGTCTTGATTCTAACCGTTGACCCGTGTGACGCGAGCACGTGGCCGGAATCCAGGACGTGACATTACTAGAGGCAGGGAGATCACACGACGCAGGGAGACACGTTTAACCAAATCATACTTTGGTGATTTGATTGTACAGTGAAATCTCGATTGATCGTTCCTCGAATAATCGTTTTCTCGTATGTCGTTAATTTAATATATTCCATTGTACAATAATTTATATTTATCAAACACTGTTTATTCCACTTTTTTTTTGTGACGTTATAACCCTACCGGTTTCAAGGCTTTCGCTTCATCTTCAGGGGAGCACAAACAATCTTGTTTGGGCTCCCCTGAAGATGAGGTGAAAGCCTTGAAATCGGTAGGGTTATACCGTCACAAAAAAATGGAATAAACAGTGTTTGATAAAAATAAATTACAATGTCTTTAAACCTCCACAACGTTAATGCCTTAACTATAAACAACATATTAATATATTCCTGAATTTATACATAACAACGTGGTGCTGAATTAATACTTAATAAATGTTGTAGAAATGCGTGTAAGAAGAAGGACATATGGGGTAACAAAGTAGAATAAAGTGATTATAGATTAATTAATTTACCCCTTTATAGATCATAACATACGATATACTAATGTACACAGTTATAGTAAATATTTTCTAATCAAATATACGGACACCCATTCCTGGCTATAGATAAATATACGGACACTCATTCAGGGCTATAGATAAATATACGGACACTCATTCCGGGCTATAGATAAATATACGGACACTCATTCCTGGTTATGGATAAATATACGGACACCCATTCCGGGCTATAGATAAATATACGGACACTCATTCGTGGCTAAAGATAAATAAAAGGACACTAATTCCTGGCTATAGATAAATATACGGACACTCATTCCTGGCTATAGATAAATATACGGACACTCATTTGTGGCTATAGATAAATATACGGACACTCATTCCGGACTATTGATAAATATACGGACACTCATTCCTGGCTATATTTAAATATACGGACACTCATTCCGAGCTATAGATAAATATACGGATATTCATTCCTGGCTATAGATAAATATACGGACACTCATTCCTGGCTATAGATAAATAAAAATTAACTTTTCGTCATTAAACATCCTTATTTAACACTTCATTGCAAATACAATTTGGCGGGTTTATTGCCAGGTGGCAATCTCTTCCAATAAACTAGACAAAAGTAAATAAAGCAAGTTATATGGCCGATAAAAATATTCAAAAATTAATTCATATTTATAAAATTTATGGACTTAAACATACAAAAGTGAGATATCATCAATTAAAAGAAAAGGAAAGGATGGTGGAGAGGAAATATAAATCAAGAATGAAACACGTTCTTTAGTGACTAGAAATTGAGAGTTTTTTCAGTCACGCCTTCTTAAAGCACGCCAAGGACGAAGCGATTCCAACATTGGTTTGTAACTGGTTCCAGAGTCTCATTGTATTCGCTGCTGTTTTATTTTGAGTTCACTACCGGTTTCGAAGACCTCCGTCTTCTTCGTCAGATAAAGATGAATTGAATATGTCTAAATTTGTTTTTAATTGTAATATGTACAAGAGAGGGGCAGGGAAGGGTAGTAGCATCTATTAAGGGCAGGACAGTGGATTTTTGAATAGAAAATATATTTAGCAGACGACTAATATTTAAATTAAGCTGATTTTTATAATGTCAAGAGGTTATTTAACGCTTTTTTAATCTTGTTAATCACCAATTCATCCAGTTTCAATCCCTTTTATAAACTCGTAAAGATATTAAAAAAGGTGGATAAATTAAGTCTCAAGATTTCTGAAAATTCAATCTAATTTTAATATTAGCCCTCTGCTAAATACGTTTCCTGTTTAAAAGCCACCCTTTCGACGCCTACCTAATTCCCTGTCCTCATTAGCCCCTACTCCCCTCCCCCTCTCCTGTACTCATTACAACTAGAAAAAATATATTTTCGACATAATTTGGTTCATCTTCACCTGACGAAGAAGATGGAAGTTTGAAACCGGTAGTGAACTAAAATTAAACAGTGGTGAATACAAAATGGAAAAAAAATAAGTTTTTTTTTTCTTTTTGTTTATTTATTTATAGTCGATTTCGACCATTGATAGTTTAAGCAAATTTAACTTTTGAGGGTTAGTAATTTAGAAAAATGCAAATATAAATAAGACTTCTATTTCATAATATGCCTATCGTCGATTTTTTTATAGATAATTTAGTTCATCTTTACCTGACGAAGAAGATGGAAGTTTGAAACCGGTAGTGAACTCAAATTAAACAGTGGTGAATACAAAATTGAAAAAAAATTTTTTTTTTCTTTTTGTTTATTTATTTATAATCGATTTCGACCATTGATAGTTTTAGCAAATTTAACTTTTGAGGGTAAGTAAATTAGAAAAATGCAAATATAAATAAGACTTCTATTTCATAATTTGCCTGTCGTCGATTTTTTTTATACATAATTTAGTTCATCTTTACCTGACGAAGAAGATGGAAGTTTGAAACCGGCAGTGAACTCAAATTAAACGGTTGTGAATACAAAATTTAAAAAAAAAAGTTTTTTTTTTCTTTTTGTTTATTTATTTATAATCGATTTCGACCATTGATAGTTTTAGCAAATTTAACTTTTTAGGGTTAGTAATTTAGAAAAATGCAAATAGAAATAAGACTTCTGTTTTGTAATATATATGCCTATCGTCGATTTTTTTATACATAATTTAGTTCATCATTACCTGACGAAGAAGATGGAAGTTTGAAACCGGTAGTGAACTTAAATTAAACAGTGGTGAATACAAAATTGAAAAAAATAAGTTTTTTTTTCTTTTTGTTTATTTATTTATAATCGATCGATTTCGACCATTGATAGTTTTACCAAATTTAAATTTTGAGGGTTAGTAATTAAGAAAAATGCAAATAGAAATGAGACTTTTGTTTTATAATATGCCTGTCTTCCGACTCGTGGCTTGTCTGTTCTATTCTCGTTGGAATAAAGATTTTTTTAAAAGAGTTCCAGCCTCTTTTTTAAAAGAGTTCCAGCCTCTTTTTTAAAAGAGTTCCAGCCTCTTTTTTAAAAGAGTTCCAGTCTCTTTTTTAAAAGAGTTCCAGCCTCTTTTTTAAAAGAGTTCCAGCTTCTTTTTTAACCTTTCCTTCCCTGTGTTGGGTATCTTCTACACGTTGCTTCTAATAACCATCAATATCTCTATATATATAATAAATACAAGGTTAAGATTTTAGGTATTCCTCCATAATATATTTACGCATTGATTTAAAAAATAATATTAATAATAATCAGAATTTATCTTCTACATCGTAGGTGTTTTGTAAAGATCGAAAACAAATTCGCATTTAAACGCTGTGAGTGCCTCGACCTTGGGTCTTGGCGATAGGTGAAGAGTATGCGGGAAGCGCGACACTATATTCGCATCTCACTCTTGCATACTCCACTGAATTGCGAGGAGCTCAATTGTCTCAATCGTCGCAAACATAAGCTACGCCGGGTACCGCTCCGCGCCGCAGTATCTTCTGGACTTGCAAATAGATTAGACGTCCGCCCGTTCCGTGAGCTTTGCCAGATGGTTTTTTAATGTTTTCAGCAAATAAATCTCAATTTTTAACTTCAATTATAATTAATTAAGGGGATTATCTATGAATGTTCTTATTTTTCCGATTTAAAATCGCTAATTTTTGATCGCGTACTCAATACCCAACCCCGGAGCACGCGTTTCAATTTTAACACCGTAAGGGAAGGGTTAAAAGAGTTCCAGCCTCTTTATTTATTTTAAACCTTGTTTAAACATTTACCTTCTTCTTCTTCGTATATCATGTGCAGCATCTTTGACGTTCACAATCACTCTTGAGAGAACATCTCTTTTTTGCGGCGCATGGAACAACTTCTCAACTGTCTGGATACAATTTTCATTCGCGAATGTTATGTAAACAACATGACAGACGCCTTCTACCGATTCCGCGTCGACCCTCAAATTTGTCTAGCAATATTTTTAACAGATTGAAGTGATCAGAGATAAACGTGTACTAAAGGTTTTAAGGGATATAATAAGTGAGCTATATGAGAGATGTCTAGTCAAATTAAAAATGTATGTAGCGAAATCAAAAGCTATCGTCACCGGCGGCTGGTCTCGAGGAGCGTTGGTGCGCTGAACCGGAGAAATAATTCGTCATAGTTAAATTATATATTCGCAAACATGACTTCCAAAAATGTTAAATATTTGTATAGATTAAATATGTATACTGACAAATAGTACGAGGATTTTTATTTAAGTGAATATTTTAATTAGTATGTTCCTAGTATGTAACATTAGTATGTTAGTATTTTTTCATATATATGGTGTTAACATAAGTTGTGTCCGTTTTTTTTTCAATTAAAAAATGAGTACTAAAAGTAAAACCAAACGGTAAAGATTATACGTCATTCGAAAGAAAATTTGCTGCTCTACAAGATATTATGTTTGCTTTTACGTTACATATATTATTTTATTTGATTACAAACCTTCAAAAGTCTTAGTTACTCCATAACAGAGTGTTGTGTCACTGACGAGCTGCGTGAAATGTCACCAGTTCGAACCCCACGCTGTGCTACTTCCCTCGAACGACACGGGAATTTTTTCCACCTAGTATTCGGGGGTAAAAGGACCCATGGCTTCAGTTATATACTATATATGATATATATTAGGTGTTAACATAAGTTGTGTCCGTTTTTTTTTTAATTTAAAAATGAGCACCAAAAGTAAAATAAAACGGTAAAGATTATACGTCATTCGAAAGAAATTTTTCTGCTCTACAAGATATTGTGTTTGCTTTTACGTTATATGTATTTTATTTGATTACAAGCCTTCAAAATGGAATGTCAAGTAGACGAAAGTGAGCATTTTCGACACTTCCAGTGGACTTCGATGAGGACTGCTTAAACCATATTATTCATGAAGATCCCCTTCAAATCACCGTAGAATTGGCTGAGCAGATGAATTGTAGTCATATCACTGTAAACCTCCATTTTAAATCAATGGGAAAAGTTCAGAAGCTCGGCGCTTGGATTCCACATGTTTTGAGTGAAAACAACAAAAATCAACGTTCGATCATTTCTGCTGGTTTGCTCGCGCGTCATCGAGCTACGCATGGCCACAAAGCAAAGGTTCTTTGACCGCATCATTACTGGTGATGAAAAATGGTGCCTTTATGTGAATATGAAGAAACGGAAAGAATGGGTGAGCTATGGTCAACAAGTAACGCACAGAGCGAAACAAGGTTTGCATCCGCGCAAGACGATGATTTGCATCTGGTGGGGTTGGCAAGGCGTCATCCACTACGAGATACTTGAACGTAATCAGATAGTCAACGCGGAGCTATATATTCTGCAAATGCAGCGGCTCAACACTGCAATTCAACAAAAAAGGCCGGATCGGCAATATGAAGTTATTCTGCAACACGATAACGCCCGCCTTCATATCGCCAACATTAAGAAAAATGCCATTCAAACACTTGGTTCGGAAGTCCTGCAATGGTTTGAAAATGGTGAGGAAAAATGTTTGAAGGGGATCTTCATGAATAATATGGTTTAAGCGGTCTTCATCGAAGTCCACTGGTCGTCCAGAACGCTCCATATATTTCAGGTCGAAATTACCATCTTTGAAACGCAAAAACCATCGACGAGCTATCCTTTAATTCATAGAATCTTTACCGTACACTTCGAAAATATCGCGAGTAGCTTTGACAGCTTTATTCCCTCGATTGAACGTGAACAGAAGGAGGTGTCGAAAATGCTCACTTTCGTCTACTTGACATTCCATTTTGAAGGCTTGTAATCAAATAAAATAATATATGTAACATAAAAGCAAACACAATATCTTGTAGAGCAGAAAATTTCCTTCCGAATGCCGTATAACCTTTACCATTTTGTTTTACTTTTGGAGCTCATTTTTAAATTTGGAAAAAAACGGACACAACTTATGTTAACACCTAATACTTTAAGATCTATTATTTTGAACGCATTTTTTTGTTCAGTTCAAAAGATTCCTTAAAAAATGTAAGACAAGGGTTTCACTGTATACACATTCAAAAGGGGTGCAAGGCTATGGAAGGTAACTTAATTCATTCGTATGGTTCCCATCGACAGTGAATGAATTGATGATACAGATATGTGGATGACCTCCGTTGTCTTGTTGATAAGACGTCTGTTTTCCTATTTAGGTTTAATTTTCGATGGTGCCTAATTAACAGGTTGGCCCAAAAAAAATTGTTTCAACAGTTATTTATCTATCATTTAGATTTTAGATTATTTTTTCTTCCCAGTGTCATGTCAGGTCCCCCCAACGTTGAATATCACCTGAGAGTAGACATCTTTGTCCCCGGCAGTCTGAAAAAGTTCTCCAACACTCCTTATGCCAGTCCAATCACGTATATTACGAAGCCAGGAGATTTGCCTCCTGCCAACACCTCTTCGGCCTTCTATTTTGCCTTGGATGATCAGGTGCAGTAATTTGTACTTTGCTCCTCTAAGTACATGACCGAAATAGGACACCTTTCGGATTTTAATATTAGTTAGCAACTCTCTATCAACTTTGGCTCTTTGAAGAACCCTCGTGTTGCTGACCATATCCGTCCAGGGTATCCGTAGCATTCTCCGGTGCATCCACATTTCGAATGCTTCCAGTAGGTTCATACTACCAACTTTGAGGGTCCATGATTCCACTCCATGCAATAACACTGACCAAACGCAGCATTTGACTAACCGTTGTCGAAGTTTCAAGTTTAGATTATCATCGCAGAATGCGCTTCTCATTTTATTGAAAGCCGCACGAGATGATTCAATTCTGCACTTGACTTCGGTTTCTGTTCGATTTTAGATTAAACAACATTTATTCTCAGATTTTTATTCACATCTCTGATACAATTAACTTGTATCAAACTATAAAATTCACCTTTATGAGATTTAGCAACATCGCACGCTATATTGTAAGTTACAAAGAATGCCGCGATCGACAAGGTATTGCTTTGCTTTGTTCGATCGACCTGGCCATACCTGTACCATACCTGATGTTAAAAATGATGTGTGATGCGTTGGTATACAAAGGATTCTGCCGTCACCATGATCGAACGAACAGTTCATGTTAAAAAATAGACGTATGAAATAATCAAAACCCATCTAGGGTTGTTCTGTCACCTGATAAACCTTGAATCTGAGAGAATCTCTAAAGAAGGGTCCTTATTGTTCCTGTTTTCAAAACCCCGTGAGAACTCGCCGCTGGCAACACTGATCAAGCTGGGGTCGTGTGGAAAGTGGTCTACTGCTATCAACCCTTAGTGGTAGGGACTTGATGAAGGGTTAAAATGAAAGAAGGGGTTGAGAACGTTTCGATGTCATGTGAAAAATCAGTTTCATGGTTTTAAAACACACGAGTTAATGGATCTTTAAGAATTGCTTATGTTAATAAATTAATCTTGAAATCAATTAAATCAGGAATATCTTTCAATATGGCTTCCTTAATTCTATTTCCACGTTTCGTTCAAATGATCAAATACACTTATCACGAGGGGACGCTATGAGATGAGCCCAGACCTTTTGATAGCTTCTCTCTTAAATGTGTTTTCTGTTATTAATCTTGAAATATACGAGTACATGTGATTTTGAGATGTATTTAAATATATTGTTTAATCAAAAACCGTTTATTCCACTTTTTGTAACGGTATAACCCTACCGTTTTCAAGGCTTTCACCTCATCATCAGGGGAACACAAACAAGACTCTCCTGATGAGCTCCTGGATTTTCAGAAATGTTGAGACTTAATTTTAAGGATCAAATACGCATATCACGAGGAGATATTATGAGATGAGCCCAGACCTTTTGAAAGCTTCTCTCTTAATCTTGATATATTCTGCTATTAATCTTGATATATACGAGTACATATGATTTTGAGATGTACAATATTTAAATATATTGTTTAATCAAACATCGTTTACTCCTATTTTTGTAACGGTATAACCTTACCGGTTTCAAGGTTTTCATCTCATCATCAGGGGAACACAAACAAGACTCCCCTGATGAGCTTCCTTAATTCTGTTTCCAAATTCACATTTCGTTTTAATGATCAAATACACATATCACGAGGAGATACTATGAGATGAGCCCAGACCTTTTGAAAGCTTTTCTCTTAAATGTATTTTCTATTAATCTTGAGATATACGAGTACATGTGACTTTAAGATGTATTTAAATAAATTGTTTTATCGAACACCGTTTATTCTACTTTATACAACGGTATAACCCTACCGATTTCAAGGCTTTCACCTCATCATCAGGGGAACACAAACAAGACTCCCCTGATCATTGTAGATACCGGACTATCTACAATGACTTTTGCATCGTGCGTCAGAGACGACGCTCTACAAAGCCGAAGTAAGCCGAT
Organism: Odontocerum albicorne; assembly: GCA_949825065.1. NCBI lineage: Eukaryota > Metazoa > Arthropoda > Insecta > Trichoptera > Odontoceridae > Odontocerum > Odontocerum albicorne. The sequence continues at coordinate 6,510,048 of OX463863.1, read as the reverse complement.
TATGGCCGACAGTCTCTTTCTTAAGCCCGATGTGTATTACTTACCATCGGGTACTGAACATACTATGTTACTATCAATAAACCTACTCGTATTTTTATTTATTTATTATCCCATCGTGTCCATTTACGTGGTAGGCAGAAAGAACAGTTCTCCAAACTTTTCTATCTAAGCGCACACCTTTCGTTTCCTCCACATTCATATATCTCGTCATACATAATCTTCTATTATTCTCACTTTATATTCTTTAAAAGTCTAGTCCATTTGATTCAGACGCGTTTTTTTCAGTTTAAATCTTTCACGCACACCTTACACTTCTGACTTGTATACTCGCTTATTCATTCTCTCCACATGTCCTAACCATATTAAGGTTCCTTTTTTCGTCTTACTGAAAATATCAATTTTATCCATGTATTAATTTCTGATGTATTCATTCCGCCTTCTTTCATACATTGACACTCCACATGTTTTTGTACACGCATCTCTACAGCATTAATCTTACTCTTATCCTTCTTCTGCCAAGTTCAAGTTTTACTTATATACAATACATAAGGATACCAATGATTTCGGTCATATCTATTCTTAAAAAAAATACATCAAAGTGGGCACCAGCACACTATTATGTATTATCGTTATAACTACTGTTGATATTGCGCGGTTTTAGTATGGTAAAATAATACCAGGGTAAGTACACTACCCGGCGGTAAGTAATACACATCGAGCTTAAGAACGAGTCTACCCTCCTTCCAATGTCCCTTTCAACTCCCTTTATACGTAAACATACTGCCCAGATAACAAAACACATCAACCTGTGGGCACCAACGTACTATTATGAATTTCCCATAGCATTTACAATTGATATTGCGCGGTTGTAGTACATAACATTAAGCGTTCCGTCAACCTTTGCTGTTCACTGTCACTACTACCCTTCTTCCAATGTCCCTTTCAACACCCCTTATCACACGTAAACATACTGCCCAGATAACAAAACACATCAACCTGTGGGCACCAACGTACTATTATGAATTTCCCATAGCATTTACAATTGATATTGCGCGGTTGTAGTACATAACATTAAGCGTTCCGTCAACCTTTGCTGTTCACTGTCACTACTACCCTTCTTCCAATGTCCCTTTCAACACCCCTTATCACACGTAAACATACTGCCCAGATAACAAAACACATCAACCTGTGGGCACCAACGTACTATTATGAATTTCCCATAGCATTTACAATGGATATTGCGCGGTTGTAGTACATAACATTAAGCGTTCCGTCAACCTTTGCTGTTCACTGTCACTACTACCCTTCTTCCAATGTCCCTTTCAACACCCCTTATCACACGTAAACATACTGCCCAGATAACAAAACACATCAACCTGTGGGCACCAACGTACTATTATGAATTTCCCATAGCATTTACAATGGATATTGCGCGGTTGTAGTACATAACATTAAGCGTTCCGTCAACCTTTGCTGTTCACTGTCACTACTACCCTTCTTCCAATGTCCCTTTCAACACCCCTTATCACACGTAAACATACTGCCCAGATAACAAAACACATCAACCTGTGGGCACCAACGTACTATTATGAATTTCCCATAGCATTTACAATGGATATTGCGCGGTTGTAGTACATAACATTAAGCGTTCCGTCAACCTTTGCTGTTCACTGTCACTACTACCCTTCTTCCAATGTCCCTTTCAACACCCCTTATCACACGTAAACATACTGCCCAGATAACAAAACACATCAACCTGTGGGCACCAACGTACTATTATGAATTTCCCATAGCATTTACAATTGATATTGCGCGGTTGTAGTACATAACATTAAGCGTTCCGTCAACCTTTGCTGTTCACTGTCACTACTACCCTTCTTCCAATGTCCCTTTCAACACCCCTTATCACACGTAAACATACTGCCCAGATAACAAAACACATCAACCTGTGGGCACCAACGTACTATTATGAATTTCCCATAGCATTTACAATGGATATTGCGCGGTTGTAGTACATAACATTAAGCGTTCCGTCAACCTTTGCTGTTCACTGTCACTACTACCCTTCTTCCAATGTCCCTTTCAACACCCCTTATCACACGTAAACATACTGCCCAGATAACAAAACACATCAACCTGTGGGCACCAACGTACTATTATGAATTTCCCATAGCATTTACAATGGATATTGCGCGGTTGTAGTACATAACATTAAGCGTTCCGTCAACCTTTGCTGTTCACTGTCACTACTACCCTTCTTCCAATGTCCCTTTCAACACCCCTTATCACACGTAAACATACTGCCCAGATAACAAAACACACCAACCTGTGGGCACCAACGTACTATTATGAATTTCCCATAGCATTTACAATTGATATTGCGCGGTTGTAGTACATAACATTAAGCGTTCCGTCAACCTTTGCTGTTCACTGTCACTACTACCCTTCTTCCAATGTCCCTTTCAACACCCCTTATCACACGTAAACATACTGCCCAGATAACAAAACACATCAACCTGTGGGCACCAACGTACTATTATGAATTTCCCATAGCATTTACAATTGATATTGCGCGGTTGTAGTACATAACATTAAGCGTTCCGTCAACCTTTGCTGTTCACTGTCACTACTACCCTTCTTCCAATGTCCCTTTCAACACCCCTTATCACACGTAAACATACTGCCCAGATAACAAAACACATCAACCTGTGGGCACCAACGTACTATTATGAATTTCCCATAGCATTTACAATTGATATTGCGCGGTTGTAGTACATAACATTAAGCGTTCCGTCAACCTTTGCTGTTCACTGTCACTACTACCCTTCTTCCAATATCCCTTTCAACACCCCTTATCACACGTAAACATACTGCCCAGATAACAAAACACATCAACCTGTGGGCACCAACGTACTATTATGAATTTCCCAAAGCATTTACAATTGATATTGCGCGGTTGTAGTACATAACATTAAGCGTTCCGTCAACCTTTGCTGTTCACTGTCACTACTACCCTTCTTCCAATGTCTCTTTCAACACCCCTTATCACACGTAAACATACTGCCCAGATAACAAAACACATCAACCTGTGGGCACCAACGTACTATTATGAATTTCCCATAGCATTTACAATTGATATTGCGCGGTTGTAGTACATAACATTAAGCGTTCCGTCAACCTTTGCTGTTCACTGTCACTACTACCCTTCTTCCAATGTCCCTTTCAACACCCCTTATCACACGTAAACATACTGCCCAGATAACAAAACACATCAACCTGTGGGCACCAACGTACTATTATGAATTTCCCATAGCATTTACAATTGATATTGCGCGGTTGTAGTACATAACATTAAGCGTTCCGTCAACCTTTGCTGTTCACTGTCACTACTACCCTTCTTCCAATGTCCCTTTCAACACCCCTTATCACACGTAAACATACTGCCCAGATAACAAAACACATCAACCTGTGGGCACCAACGTACTATTATGAATTTCCCATAGCATTTACAATGGATATTGCGCGGTTGTAGTACATAACATTAAGCGTTCCGTCAACCTTTGCTGTTCACTGTCACTACTACCCTTCTTCCAATGTCCCTTTCAACACCCCTTATCACACGTAAACATACTGCCCAGATAACAAAACACACCAACCTGTGGGCACCAACGTACTATTATGAATTTCCCATAGCATTTACAATTGATATTGCGCGGTTGTAGTACATAACATTAAGCGTTCCGTCAACCTTTGCTGTTCACTGTCACTACTACCCTTCTTCCAATGTCCCTTTCAACACCCCTTATCACACGTAAACATACTGCCCAGATAACAAAACACACCAACCTGTGGGCACCAACGTACTATTATGAATTTCCCATAGCATTTACAATTGATATTGCGCGGTTGTAGTACATAACATTAAGCGTTCCGTCAACCTTTGCTGTTCACTGTCACTACTACCCTTCTTCCAATGTCCCTTTCAACACCCCTTATCACACGTAAACATACCGCCCAGATGACAGAACACATCAACCCGCTCCAGTTTCTCTGAGTTGACCCATACATCTCGAACACTCTTTACCAATACTTCTTTCTATAACCATAACCTTTGATTTCGTTACAAACTTTTATCAAACAAAAAATAATCTGGCATATTCCATCACAGTCTGGATAAATTAATCAAAAAAAGTTTCAATCATTTAGCACACAGTAGAGAAATCTTATTAAAAATTAAAGCTAAGTTGCTTAGTTCTATATAGACTTAGTTTTAAGTTGGCAGTTTTGTGATAGCGAATAAATTTAAGCGTTGGCATTAAAAAGATATGAAAATAAGCTGACAAAAAAACACGGAAATACACTTAAAATAAGTTAACCATGGCGTGACGGTGTTCGCAGGGTGTTTAATCGCCATGGTCTAATTTATAAATATTTAACTTGTAATATTACTTTTGAAATTTTGTCGAGTTAACGTCCCGAGTAAACTTTTTAAAAAGTTAACTACTGATGAAATAAATAACAGAATCTTTTGTTGAGATAAAAAGAAACTTTATACATTGAATGGATTATTATTATACTACCTTGATCAAAAAGTTTTAGGACTTTATAAATAAAATCGAAAATACGAGTTTATTCATCAAAATCGATATGGTTCCCTTCAAAATACTCCCCATCGACTGCAACGCACTTACGCTAGCGCTTGATCCAATCCTCGAAACACCGCTGGTACTCAATTTTCGGTATGTCTATCAGAGACGTCTTCGATTTTTTTATGACATCCTCTCGGGTGCTGTAACGCGTTCCGCGAAGCGGTTTTTTAAGTCGGTTGAACAGGAAAAAGTCGCAGGGAGCCAGATCAGGTGAATTCAAAGGCTGCTGGATAGTAGTCGTGTTGTTTTTGGTCAATAACTCATGGAAATCATGTCTTTCGCGATTTCAACGCGGTCCTTTTTTTGCATGAAATTGAGGTCTTTCGGCACCAGTTTTATAGCGACACGTCTGAGGCCTAAATCACTAACCAAAATGTTTTGAGCGGATTTATAAGCAATGTTCAAGTCCTCTGCCAGCTCTCTGATGGTTAATTTGCGGTTTTTGGTCAATATTTCTTCGATTTTATCGATGTTTTCATCGGTTTTCGACTGCCACTGAGTTCTTCATCCTCGACCGAATCACGACCACTTCTGAAACGTTCGTGCCACCAAAAAACACTACTCTAACATTTTCAAGGTCTGCGGACCGTTAAATTTGTTTTTCACATAAAATTTAATGCAAACTCGTCAATGGACAGTTGATGCCATTTTCAAACTTGTAAAAAATTGAAAACACGCACAAAGGTAGATGTACTCAGTACAGCGTAACTTTTACAAATGTCAAGCTATGACGCTGAAATTTGGAGGGAAGTGTCAATGATAGATTTGGTAACCTAACAAAAATAAAAAGAATTCCAATCGGGTGACTGACAGCGCCACACGGTGGCCGGTCCTAAAACATTTTGATCAAGGTAGTATATTCGGTTCAGTTCAGTGCGATCCCACCATCAGGTACGCTGTTATGGGGGACAAAATAAGTCACAATCCAGCGCGTAGAAGATCGGTTTTATTTTTATTTTTTATGAGCGCGAGGTCATGTAGTGACGAAGAAAGAACTGCCCAAAGGGATTCCTTTTCCAGTGGCGACACAAATCTGAATGTTAAAAGAATAGTAGACTCCCATGATATACACATACAATAAGGTGCAGTATTCAATAAAGTAAAAAATTTCAGGCAGTGGATCGGAGCGTGGTTGTTATTGCGACAGGAGTTTAAGTACTTGGGCTTGCAGAAGGGATAACTTGTAGCAAAGGTTTTGTGTGAACTCTTGAGTGTGGCGTGTTTTTGGTGATTATGTGCGGCACATTATGGGATATTTTTTTTAGTCTGTCTGGAGTGATGAAGTGTTAAGGCTTTGATTCGCGTGATGTGTACATGTGTAATTGAGTGTCACTGTTTGTCAGGTTGACGAGAGTATTATTTTTCCATGTTACGAGTTTATATCCTCAGTAAGATACACAGATTCCAATTCTTGTAATCATCTCAGCCTCGCATCCTTCATTGTTGCTAATACTAGAGCCTAAGCTAAGAAAACTGTCCCTTCTGATACTTTCTTTTTGAGTATATATGGTATAAACGATCCTTCAAATTGAGCGGTTTTTTAATTCTTGGATAAAACACAGATGGCGTCGCAAACTTGCCTGGATCTTATGACATTTGAGAAGTGTAATGTATAACATTTATAATAATGGAGTCGTATACAGTACAACAACGCGTTCAAAGTGTTGAATTACTTTATGTATTGTAATCTCCGGAAACGGTGATGTTAATTGCCCACCAAGATCATGTGATCTGACACCGTTGGACTATTTTCTCTGGGGTTACGTGAAAAACCAGGTCTACAAAAATGACCCCCGATCAATTCCTGAGCTGAAGGACGAAATTATTCGCGTTATCGGTGAGTTAGAACCGCAATTATGCCAAAATGTTATCGAAAATTTTGACTGAAGAGTGAACATCTGTGGAGCTGCAAGAGATGGACATTTGGCGTATATTGTTCTTTTGTGTTTAAATGTCATACATTATACTTCAATGACCGATAAAAAGTTTTTTAAATAAAAACAAATTGTGTGTTTTATTCAAGAGTAAAAAAAATTGAATGAAATAAACCGCTCAATTTGAAAGACCCTTTTATATGTTTAAGGGTTCCATTAACTTTCTTTCCTTCCGTTATACCTTGTTTGATATCTCTCGTAAGTATTTCACTAACTGAGAAAATACTACCAAAATAGCAGAATACTTCAACTTGCGCAGTAAATGTGTATTTTATTTGTAAATAAATAAAAATAAAAAAAAAAAATTGATGGTTGACGTACCCTGTCATTGGACGATATAAAAAAGGAAAAAATATATATCAAACAAAAGAGGGATTAGAACCGCTTGGTCTCAGGAACACGAGCGGGCACTTTGCAATAATTTAATTCCGCGGAATAATACCACCCGGTTCATTAGAGGATTCTAGTATTTCATTAATGTGAGGCTCTCTACCCCTGGATTTTAAGGGGGTATTTTGCATTTTATGATAAAAGGGCACTAAGAAAAAGTATTTTAATGGGGTTGTCAACCTTTAAGTTAGTAAGTTCTCGCCACTAATTGAAAAAAAATTTTTTTTTAGAAGTCGATTGCACACTCGGAACACTGTGGGCGTCCATACACACGGTCAATGACCGATGAAGTGACCTTTGCATTCCTCGACAAATCTAAATAAACAAGTCCAGAGTTCACACGCCGGCCATTCAACCCGCAGCCCGGAGCGGAGCGCATTCCATACTAGAGCGAGAACGCACCTCGCTTGTCTCGTCAGTTCCGTATTTGAATGATACCTACATACAACATTAATCGTTTTTGCATTCGCAGAAACGAGACGCAGGCATATCGCGAGCGCATTCCCGCACACATTCTAAAATGATATAAATACCTACGTTACTAATAAAATTCCTCTTTTTCCGCATTGCGATCTAACGTGTTTTATTTATCAACAAATCATCACCATCTCTTCCCTTAAGGACTAGCTCCTAAAATCTAATGAATTGATTGCTCCAAATCAATTTAATAGGCGAAATATTATAAGAGCTTTTGTCTTTGTTGATTCTGTAACGTAGAATACTCTGCCTCTTAATGTTAGGCCCAGGCCACACCAAAGTGTTTCGTTAGGTGCTAAGCTAGGTTTTACGTGACTCATATACTAGGTGACTTCATGCCTGGCCACACCAAAGTGCTACGCACAAACTCATTTGACAGTTGGGAGCGGTTGAGTCAACAAACGATGCCACTCTCAAAACTAACCAATTTCATTACAACTTACCTTATCTTTATTTACTTGCTGCGCAACTTCATTCCAAAGTGATTTTATTACAGGTACATTTTTGTATAATTTGCACGATGGGTTCCACAAAGGCTCCCTTTTATACACACACAGCTGTTATTAAAACTTCCGTCATCTTGTAAAATCACTTGGTGGCACAATAAAATTAACCGACACGTCTGTTCGCTAGGAGATTCACTCGGTGACTAATCGTCATGTAGCGTGGCGCGAAGCGTGCAGTGTGGCCATTGCGATAGTATGCGGTACGTTGATTCGCTAGGATATGTCACCTAACTCGCAGCCTAGCTATAAGCATCAAGCGAGGCTCTTACCTGCGTGACCGAGGTCTTAGAGATATGGTTGGCCTTTGCAGCATAAAGAATTACTTGCAAACAACCCTTTTTGAGAAATATTGTGCGGCACCGGTACAAAGAACTGTAGCAATAGGTGGATGGCTGCTGCTTGATGCTCGGAGAATTCGGCTCACGGTGAAAAGTAGCAGGGTGAAGAGAATCCTCTTCAGCAGGTAGTAGATAATCGCAAGTAAAGGGCAGTAGACTGGAGTGAACTGAGAATGTATTTTTTGACTGTTGGGTTCCTTATGTGCGGCCAATCGCTTAGCGTTGCGAGTTTGATTTTCATTAAAACTTGATTTAAAAAAAAAAGAATTCTTATCTGGTTTTCATTTAAGGCATCTTTAACATCTGTATGATTTGCTAGACGAGATTGCCACAAGGCAATAAGTCTACTGTATACAATGAAAGTATAATGCAATAGAACAATGACGATAATAAAGGGTCTTTCAAATTGAGCATTTCTTTTAAATTCTTCGATAAAACACAGATGGCGTCTCAAACTTGCCTGGGTCTTGTGACATTTAAGAAGTGTAATGTATAACATTTATGAAAATGGACTTGTATACAATAGTTGTATACAACAACGCGTTCAAATAGTTTAATTATTTTATGTATTGTAATCTCCGGAAACGGTGATGTTAATTGCCCACCAAGATCATGTGATCTGACACCGTTGGACTATTTTCTCTGGGGTTACGTGAAAAGTCAGGTCTATAAGAATGACCCCCGATCAATTCCTGAGCTGAAGGACGAAATTATTCGCGTTATCGGTAAGTTAAAACCGCAATTATGTCAAAATGTCATCGAAAATTTTGACAAAAGAGTGGACATCTGTGGACATACGAGAAGTGGACATTTGGCGGTTATTATATTTTGTGTTTAAATGTCATACATTATATGTTGTTTATAGTTAAGGCATTAACGTTGTGGAGGTTTAGACATATTAACTTATTTTTATTAAACACTGTTTATTCCACTTTTTTGTGACGGTATAACCCTACGTGTTTCAAGGCTTTCACCTCATCTTCAAGGGAGCACAAACAAGACTAAATGCTGTTCGAACTGGTATCGATATACACGCTTCAACGGTTGGGGGGCTGAGAGGTGAGGGAGGCATGGGACAATTTCGGCCAAGAGCGGAGAGATTTTTGGGAAATAACTGTTCAACAGATGTTCGGATCGGTGTACTGTCGTACAACATACATTATACTTCAATGACCGATAAAAAGTTTTTTGAAATCAAAGCCAATTGTGTGTTTTATTCAAGAATTACAAAAAAAAATGAATTAAAAAAACCGCTCAATTCGACAGACCATTTAGAAAGAAATTTAAAAGAAAACAAAATAATTGTCTAAAGAAATGAAATTTTTCAACTAAAAACTCTAAAAAAATTTAAGTTTCTTTCACGAAATATTTAATTAAAACGATTTATTTAATGTAAAGATGAAATTTCGAGAGAATCCGCGCGTCCCATAGATCTTTTTGATCAAATATTTTAATAAACTAATTGATTGTTTAAAGTTAAGACAGCGCAAAGTGTTTTGATAAAGTTTAATTAAAGGAAATGATTCAATATTGACGTTATCTGTGTTCTGTCTCCTTTCGAATGATTATTATTTCTTCGAGCAATTTTAATCGAGGAATATCATCGCCGCTTTCACATTTTCCGCAGAGAATTTTAATCGAAACGGAAATTGAAGGAAAACGTATGTACACATAATTTCTAAGTTATTTAATTAAAGAAAACTTTAATAATTGTGAGTTCAATGCTGAATGTCGACCTCCGTGGCCTGGTGCTCCCTGATGATGAGATGAAAACATTATTCGAGAGATCTTTCTCATACTCAGCCAGCAAATGCTGGAATGAGTTGCCCCTGACCTTGAAAGAAATACGTGGCCTGGTGGTAAGACCCTTGTCTGCCAATCCGGAGGTTGCGGGTTCGATCTGCGTTGGAACCCAGATTTTTTTAAATATTAGGTCCTTACATATGAAATTGGCGTTTTGCCGTACTGGCAACTTTGATCGCAAATATCTTCTCTTTGGTTAGGAATTCCAAATTCTAATTTATACAGCTATTTACTCAAGTATTTGTGTTTCGAAAATTATAATTCATTTGTTTTTTCCTCAATTGTTTTTTTTCTTTGCGTCATTCAGTTTACAAAATGGAAAACTTGAAATATCGCGTTATTTACGAGTACGAGTTCCACCGTGGCACCAGTGCTGCAGAAACGGCTCGAAGGATTAATGATGTGTATGGCGACGGTGCCGCAAAAGAAAACACAGTGCGTTTTTGGTTCCAACGTTTTCGTTCTGGAAATTTCGAGCTGCAGAACAAGCCCCGTGGACGGCCGGAGACCAAAGTTGATAATGAAGAATTGAAGGCTATTGTGGAAGCGGATCCATCGCAAACCACGTCCGAGTTAGCTGCAGGCTGCGGTGTTAGTGATAAAACTGTTTTAACCCACTTGAAGCAAATTGGGAAGGTGAAAAAGCTTGAAAGGTGGGTACCTCACGAATTGAGTGAAGCAAATCAACAAACGCGCGTTGACTGCTGCGTTGCATTACTCAACCGGCACAATAATGAAGGGATTTTGAATCGAATCATTACCTGTGATGAAAAGTGGATCCTGTATGATAATCGGAAGCGCTCATCGCAATGGCTGAACCCTGCCGAACCAGCCAAACCATGCCCCAAGCGAAAATTGACTCCAAAAAAGGTTACTTGTGAGCGTTTGGTGGACTAGTGCTGGTGTCGTTCACTACAGCTTTCTTAAATCTGGCCAGACGATTACGGCAGATGTCTATTGTCAGCAACTGCAAACCATGATGGAAAAGCTAGCTGTTAAACAACCGAGGCTGGTTAATCGCTCTAGGCCACTGCTGCTTCATGATAACGCTAGACCACACACTGCACAACAGACGGCTACCAAATTAGAAGAGCTTCAATTGGAATGTCTAAGACATCCACCGTACTCTCCGGACCTTGCCCCGACAGATTACTATTTTTTTCGAAATTTGGATAACTTCTTGCAAGGGAAAAAATTCAACTCCGATGGGGCAGTCCAAACCGACTTCAAAGATTTTATTGATTCCCGTCCGAATGGTTTTTTTAGTAAAGGGATCGATGAACTACCTATGAGATGGCAAAAGTGCATAGATAGCAATGGTACATACTTTGATTAAATAAATATATTATATTAAAAAAAAATCAACTTAATGTTCCTCCCAAACAAAACGCCAATTTCATATGTAAGGACCTAATAGTATTCCAGTCTGGTTAACACTTAGGGTCTATAAAAACATATTTCTGGTTGGTTGGAAGAGATTGCCACATGGTCATAAACTCGCCAGGTTAAAAAAAAATGTCGTGGTTCTTTGTTATTTCTTGAACTTGGTACACTACCTTGCTCTAGCGGCGGCTAGTCTGGAGGTGCGCTGAACCGGTGAAATAATTAAATTATATATTCGCAAAATGACTTCCAAAAAAGTTAAATATTTGTATAGATTAAATATGTACTCGTAAAAGAATACTGACAAATAGTACGAGAATTTTTATAGTAAAAATTGAAATAACTAATCAAAAGGCATACCAATTCAACGTGGAGTCAGACAAGGTTGTATTTTGTCACCTATGTTATTCAATCTGTACTCTAATATGGTTTTCAAGGAAGCTTTATATATAACTTGAATCTGGGGGTCAAAGTGAATGTTGTATGTGTCAATAACATCAGGTACGTAGATGACACGGTTGTTCTGGCAGACAGTATTGACGGCCTTCAAACCCTGCGCAATAGATAGAATTAATGGAGCCGGTGTGAGGCTGGGGCTGAACATGGACGTGAGTAAAACTAAGTTCATGGTGTTTGGCCGGCAGGATCACGTCTTACATTGAGTGGTGCTGGTATAGAGAGAGTGGAAACATTTAAATACCTCGGAAGTATCCTAGTGGTCTTGATGAGGAGTATTCTCAGTTTTAGGTCTATATTATTTGATTCTATTATTTTCGACCTTTTATTAAATGCAAGTCTAGCCTGATGTATACGGCTGTCGACCTCGCTCTCGGACCGACCGTCCCATGTTATTTTGCTCCCGAGGTAGACAAACTCCTCGGTGTTCTTTAGTGGTTTACCCGACATCACTATTCTCATCTGGTGTTGCGCTCGGCCTACAGTCAGCAGCTTTGTTTTGTCTTTATTTATCTTCATACTGTAGTTATTTTGAAGAATGCTTTCCATAGTTGTTAAGGCCTCTTGTAGTTCCTCTTCACTTTCAGCAACCATAGCAATATTTTCAGCGAACCTTATCATGTCCACCTTTTGCCAAGACCTATGTATGGAGTATCTTGATGTACGGCTGCGAGACATGGTGCCTATCTGAAAGAGATAGACGAAGACTAGAGGCTTTTGAGATGTGGTCCTATAGAAGACTATTAGGAATTTCCTGGAGAGACCGCATCACAAATGAAGAGGTTCTCCAACGAATCGAAGGAGGAAGGCACCTGCTCAGGATCCTGTCCGAAAGGCGTGCAAGATGGATCGGTCATATAATACGACAAGAGGGCCTCTTGCATGCCATAATGGAGGGTATGACCGAGGGGACAAACTCTAGGGGACGCCCACGCCGAGAGTACCTGGAGGACCTGTTGGTGGACGTGCGCTGCTCAACATATACAGACTTAAAAAGAGCCGCACAGGACAGGGAGGAATGGAGGAGAAGAGTTCAAATTGCTGCAAACCAGTCTTAGGACTGCAACCACGGAAAAAAAAATCCTAGTGGTTCGAACACCTCGACCTAGAAACCTAAGTCAAGTGCAGAATTGAATCATCTCGTGCGGCTTTTAATAAAATGAGAAGCGTATTCTGCGATGATAATCTAATCTTGAAACTTCAACAACGGTTAGTCAAATGCTACGTTTGGTCAGTGTTATTGCATGGAGTGGAATCATGGACCCTTAAAGCTGGTAGTATGAACCGACTGGAAGCATTCGAAATGTGGATACACCGGAGAATGCTACGGATACCCTGGACGGATATGGTCAGCAACACGAGGGTTCTTCAAAGAGCCAAAATTGATAGAGAGTTGCTGACTAATATTTAAAATCCGAAAGGTGTCCTACTTGGGGCATGTACTCGTACTTAGAGGAGCAAAGTACAAATTAGTGAATTAATTGAAAAGTAGAACATAACTGAATATAGGTTAACCTTTCCCTTCCTGTGCTAAAACAATTATTTGTGTCATATCAGGTCCCCCAACGTTGAGTGTCACTTGAGAGTAGGTATCTTTGTCCCCGGCAGCCCGAAAAAGATCTCCAACGGCCCTTATGCCAGTCCAATCACATATATTGCGGAGCCAGGAGATTTACCTTCTGCCAACACCTCTTCGACCCTTTATTTTGCCTTGGATACAGTACACACTTTTTTTAAATTTCCCAATAAGATAATTCTCCTCAATAATGGACTTTCTGAAATATATGATTCATTTATGACTTCGGTCATATCTATTCTTTCAAAAATAAAGAAAAAAACATGCCAGTGTTCACGTCCATTCTCAAAATCACCTCGTTCAACAGGAACAATGTGATTTTGAGAATGGCCGCGTACTAGTGAGGGTTGAAACAGGGGAAGGTACGATTTGACAGGGTGTACATACTCGTACTTAAAATAGGAATTAAATTATTCAAACCCCATCACGTTTTTGTTAAAAATTAGAGTACTTTAGGGCTAAAGCACAACCCTCTAATTCCTGTACCTTGAAAAGGAGCGTTTCTTTTTGTAATTGCAAATTTCATAAGCGCCTTTTTGAATATCCCGTTTTTTTAAGGAGTCTACTCGTGTTGATTTTAATGAGATGCGACGCCTTCAAGTGGGAAGCTTTTGAAAAAACCGTCTTAGCTGTTTTAGGATATAATTGCAAACGTCTACCATAGATATCTGTTTTTTTTTTATATCTACGTAGACTTAGAAAAAGTGTATGATCATAAAGAAAGGGAGATATTGAGGGAAGTGTACGAAGAAAGGGTATGATGAGAATGATAAATTATATAAAGACAGTAGTGCATGTTTAAGAGTAAATAGATGACTCTTTGAGTATTTTGTTATTACGTATATCGGACATATGCGTCACTAAAATATGATGTATATTTTCTTGTTTTATATTTTGTTGTATACTCGTAAATTCTAGTTTGATGTACTTGCTGTGTCCCGACTGTAATTAAATGTTCCTTATGCGCGGCCTTCGCGAGAGATAGTACATATCAAAAATCGGCCGGCCCATGCATGCGAAAACGTGCGAGACATGTAATATCTCGCAAGTCATGACGGCATGCACGGGACAAAGTAGAAGTTTGCGATGAACGATTGGCCGCACATAAAGAGCGCAAAATACATTCTCAGTTCACTCCAGTCTACTGCCTTTTACTTACGACCAACTTCTACCTGCTAAAGAGGAATCTCTTCACCCTGCTACTTTTCACCGGAAAGCATCAAGTGAGCCGAAATCTTCGATTATTGAACGGCAGTCATCCATCTATTCTATAGTCTTTGTACGGTGTTGTACATTACGAATGGCGTAAAGCAAGGGTGTGTGATGTCACCTTGGTTGTTTTATTTATATATAGACTCATGTGTGCGCGATCTAAAATATGAGGAGAGAGGTGTAAGAATGAGTGAAGTAAATGTATGTGGACTTCTGTATGCAGATGAAATGGTTATGCTTGCTGGGAATGGAGGGGATTTAAGGGATATGATAAGTGAGCTATATGAGAGATGTCTAGTAAAAGGTTTGGAAATGAATATAGCGAAATCAAAGGTTATGGTTATAGAAAGAAGTGTGTGTGATGTATGGGTTAACTCAGAGAAACTGGAGCAGGTTGATGGGTTCTGTTATCTGGGCAGTGTGTTTACGTGTGGTGGGGGAGTTGAAAGGGATATTGAAAAAAGGGTAGCGACAAGGAACAAGGTAAACGAAGTACTTTATGTAATAAACAACAACCGCGGAATATCAACAGTAGCAAAAATGACAACAGTGTATTGGTGCCCATCTTGATGCATCGAATTGAAACTTTTATCTGGTAGTGTATTGGTGCCCACAATAGTGTATTGGTGCCCATCTTGATGCATGGAATTGAAACTTTTATCTTGTAAAAGAGAGATAAAAGTCAAGATTAATGTTGTGGTGATGCGTGCATCAAGGAAAATTTGTGGAGAGTCAATGTTTGACAGAAAGCGGAATGGAGACATTAGAAATTAGTGCATGGATAAAATAGATGATTTAAGTAAGATGTAGAAAGACGCTTTATGATGGTTTGGACATGTGGAGGGAATGAATGTTAAAAGAATGACTAAGCGAATATATAAGTAAGAATCAAGTGAAATATTCTGAAAACGTTGAAAGTCAGAGAAATCGTTAAGAGTTACAGGAAAAGGTGTATGGATTTTAGACCTTCGAAGGATGTGTATCGAGATAGGAAAGTCTGGAGCTCTGTCCTCTTTGCCTACCCCGAGAAGTATTCGTATGTATCTAATTTGTTTGATAAATTTAATAAATTTTCCACGTCCATATTTCACATCAGTTTATCAGTCGTTCATTGATATATCGTTATGGATGCAGTGCAGGACAATGGTTAGTGACTTTAAGGTAACTTAAAAACGTGCTGACTGGACATGTTTTTGCCATGAGATTCATTCAGTAAAAGCACGACACCATACGAGGAATACCGGTCTGGCGAAGCTTCAGGGGTGCAAAACATTGGCACCCGAGAATATTCGAAATATTTTTAATATAACTGATAGAATGTGAGAAATAAGTATCATATACGCAAAATGCACATATTGTATAACATTTGTAACTTCAAGAAATCTTCGTAGATCTTTCAATACGTGACAGTAACACATTCGGCTTAAGGTGGAGTGTAGTGTTTATTGAGCATCATAATTTTGACATGACCGAAAATGCCAGTAAAGTTAAAAGGAAAAGTATACCAAACGATTGTCAGACCCGCACTCCTCTATGGCTCCGAATGCTGGACGATGTATAACTCTTACTCTAGGCAAATAGAAACTGCTGAAATGCGCATGCTAAGATGGTCAGCTGGTGTGTCTCTAAGAGACAAAATAAAAAGCTCACGCATTCGTGGAAGCCTAGGTGTTACAGACATCAACAGCAAGATGGAGGAGAGGCGGATGGATTGAGATGGTATGGGCACGTTGGACGCAGAGCACCCGATCACATTGTGAACCAGGCAATCTCCATGGATCTTCCTCGAATAACAACCAGAGGAAGACCAAAGAATTCATGGGTGGTGCAAAAAGATAACCTGATGCAGAGGCACGGCCTGGGGGACGTAGTCCGGGACAGAAGAGCATATAGCCTGAGGACGAGGAGAGCTGACCCCAACAGTCTTCGCAGATAGTAAGTTGGGATGGAGCCAGGGAGAAGAAGAAATTTTGACATGACCTCCCAGAAAGGCTTCTGAACCTTTCCTTTCCTGTGCTTAAAAAAATTCGCGCGTTCCGGTACTGTGTATTCAATACACATTAATACACATGTAAAAATGAGCGATTTAAAATCGGAAAAATAAAAATATTTATAGCCAATCGCTTAAATTAATTAAACTTGAAGTCAAAAGTGATAATAATTGAAATTTAATTGCTGAAAACATGAAAAAAAAAAACATCGGACGACGTTCACAAAACGGGCAAAGCGACCACCTTAAATGGATGCCCGAAAGCTACTGAAGCGAACGAACTGAGATTCTAACATATTTCTTGCGTTCCCATATACTGAAGTAGAGTGAGAGTGAGACGTGAATATCGTCGCTTCCTCACCCATAGCGGTTTTTAGAATGAATATACCTACGTCACACACTGGCACACGTTTGATTGTATTTGTGAATTTATTCCCGATTTTCACAAAATATATCTGATGTGGCCGATAAGTGCTAATTATTATTAATATAATTTTTTCATTCAATGCGTAAATGTATTACGGAGGAATACCTAAAATCTGAACTTAGTATTTAAAATATTTATAGAGATATTAAAGTTTTTAGAAGCAATGTGTACTAGTTACACATCACAGGGAAGGAAGGATTAAAGCTGCACACATTCAGCATAAGGTGTAATCCAGTATACTCGTATGTATGTAACATAGTGTTCATTCAGAGACGGATTGCCACGCGGTAACGCACTTGGATTTAGTGCGGAAGATTCGGTCTCGAATGACACAGGATTTTTTTTTGCCTAGTATTCTAGGGTATAACGATATCACTGACTTTGGTCAAATCTCTATTTAAAAAAAAAATCATGTCAAAGTGCTCCAATGTGGTTGATTCGTTCGCTAGTTTGTATCGGCTTACTCACTTAAAAAAATAAACGAAAAAACTGTACGGCGATGCTTTGCTGCCCAACTAAATTGACGATGGAATGGCGAGGAGAAACTCGACTATGACGCCCAGCAACAGTTAATTTCTGTTATATTAAAATTAATTTTAAAATTTGAGAATATCGATACTTAATATCTCTGTAAATTGAAAATAACTTCAAATATTCATTGTGAATACATATACTACCTTGATCAAAAAGTTTTAGGACTTTATTCATAAAATCGAAAATATAAGTTTATTCATCAAAATCGATATGGCCCCCTTCAAAGTAGGATCGACTGCAACGCACTAACGCCAGCGCTCGATCCAATCCTCGAAACACAGCTGGTACTCAATTTTCGGTATGTGCATCAGAGCCGTCTTCGATTTTTTCATGACATCCTCTCGGTTGATGTAACGCGTTCCGCTAAGCGGATTTTTAAGTCGGTTGAACAGGAAAAAGTCGCAGGGAGCCAGATCAGGTGAATTCAAAGGCTGCTGGATAGTATTCGTTTTGTTTTTGGTCAAAAACTCATGGAAATCATGTCTTTCGCAATTTCAATGCGGTCCTTTTTTTTTAATGAAATTGAGATCTTTTGGCACCAGTTTTGCAGCGACACGTCTGAGGTCCGAATCATTAACCAAAATATCTTGAGCGGATCCATAAGCGATGTTCAAGTCCTCTGCCAGCTTTCTAATGGTCAATTGTGGTTTTCGACCAACATTTCTATGATTTTATCGATGTTTCATCGATTTTCGACTGCCACTGCGTTCATCATTCTCGACCAACTCACGCCCACTTCTGAAGCGTTCGTGCCACCGAAAAACATTTCTCCAACATTTCCAAGGTCTGCAGACCGTTATATTTATTTTTCACACAAAATTTAATACAAACTCGTTGATGCACAGTTGATGCCATTTTCAAACTTGTAAAAAATCGAAAACACGCACAAAGGTAGATGTACTCAGTACAGCGTAGCTTTTTCAAATGTCAAGCTATGACGCTGAAATTTGCAGGAAAGTGTCAATGATAGATGTGGTAACCTAACAAAAAAAAAAAGAATTTCAATCGGGTGACTGACAGCGCCACAAGGTGACCGGTCCTAAAACTGTTTGATCAAGGTAGTAATATTTAATTTTGAAGTATACGATATTTTAAACAGCTTTCCAACTAAAATGACGATGGAACAATAAGAGAATCCTCGACTACGATGCACAGTAACGACGATGAAGGATCTTCATTGGCAGCCCTCAGCTTCTCTGTAAATTCAGCACTGAATTACTTCCTCCAATATTACTTGATGGCTCTATCATACCATTACATAAAACTGTTAAAAACCTAGGAGTGCTAATAGATAACACTGTCTCATGGCGAGATCAAATAAATGCGGTAAGCCGAAGGATCTTCTTCAGCTTTCATTCCCTTAAAGTGTTGCAAAGATTCCTACCAACTAAAACCAACATTTTACTCGTACAATCTCTGCTCTTTCCGATTCTGGACTATGCGGACGTATGTTACTTGGATGTTACAGAGGAACAGCTGGACAAATAACAGCGTCTTCAAAATGTGTGTCTAAGATTTATTTTCAACCTACGTAAGTACGATCATATAACTTCATACTAGAAGGCATTGAACTGGATGAATGTTAAAAAAAGACGCCAAATTCACATACTGTCTCTATTGTACAATATAATATCCTTAACTGTCCCGCCACTCCCTCTTATCTCGCTTAAAATTTTCAACGTCTTTCCAATCATGGATTAGCGCTACGCTCAAACAGAGATTGTCTATTGGCCTTTCCAGTTCACCGCTCTTCTTTTTTTACGTCGTCCTTTACTGTCCATGCAGTGAGACTCTGGAATCAGTTACAAACCAATGGAAGACTCGCTCCGTCCTTGGCATACTTTAAGAAGCGACTAAAAAAAACTCTTAATTTCTTGTCAGTAAAATAACGTGTTTCATTCCTGATTTTTCTTTTCCTTTCCTCTCCACCATTCTTTCATTTATTTTTGATTGATGATATCTCACTTTATATGAAAAATAATGTTCAGGTGATTGATTCGAGTTTGTGGGGTTCGTGGGCATATGCTCACGTGTGTTTATGGATTTCGTGGGGATGGATAGTCATTTGAATGATTTATTCAACCACGTAACTTGCTTCATTTACTTCTGTCTGTTTGGTTGGAAGAGATTGCCGCCTGGCAATACACCCGCCAGATTGTATTTGCGATAAAAGTGTTAAATAAATAAATAAGGATAAGAAAACATTTGAAATAAAATAAAATAAAAGATTGCCAACAACTGGCGGTGCAATACGAAGAAATGCAATCTGAGTTCACCGATTCGAGAGCGATGCGGGTTGCGCAGGGGGCAGACAGGATTCGTGAATGGAGAGCAAAAGTAGCAATGCGCTCAATGGGACAGGATTCGCTGCATGGTGTTATGTGGTGGGGGAACTGCCGTATTCTGCAGTCTAACGAACCTGGACATGTATCGACCAACGCCGCAAAAGTTATTAAAACGAAACCTCGAGAGGAATTATATCTAGAAATAAAAAAAGACAAAAAAGATAAACTCTTATCGATTCATAACCATCCACTTGTTGTGTAACTCAAGACTGAGCATCGTGACTCCAATGATGACCTCTGACGAATCCTCAACTCTAAGACCTCGGCCACACAGATAGGAGCCTCGCTCGATGCTTAGAGGTACGCTGCGAGTTAGGCGACATATCTTAGCGAACCAACGCACCGCATACTATCGCAATGGCCATACTGTACACTTTGCGCCACGCTACACGACGATTAGTCACCGAATGAATCTCCTAGCGAACAGACGTGTTGGTTAATTTGAATGTGTCACCGTGGTTTTAGAAGATGGGGGAAGTTTTAATAACAGCTGTGTGTATAAAAGGGAGCCTTTGTGGAACCCATCGAGCAAATTATACAAAAATGCACCTGTAATAAAATCACTTTGGAATGAAGTTGCACAGAAAGTAAATAAAGATAAGGTAAATTGTAATGAAATTGGTTAGTTTTGAGAGTGGCATCGTTTGTTGATTCAACCGCTCCCAAATTTCAAATGAATTTGTGCGAAGCACTTTGGTGTGGCCATGAATGAAGTCATCTAGTAAATGAGTCACGTAAAACCTAGCTTAGCACCTAACGAAGCACTTTGGTGTGGCCTCGGCCTGACAGTTGGTAAGGGTTGTTCTGTTGCGTCTCTCAATTGGCCAGTCCAAGTCATTCTTCCTCTTGTGCGTCGTCTTTCCACGCCTCCAGTGACCACGAACCTCTCCAAACTGTCTCCTTGGTCACGAGCATTGTGCCCAAAATGTTGAAGTCATATTGTCGACAATCTGTCGGTGATTCCCAGTTCTTCGAGAATGGAGGTGTTAGTTCGAACCATCATCATCTCGACGAAAACGCGTCTTGTTTAGTTCATCGCGCGATATACGAGGCATATCCAGAAAGTAAGTGTACTGAATTTTTGTAGGTTACAATTTTTTTTATTCAAACAAAAAAATTACGTGGTTACCGTAGTACATATGTAAGCTATTTTTCGACATAGTCGCTATTCCTCTCAATGCAGGTGGTGAAGCGGGGTATCAACTTTTTGATGCCTTCCTCGAATTAGTTTCCCGCCAACCCCTCCGTCCACTTCTCCACCTCCTCCTTTACCTCCTCGTCGGTTAAAAACCTTTTTCCACCCATGTGCAGCTTCAGGGGGGTAAAGAGATAGTAATCTGAAGGTGCTAGGTCAGGGGAATGCGCGGGATGGTTCAGGACATCCCATTTAAACGAGGCGAGCAGTTCCTTCGTGGCGTTGGCCGTGTGTGGTCTGGCATTGTCGTGCAGCAGGCAGACTCCCTTTGTCAGCATGCCTCTCCTCTTGTTCTGAATCGCCCGTTCAGAACAAGAGGAGAGGCATGCTGGCAATCTTGTTTTTTTAGGGTCTCACAGTATCTTGCAGAGTTGATGGTCTCCCCTTGAGGCATATATTCAATTAAAATTATGCCTTGACAGTCCCAAAACACGGATTCCATGATTTCTTGGCTGGAATTGTGGTTTTGAACTTTTTGGCGGAGGGTGAAGAGGTGTGACGCCACTGTTGAGACTGCCTTTTGGTTTCAGGCGTGTAGTGTGCAACCCAAGTTTCATCTCCAGTAACGATGGAGCGGAGAAATTCATCACCATGGAGTTTGCAGCGTCTCAAAATCTCTTGCCCGGCATTATTTATTTTGCACTTGGCGGGAGATTGGATTGACATGTTTCGCGAAACGTGTTGTCGCGTCGACACTTCTCAACGTACTGATCTCAAACCGGTCTCGTTGCGGAGGGGAAGGGTCAGGTTACACGGAAGTGTAGCCAACATGTCGAAAATAAAATCCATCCGGTCGTGAGAGCCTCAGTACACTTACTTTCTGGATACGTCTAGTACATGGTATCTAGTAAACTATGACGGCATACACGGGCGAATAAAGTGGCTTACGATAAGGAACGAAAAATGACCAAAATGTACTTTGTCCTTGTATCGGACGTATGCGTCACAAAAAATATATGATTTTATTTGTGTAATTGCTATGTAAATATTGTAGAGTTGATATCTGTACCTATTGTAATGAAATGTTCCTTATGCGTGGCGTTCGCAATAATTACTATAAATAATCGAACAGCCCACGCATGTAGAGAGCGCGCGGTATACATGGCATCTAGTAAACTATGACGGCATACACGGACGAATAAAGGGGCTTACGATAAGGAACGAAAAATGACAAAAATGTACTTTGTCCTTGTATCGGACGTATGCGTCACCTAAAATATATGATTTTATTTGTGTAATTGCTATGTAAATATTGTAGAGTTGATATCTGTACCTATTGTAATGAAACGTTCCTTATTCGTGGCATTCGCAATAATCACTATAAATAATCGAACAACCCATACATGCAGAGAGCGCGCGGTATACATGGTATCTAGCAAGTATCTAGTAAGCCGTGACGACATACACGGGTGAATAAAGTGTCTTACAATGAGCGATCGGCTGCACATAAATAAAATATTTTGATACTTTTCAGTTAGAGTATGTAAGTTTTAGTACCCCATTGCATGCAGTATCTTATAAATAAATAATACAATAATGTGAACTCTCCTTAAGAATAAAAACGCGGCGTGAAATAAACGCGAAAATAGTATGGGATCGGAAATGTCGTAAATAAAGTATGGTCTACCCTTTATATATAAATGGCGCAGGCAAAAAAAGGAGAAAATCGAGGAAAATGTGGCTCTATCCCTCCGACCATACCATCATTGTCTATCCATTACACACTTGTCTATGCCACGCGTCTTCCCCTATCCGCCCCCAAATTTTTTCTTACACTAATCTATCTCTCGTAATATGGTCGAATCGACAAAACGGAGGGTATTTTATTGTGCCAAATGCTTCTAAAAATGTTTTTATCATAGTCACCAAGAAATACCATAAACAAACAAATGGGGAAAAATAATAGATAGTACAATATAAGAAGAATAATGGATATAATAAAATATGTACATTCATACCACCACGCTGTTTCTCTACGGGAGTAGGCAGAGATGACATATCGCTAGCATTTCCTTATTAGACACACGCTTTTGTCTGTTTTATATCCATACATAATTGGACATGGGGAAAGAATAATACGCTAATAAGGTAGTATTCCAATGGTATATTGGAATACTACCTTCTTAGCGTGAGGAGGGATGTGAGAGTATCTTATTATATCTTTAAGTTGTTGACGGGAGCTACACTTAATCCTACTACGCTGGAAATTATAAAGTTTTATGTTCCTGACAACTATTCGAGGTACAGAAATATTGACCTATTTCGACTATCGACAAGTAGAACTAACCTGCCAAGTGCTCTCCCACTGTATCACGGGCTGTCCCTTCTAAACAAAGCCTCGGATATTGACATCTTCAACGTTTCTGATAATGTTTTTAAATAAAGCATTATGAGCTTTCTTAATAATGGAAGTTAGTTGTTTCGACCGAACTATTAACTTTATATTTTTGCTGCTACATATAATGTATGTTATGTTTAAGCTTTTTGCTACTATATATAATGTATGTTATGTTAAAGCTTTTTGCTGCTATATATAATGTATGTTATGTTAAAGCTTTTTGCTGCTATATATAATGTATGTTATGTTAAAGCTTTTGACTGCTATAAATAATCTATGTTATGTTAAAGCTTTTTGCTGCTATATATAATGTATGTTATGTTAAAGATTTTTGCTGCTATATATAATGTACGAGTATGTTATGTTAAAGCTTTTTGCTGCTATGTATAATGTATGTGATGTTAAAGATTTTTGCTGCTATATATATAATGTATTTTATGTTAAAACTTTTTGCTGCTATGTATAATGTATGTTATGTTAAAGCTTTTTATGTAAAAAGTATTATTATTTAATTTCACTGTACGTAACTTCTTCTTTCAAACTTTGTATGTAATTAGGTTTAAGCTGTACATGCTTTACGAAAATTAGTAAACAAATAAACGAACAAACAAACAAACAAACAAACAAACAAACAAACAAACTAACAAACAAACAAACAAACAAACAAACAAACTAACAAACAAACAAACAAACAAACAAACAAACCTATAAATATTATTAGAATAATGACAGTACGTGCATTTTGCGTCTATTTTTTCAATTCAAAAAGTACATAACCTGCTTATTTGAGTCAAAAGATAATATTTTCTACGGGTCACGTTTTTTAATATAGGTATATTCGAAATATTACTTCGGATATATTGAAGGGCACTATAAAAATCAAAACAGAAGTTGGCATATCACTGGGGTTTTGTTAACAATTATATTAATTTTCCATACAGAACAAACAATCTCTCTGTCCTGCACGACATAACAAAGGATGCCTTTCAAAAGCTAAACTAATCACCGAAGACAGATTAAACTTTACGAAAGTTTATATTTAAACCACTTTTTACTTAGAAATATCTTAACGGGAAAACTCCTAAATGAAATTAGTTTCTCAATATATATTACATATTTTTTTCTTTTTTCATCTCCTTGTGGAGACATTCCGAGAAACAACAATAATGAAATATCGTCGTCTAGCGGAGCGATCATGTGAACAATGGGTTAACACAGTGTTTCTTAACCTTTCCTTCCCTGTGTTGGGTATCTTCTACACTTTGCTTCTAATAACCATCAATATCTCTATAAATATTATAAATACAAGGTTAAGATTTTAGGTATTCCTCCATAATATATTTACGCATTGATTTCAAAAATAATATTAATAATAATCAGAATTTATCGACTACATCGTGGTGTTTTGTAAAGATCGAAAACAAATTCGCATTTAAACGCTGCGAGTGCCTCGTCTTGACGATACGTGAATAGTATGCGGGAAGCGCGACACTATATTCGCATCTCACTCTTGCATACTAGACTGAATTGAGAGGAACTGAATTGTCTCAACGTCGCAAGCATAAGCGTAAGCGCCGGGGTATGCGACTGACGTTCCGCGCCACTAGTAGCTTCTAAGCTTGCAAATAGGTTAGACGTACGCCCGTTCCGTGAGCGTTGCCAGATGGTTTTTTAATGTTTTCAGCAAATAAATCTCAATTATTATAATTTTTAACTTCAATTATAATTAATTAAGGGGATTATGTATGAATGTTCTTATTTTTCCGATTTAAAATCGCTAATTTTTTATTGCGTACTCACTACCCAACACCGGAGCACGCGTATTATTTTTATCACCGTAAGGGAAGGGTTAACCTGTTTGAGCCATGATACAGGATAAAGACAAAATCTGCAATTACATATATAATGCCCCTTGTGTGATTTCATACATTCGGGAACACAAGAGACGTTGAAATATTTAGTTGCTTTTGAGGAAAGCTGATAACGTGTTCCCCAAATGAACATACTATAGTTCGGAAATTCTAGGATGAGTCCTGTGACAGCTCACAAATTTGCCCCAATACAATCTTATGTAATGTATTTACATAAATAACTTGCTATTTATTAGAATTAAGGCTTATATTATGTTAAAGTTGATAAAATAATTAAAATTACTGAACATCGTTACAAGGTTGTATTGGGGCAAATTTGTGAGCTGTCACAGGACTCATCCTAGAATTTCTGAACTATAATGTCAGGAGCTGCACTTAAGAACGCAAAAGAGTTTGTCTATCTTCGAGGTAAGATCACATGGGATGGCCGTACAAAAAGAGAGGTTGACAGTCACATCCACCAAGCAAAACTCGACTTTAATAAGAAATCAAAGATTTTCGAATCCAACAACATGGACCTAAAGCTCCGGAAGCAATTGGTCAAAACATATGTGTGGTGTATTTTGATGTATGGTTGCGAGTCATGGTGCGTAGGCGAAAGAGATCGAAAAAGATTGGAGGCCTTCGAGATGTGGACCTATAGACGAATCCTAAGGATTTCCTAGAGAGACCACATTACAAATGACGAGGTTCTCATCAGGATCTAAGAAACCAGGCACCTGTCAAACACCATATCGGAAAGGCGTGCAGAATGAATGGGTCATAAGCTGCGATATGAAAATCTCTTGCTCAATATACTGGAGGGAATGATTGAGGAATCGATTGGCAGAGGGCGTCCTCGCCGAGAGTATCTGGAGCAAATATGCCACGATATGGACTGCACCTCCTATACAGAGCTCAGGAGGATCGCTGAGGACCGAACGGAGTGGAGGAGGAGATGCAGAGCTTTGCTGTTGACCAATCCCCAGGATTGAAACTGAAGAAGAAAAATATAATGTGGTTACTTCCATTCATTTTCTACGTTTACAGTTCACTCCCATATAATTGATTTTCACGACCCATTCGAAATATCAACCAACCCAATTTTGGGTCGTAACCCATTTAAAATTCTAACCCACACAATATATTTTCGCGACCCATTAAAAATGCTAATCAACACAATTTACTGTCAAGATCCATTTAAAATATCAAACGACTCAATTTTGGGTCACGTCACCCTTTCAAAATGCCAACCAAGATAATTTATTCTCGCGACCCATTCAAAATGTAAACCGACCCATTGAAAATATTAACCAACCCAATTTCGTTTCGCGACTTATTTTAATAATTTCAACCATCACAATTTATTTATGTGACCCATTCAAAATGCTAGTTGACACAATTTATTGTCACGACCCATTTAAAATGCTCACCGATCCATTCAGTATTAATCAACTCTGTTTTGGGTCGTGACCCATTCAAAATGCTGAACGTGAAAAATTGTTGGCGTGACCCATTCAAAATGCTAAACGAGACAAATTATTGGCGTGACCCATTCAAAATGCTAAATGAGACAAATTATTGGAGTGACCTATTCAAAATGCTAACCGATACAATTTATAATAATTATGCATTCAGAATGTCAGTCGACCCGATTTTGAGTCGCGACCCATTTAAACGATTTATTGTATATGGTATATTGTATACAATTTGTAATATTTTTTTTGATCTACTGACACGACTGAACTGTGCATGAGATGAACACTGGTGATTGGGGTTTTAATCCTCGGTATTATTTATAAATGATGTTTTATGTAGAAATCTTTATAAAATTCCTGTTCTTTTTAATAAAAATTAAAAAAGAAAAGTATGCAACTCACTTTACTGTCGCGACCCATTTAAAATACTTATCGACACAATTTTTGGTCGAACCCATCCCATTTATGGACACAAAACAACCAACTTTATTTATTGTCGCAACCCACTAAAATGCCGATCGACTCAATTTACAAAATGCTTACTGGCCCAATATTTACTGTCGGGACCATTCAAAATGCTAACGCATACAATTTACTGTCGCAACCCATTCAAAATGTTAAACGATCCAATTAATTGTCGCAACTTATTCAAAATATTGATTGACACAATTTATTGTCATCACCCATTCATGATGCTAACCTACCCAACTTTTATCGATTTGTAATTTATTTTTATCAAACACTGTTTATTCCACTTTTTTTGTGACGGTATAACCTTACCGGTTTCAAGGCTTTTACCTCATCTTCAGGGGAGCACAAACAAGTCTTGTTTGTGCTCCCCTGAAGATGAAGTGAAAGCCTTGAAACCGGTAGGGTTATACCGTCACAAAAAATAGAATAAACAATGTTCGATAAAACAAATTACAAATGGTAGAATGGTGACTGAATTGACCGAGGAATAAAAAAAATACCTTACTCAAGAGTTCACACAAACCTTTGCTATAAGTCATTCCTCTTGCAAGACCAAGTACTCAAAACGTTCAGCCCACAATATACCGCACATAATCATTAAAAAAAAACACCACACTCAAGAGCTCACACAAACCTTTGCTACAAGTCATCCATTCCTCTTGCAAGCCCAAGTACTCAAAACGTTCATCCCACAATATACCGCACATAATCATTAAAAAAAATACCTTACTCAAGAGCTCACACAAACCTTTGCTACAAGTCATTCATTCCTCTTGCAAGCCCAAGTACTCAAAACGTTCATCCCATAATATACCGCACATAACCATTAAAAAAAATACCTCACTGAAGAGCTCACACAAACCTTTGCTATAAGCCATTCCTCTTGCAAGCCCAAGTACTCAAAACGTTCATCCCACAATATACCGCACATAATCATTAAAAAAAGTACCTTACTCAAGAACTCACACAAACCTTTGCTATAAGCCATTCCTCTTGCAAGCCCAAGTACTCAAAACGTTCATCCCACAATATACCGCACATAATCATTAAAAAAAATACCTTACTCAAGAGCTCACACAAACCTTTGCTACAAGTCATTCATTCCTCTTGCAAGCCCAAGTACTCAAAACGTTCATCCCATAATATACCGCACATAACCATTAAAAAAAATACCTCACTGAAGAAGAGCTCACACAAACCTTTGCTATAAGCCATTCCTCTTGCAAGACCAAGTACTCAAAACGTTCATCCCACAATATACCGCACATAATCATTAAAAAAACACCACACTCAAGAACTCACACAAACCTTTGCTACAAGTCATTTATTCCTCTTGCAAGCCCAAGTACTCAAAACGTTCATCCCACAATATACCGCACATAATCATTCAAAAAAACACCACACTCAAGAGCTCACACAAACCTTTGCTACAAGTCATTTATTCCTCTTGCAAGCCCAAGTACTCAAAACGTTCATCCCACAATATACCGCACATAATCATTAAAAAAACACCACACTCAAGAACTCACACAAACCTTTGCTACAAGTCATTTATTCCTCTTGCAAGCCCAAGTACTCAAAACGTTCATCCCACAATATACCGCACATAATCATTCAAAAAAATAACACACTCAAGAGCTCACACAAACCTTTGCTACAAGCCATTCCTCTTGCAAGCCCAAGTATACTTTGGGTCGCGAGCCATAATTTAAGAAACAACGGGTTAAGAAATAAATATCGTCGACAAATAGCTCCGTCGGCAGTGCACAACGGGTTAAATCAAAAGAGAATTGAAGCGTTGCTGTTGACAGATATAGAGATATAAAGCGAAGAATTTTTATCTCATTTTTCAAGTGAATATGTACGAAGCGGATATGGAAAATAAAAAAAGATCTAAGGATTTGTGTGAATATTTCATTTAATAGTGATGTATTTATTTATTTAATACTATATTATAGTATACAGTGTAAAAATACGGTGGCTTTATTGATAGGCAGTGGTAATCTTTCCCGACCAACAAGAAATATATAAAAAAACATCTAAAAATTTGTGCCTATACTTGACAAAATGTAGGATGATTCCTGTTTTTATAAATCGATAAATTGTTTTTCTCTAAACTGACGTTTTAATTCCTAATATTCATTATACTGACTTTCTAATGTATTGTATGATTTGTATCTATCTTTAAATAGGCCAAGATCCACTGTGAATTAATACTAATTACGAACATTTCATTTTAGGTAGAAAAAAATCGAAAATCCAATTATCGTATACCCCATCCCTAGCCAATGCAGACTAACGTAGTGACTTTTGACAAACGTCACCAAATATTATTTGATTTTAGCAAACTGCCATATTTTTGCTAATTTATAACAAGATGTATTCATTTGTCATTGTTGTTAGTTTTATGTAATGTATTTACCTAAATAACTCGATATTTATTAGAATCGAGGCTTTTATTAGACGAGGCATTTTCAAAATATGTGTCTAAGATTCATTTTCAACCTACGTAAGTACGATCATATAACTTCATATCAGAAGGCATTGAACTGGTTGAATGTTAGAAATAAACGCCAAATTCACATACTGTCTCTATTGTATAATATCCTTAACTGTCCCGCGGCACCCTCTTGTCTCGCCGAGAATTTTCAGCGTCTTTCCAATCATGGATTAGCTCCACGCTCAAACAGAGATTGTTTATTGGCCTTTCCAGTTCACCGCTCCTCTTTCTTTACGTCATCCTTTACTGTCCATGCAGTGAGACTCTGGAATCAGTTACAAACCAATATAAGACTCGCTCCGTCCTTGGCATGCTTTAAAAAGCGACTAAAAAACCTCTTAATTTCTTGTCAGTAAAATAACGTGTTTCATTCCTGATTTTTCTTTTCCTTTCCTCTCCACCATCCCTTCCTTTCCTTTTGATTGATGATATCTCACTTTATATGAAAAATAATGTTCGGATGATTGTCCCGTCTTTGTGGGGTTCGTGGTCATGTGCTCACGTATATGTTTATGGATTTCGTGGGGATGGATAGTCATTTGAATGATTTATGCGACCACGTAACTTGCTTCATTTACTTTTGTCTGGTTGGTTGGAAGAGATTGCCACCTGGCAATACGCCCGCCAGATTGTATTTGCAATAAAAGTGTTAAATAAAT
Organism: Odontocerum albicorne; assembly: GCA_949825065.1. Taxonomy (NCBI): domain Eukaryota; kingdom Metazoa; phylum Arthropoda; class Insecta; order Trichoptera; family Odontoceridae; genus Odontocerum; species Odontocerum albicorne. Next base: position 6,479,537 of record OX463863.1, on the reverse strand, counting down.
TAATATATTAAAGTTGATAAAATAATTAAAATTACTGAACGTCGTTACAAGGTTGTATTGGGGCAAATTTGTGAAACGTCATAGGGACCACGCTACATTTTCTTAAGTATAGTAAAAGAAAAACTACGCTCTTCCCAGTTTTGTATTATGCGTTTTTCAAATGAGGCTATACTAATTAAACAATATATATATTGTGCTAATGTTAATGCAAGGTTCGGTAGACTAAGACCAAGTAAGTATGATTGGATCAAGTTAATTATATTTTGAAAGAAGGATATGTAACGAATCAAAGAAATCGTAGGAGATATTAATAAAAGGGTGAATAGATGTGAAAGCGGCCAAATATGTAAGTCGAGATAGTTTAGTTTGCCTACTCTAATAGTGAAACACAGAGTTGTTTGAGAATTTGTAAGGATGTAAAAGAGAGGATGATGTGTGTATATAGGAAAGTCTGGCTCTTTGTATTCTGCCTAGCCCGATAGAGAAAATGAGTGATGATTACCAATTCGTTAAATGTATCGAGCCTAATAAATGCCGTAGAAATGCGCGCTTTGAGACGAATACATGGAATGACAATGTATGACAAAATTAAGTGATTAGGGGTGTGAACTTAAGACTCATAAATTGAGTAAGATGAAGAAGAGCACGCTGAGATGATTTGGATATATATAACAAATGAACAAAAAAAATCTAACAAAACAGATATAAATGCAAATATATGGCTGCGAGACATGGACGCTCACAGTAAATAACACACAAAAGCTCCAGACCACACAAAGGGGCATGGAGTGATGCATGTTGGGATATACTAAAAGAGACCGTAAACGAAACACCTGGATTCGCAATATAACAAATGCAGAAGACGTCATAAAGGTGTGCAAAAGAATGCAGTGGCAATGGGCAGGACATGTAGCCAGAATGTCACACTCCCGATGGACATCCGAAATAATCCAATGGTACCCAAGAGACATAAAGAGGCCCAGAAGAAGACCGAAGGTATGCTGGATAGATGAAATCAGGAAGCATGGCAGTTTAAGAGCTAGTCCTTAAGGTAAGAGATGATGATGATTTGTTTATAAATAAAACTCGTTAGATCGCAATGCGGAAAGAGAGAGTGATTTATTTGGTAGACGTAGGTATTTATATCATTTTAGAATGTGCGCGGGAATGCGCTCGCGATATGCCTACGTCTTGTTCCTTCGAATGCAAAAACGATTAATGTTGTATGTAGGTGACAATTTATTTACGAAACTGGCGCGACAGCCGTGGTGCGTTCTCGCTCCGGCGTGGAATGCGGTCCACTCCCGGCTACGGGTTGAATGGCCGGCGTGTGAACTTTGGACTTGTTTGTTTAAAATTGTCAAGGAATGCAAAGGTCACTTCATCGGTCATTGACCGTGTGTATGGATGCCCACAGTGTTCCGAGTGTGCTACTGAGTGTGCGACGACCGCCACAGAAGCATCACATGGCATCAACGAGCAAAAAACCGAACTATTTGGAGTCAACTTGGGAAGACCTCCGTCCAGCAGTGGATCGATCCTGGTTGACAATGATGATGATGATGATGATATGAGGGCAAGAATTGTGAGAGAAAAATCGCGCAATGTATGGTTGAATCAAGTGAATGGTATTTTGAGAGATGTGCGTGGCCACGCGGTAACCCACCAGACTTCCGAGCGGAAGGTCGTAGGTTCGATGTGGAACGAATAAATAAAGAAAAAAATAACAAAACATATATACAGTACAGATGTGAGTAAAAAACGTGTCTAGAGGAAGACCAAAGAAAGTATGGTTGGACCAAGTTAATGATATTCTGAAAGAAGGAAGTTTAGAAAGTCAGATTAATCAAACGAGTTGTAATTAAAGATGTATGGATATGGGAGAGGCTAAGGCTGTGTGTTGAGAAAGCAAAGTCTGTCGTTCTGTCCTCTCTCTTTACCCCGAGAACGGATATGACGTGATAGCACATATGTCAAACCCAGAAAAAAATATTTCTCTGAAAGGGCACCAATAAAATGGCAAATGACATATGGTTTGTACTGCTGCCTCACAAAGAAGAAACAAAAAAAAACGATTTCCTGTCTTTGTTTTTGTCGTTTGCGTGATATTTAATGCAGGAGAAGATGGAAGGAGTGGTAGGAAAGCCGGAAGGAATGCCGGGCTGGGAGGATAGATTGCCCTTTTTTCCTCGCAAAACGATTACAGGGAAAAAAGACGAGGAAATGAAATGGGCCGGACTGAAGAAAATGAAAGGGTAGGGAATAGGGCGTTTAACGCCCCCTTTTTTCTACGTATGCAATAAACTATTAATTTAGATAAGCTATGGTAAGGAATTCCCTCTGTTTTTATTTTGTGGGTGAAACTTATTTACGAGTATAAGATTTGACAAGGAAAAATGTATTTTACCTAATTTTCTCCATGACTATGTATATGATTCTCGATTTTAATACAGTCTGAAAGTGAAGCAAGACTATTAAGCTGGTCTTCAAAATCTTTAAATGAAAGCTCCTAACTTTTTCAAGTGCTGGGAACCTTTCTTCTTCAGTTTCAATCCTGGGGATTGGTTAGCAGCAAAGCTCTGCATCTCCTCCTCCACTCCGCTCGGTCTTCAGCGATCCTCTTGAGCTCTGTATAGGAGGTGCAGTTCATAGCGTGGCATATTTGCTCCAGATACTCCCGGCGAGGGGGCCCTCTGCCAATCGATCCCTCAATCATTTCCTCCAGTATATTGTGCAGGAGACTGTCATGTCGCAGCATGTGACCCATCCATTCTGCACGCCTTTCCGATATGGTAGTTGACAGGTGCCTGGTTCCTTCGATCCTGCTGAGATCCTCGTCATTTGTAATGTGGTCTCTCTAGGAGATCCTTAAGATTCGTCTATAGGTCCACATCTCGAAGGCCTCCAATCGTTTTCGATCCCTTTCGCCTATGCACCATGTCTCGCAACCATACATCAAAATACTCCACACATATGTTTTAACCAATTGCTAAATAAATGCTGGGAACCAACAGTGCCTTTTTTAAAGAACATATTTATTTTTTATAGTTAAATCATTAACATTGTGGCTAATGTGTCAAGATATGAAATTCTGTGTTCTCTGCCTATTTCACTAGAGGAATGGCGTGATGGTATGTACACACGAGTCTATATATAAATTAAACAACCAAGGTAACATCACACATCCTTGTTTAACGCCTTTCGTTATTTTAAACCACTCAGTGAGTTCTCTACACTAGTTTTACTACACCTTTTCTATAACGATATCCTTTTATATTGTTACATTTTCGAACCTTTTACTAGACATCTCTCATATAACTCACTTATCATATCCTTAAAATAATCTTCATTCCCAGCAAGTATAACATCTGCATAGAGAAGTCCACATTCATTTACTTCCCTCATTCTTATGTCTCTATCCTCATATTTTAGATCGCACACACACGAGTCTATGGTATATATAAATTAAACAACCAAGGTAACATCACACATCCTTGCTTAACGCCTTTCGTTATTTTAAACTACTCAGTGAGCTACGCACTAGTTTATCTACACCTTTTTCTATAACCATGTCCTTTTGTATCGTTACATTCATTTTCACACCTTATACTAGACATCTCTTGTTTATTGTATCCCTTAAATCGCCTTCATTTTCAGCAAGTATAACAATATCATCTGCATACAGAAGTCCACGTACATTTACTTCACTTATTTCTACATCTCTCTCTTCATCTTTAAGATCGCGCACACATGAGTCTATATATAAATTAAACAACCAAGGTGACATCACACATCCTTGTTTAACGCCTTTCGTTATTTTAAACCTCTCAGTGAGTTCTCCCATACATCTAATACACGTTTTACTACACATTTTTCTTAAGTCATATCCTTTTATATCGTTACATTCATTTTCAAACCTTTTACTAGACATCTCACATATAGCTCACTTATCTTATCCCTTAAATCCCTTCCATTCCCAGCAAGCATAATAATATCATCTGCATAGAGAAGTCCACATACATTTACTTAACTTATTCTTACATCTCTCCCATCACCTTTTAGACCAAATGAGTATACCATATATATATACATTAAACGTGCATAATTTGAGGTGCATGGCCACGCGGTAACGCACTGGACTTCTGTGCAGAAGATCGTCGGTTCGAACCCCGCGCTGTGGTACTCCCCTCGAACTACATAGCCACTTTTCCCACCTAGTGTTCGAGGGCATTAATGTCATGTATCTATCTACTGCCAGCACATGCTTATCTTATCTTCTTATCTCATTCACCCTCAATATATTATGCAAACCAATGTTTCGCTTATCTAAGAACCTATAAATATCATTATCTGTAACACGGTATAATCACCAAAACCGATGTTATCTTATCCACATTCAAATAAATATTATAAGTTATATTATACCCTTGTCAAGCTTATCGATACTAACCATGTACTAGTATCGCATTAGTGTCAATTTAACTTCAATGCATTATATTTAAGTTGGCCTCTCGTCTGCCCAAATCAATAAAGATTCAATATCACTAAATGGGTAAGCTGCGATGGATAAATCACCGATATCGATTTGACCTTAAAGGGCAAACATAACATGCTCGACGAATTCCTTCTTAATCTATTGAAGGGTCGTGGTATAGTTATCTTTGCTTTAAATAGGAGGTCATATCTGAGGCAGAATCATTATTCTTAAAGCCGCTACTTTGTAAAGATCATAGCTGTTACTATTTATGTAATACTGTTAATATTATACATCAATGTAATTCAACCTTCATACAAATAAAACTACACGTTGAAATTCTAAAAGTGTTTTCGTTGCAAAAGGCCATAACATTAAGGATACCTATGACTTTGGTCATATCTATTCTTTTTAAAAGATAAACCGTCAAGGTGACAGCACACATCCTTACTTTACACCTTTCGTAATTTTAAACCACTCAGTGAGCTCTCTTAAATCACTTTAATTTTCAGCAAGTTTAATCATGTCATGTGCATACAAAAGTCCTTGAGGACGATGTTTCATTTACCCCGCATGCAATAAAGTGATACAAAATATGGTGTAATATCGCGTTAAGGAATGCCAACTATTCGGGAGGGGTTACCACTTTAATATTGCAGGTTATTGATTAGGAATGCGATATACGTGTATAGAGGCAGTGCACACGTCCCTTGGCATACTCTCGCCCGAGGGTAGGTTTACACCGATGCGGTTTCAATACACAACCACCGCTTTAGTGGCTTTGAGCTCCTAAAAAAAACGAAAAAAGATCAAATCAAGGTGAAAGGCAAATCGAAAAAATTTAATTATAAGAAACTTTTTTTTACATATTTTTAATGACAATGGTTAGTCAAATGCTACGTTTGGTCAGTGTTATTGCATGGAGTGGAATCGTGGACCCTCAAAGTTGGTAGTATGTTATGAACCGACTGGAAGCATTCGAAATGTGGATGCACCGGAGAATGCTATTCTTCTACATACACTTATTTATTTATTACTTTTGTTGCAATACAATCTGGCGGGCTTATTGCCAGGCGACAATCTCTTCCAACCAACTAGACAAAAGTAAATTAAGCAAGTTACCTGGTCGCATAAATCATTCAAATGACTATCCATCCTCACGAAATCCATAAACACATACGTGAGAACATGCCCACGAACCCCACAAAGACGGACAATCACCCGAACATTATTTTTCATATAAAGTGAGATATCATCAATCAAAAGGAAAGGAAGGGATGGTGGAGAAGAAAGGAAAAGAAAAATCAGGAATGAAACACGTTATTTTACTGACTAGAAATTAAGAGGTTTTTCAGTCGCTTCTTGAAGCATGCCAATGACGGAGCGAGTCTTATATTGGTTTGTAACTGATTGCAGAGTCTCACTGCATGTACAGTAAAGGACGATGTAAAGAAAGAGGAGCGGTAAACTGGAAAGGCCAATAAACAATCTCTGTTTGAGCGTAGCGCTAATCCTTGATTGGAAAGACGCTGCAAATTTTCGGCGAGATAAGAGGGTGTGGCGGGACAGTTAAGGATATTATACAATGGAGACAGTGTGTGAATTTGGCGTCGATTTCTAACATTCAACCAGTTCAACGCCTTCTGGTATGAAGTTATATGATCGTACTTTCTTAGGTTGAAAATAAATCTTAGACACACATTTTGAAGACGCTGTAATGTGTCCAGCTGTTCCTCTGTAACATCCAAGTAACATACGTCCGCATAGTCCAGAATCGGAAAGAGCAGAGATTGTACGAGTAAAATTTTGGTTCTAGTTTGTAGGAATCTTTGCAACACTTTAAGGGAATGAAGGCTGAAGAAGATCCTTCGGTTTACCTCATTTATTTGATCTCGCCATGAGAGAGTGTTATCTATTAGCACTCCTAGGTTTTTAACAGTTTTATGTAATGGTATGATAGAGCCATCAAGTAATATGCTACGGATACGTTCTGTCATAAGGGGCGTTGGAGATCTTTTTCGGGCTGCCGGGGACAAAGATATCTACTCTCAGGTGATATTCAACGTTGGGGGGACCTGACATGACACTGAGAAGACGAAGAACTACTTTGATTTGGTGGCACAAATCATCCTAGTTTGGGTTGATTGCCTATTATAAAAAAAATAGTATGTTCGAATTCCGTATTAGAGCGCCCTTGAGAAGAGTCTGCTCTCTAAACGGCGCTATATAAATTGTCTTCGTTATTATTAGGCACAATGACACTGATATACATATATTGGATGTTAACATAAGTTGTGTCCGTTTTTTTTCAATTTAAAAATGAGCACCAAAAGTAAAACAAAATGGTAAATGTTATACGTCATTCGAAAGAAAATTTTCTGCTCTACAATATATTGTATTTGCTTTAACGTTACATATATTATTTTATTTGATTACAAGCCTTCAAAATGGAATGTCAAGTAGACAAAAGTGAGCATTTTCGACACCTTTTTCTGTTCGCGTTCAATCGAGGGAATAAAGCTGCCAAAGCTGCTCGCGATATTTGCGAAGTGTACGGTGAAGATGCTATGAATGAAAGGACAACTCGTCGATGGTTTTTGCCTTTCAAATACTGTAATTTTCGACCTGAAAGACATGGAGCGTTCCGGACGACCAGTGGACTTCGATGAGGACCGCTTAAACCATATTATTCATGAAGATCCCTTTCAATATCTTGTACCTTTACCATTTTGTTTTACTTTTGGTGCTCATTTTTAAATTGAAAAAAAAAAACGGACACAACTTATGTTAACACCTAATATAATAAACATATTTAAATTCTTGTATAGATTGTCGCGTTGTTCGAAAAACATCTAAGGGTACATTCCCCGCTCCAGAATAATATCGAAAAACATAAAAATATGCCTCGTGGAGAGGGTAGCAGCGGGATAATGGGTGGGGTTGTTTTGGGATATATAAAGGAGTGCGAGAGGAAAACGGGGGTTAAATTTTTTTTTAAAGTCTCAGGCTGGAGCATTCAAGGGAGGAATGGGGGTATAAACCAATTGTATTTATCGTTTATTGATAGTCTAAGGGCTGTGGATGGAATAAAGAATGTTTCGTTTATCTAGAAAACGTTCGTCGACTGTTTCGTTACGGTCAAAATGTTCTTACATTGTGGCCATCAACCAATGGGCTATCTATTCTTTGGGATTAAGTATGATTGACAATAATCCTGAAGCAGGACATGATGATGATATTGGTATAATATGTACGAGTATATGCTGTTGCATTTCAACAATCATAAAGTTGACTGTCTACTCTTTACTAACTTATTTTTCAACGTCTCCTGTCTCGTCTCATGAACTAGCACTACGCTCAAACAGAAATTATTTATTGGTCTTTCCAGTTCCCCGCCCTTCTTTTTTACGTCGTATTTTACTGTCCATGCAGTGAGACTCTGGAACCAGTTACAAACCAATGTAAGACACGTTTCATCTTTGGCACGCTTTAAGAAGCGACAGGAAAAAACTCTTAATTTCTAGTCAGTAATATAAAGTGTTTCATTCCTGATTTTTCTTTTCATTTCCTCTCCACCATCCCTTCCTTTCCTTTTGATTGATGGTATCTCACTTTATATGAAAAATAATGTTCGGGTGATTGTCCGTCTTTGTGGGGTTCGTAGGCATATACTCACGTATGTGTTTATGAATTTCGTGTGGATGGATGGTCATTTGAATTATTTTTGAGACCTTATAACTTGCTTCATTTACTTTTTTCTGGTTGGTTGGAAGAGATTGCCGCCTAACAATATGCTCGCCAGATTGTATTTGTACTAAAAGTGTTAAATAAATAAATAAAAATAAGTTTTGTGTATTCTGTGGTGTACTGACGTAGAAGAGGCGAAGGATGTGCGTCGAGATAGGAAACTCTGGCGTTTTGATTTCTCTACCTATCCCGACAGTGAAATGGCATAATGGTGTGTATGTATACTGAATGAGTAACGAAAGATTTACAAAAATAATACATTCAAGTAGTATGTATTTATTATTTTTGTAACTCTTTTGTCAAAATATAAAAAATTTAAAAAAATAATTACTCATCAATATTTTGCAGAGTTAACCCATACATTGCACACTTCTTTCTATAACCGTAACCTTTGATTTCACTACATTCATTTTCAATTTTATTTTTAATTTACTTATTTTCTCAAATATTATTTTCTCAAAACAGGCTTAGCCCAATTACTTTGAAAAATACAAGATGTGTTAACATTAAAAATAATGAAAAATTATATAAAATAAAAAATAATGTATATGCATACATATATACCATACACACAAACATATGATACACATATATTCACAGTCACTTAAGTATGTTGATGAGTGCTTTCTAACGCGCTCAATCTAAGAAGATAATTTACTTTTGCTTTTGGTAATGTGATATGAAATATGTCAATATCGGAAGCAGTCCCGTTCAGAAGAGTTAAGGCCCTTCCAACAGGCATAGCGGCTGGAAGACCCCGTTCTTGCGTATGTTATTGAGAACAGTTCTTGCCGGCGCAGTCTAGTGTAATTGTTAGGAACATTTAACGCTAATCTTTGTAGTAATGCTGGACAGCTCATCACAACTCCTCGAACGAGTCTGACAACGTATACCAGGAGACGCAGATCTCTCCTTACGCTCAAGGAGGTATACCCGAGCATGACCAGCAGAAACTGAGTAGGATAAAGCCACGGATAGACACCAACCTCTCTCATATAGAGATATCGTAGATATTTTTTTTTGTACTTTCTCCACCATGAGTGAGTTCTGCGCCCCCACCGGGCTCCAAATGCAAGCATTGCTTTCTAATTTGCTACGGATCAATTAATTAAACAACGTTTTGAGCACCATTTACTAGACATCTCTGATAAAGCACACCTATCATATCCTTTAAAACCCTTCGTTCACATTTACCTCTAATCATTTCATTCTGTCATAAATATTCACAGACAAATTTGAGGGTCGACGCGGAATCGGTAGAAGGCGTCTTGTCATGTTTACATAACATTCGAGAACGAACAGGTATCTAGACAGATGACGAGTTGTTCTGTGGCGTAAATCAGAGATATTCTCTCAAGAGTGATTGTGAACGTCAAAGAGGCTGTAAACGACACACGAAGAAGAATAAGGTAGACGTGTGTTATAAGTAAGGCTGGAATAAAAAAGAGTCTGGAACTCTTTAAAAAATCTTTATTCCAACGGGAATGGAACCCACAAGCCACGGGTCCCTCTAACTATGGTTCGGAAAATGTAGGATGAGTCCTGTGACAGCTCACAAATTTGCCCCAGTACAACCTTGTAACGATGTTCAGTAAATTTAATTATTTTATCAACTTTAATATTTGCCTCAAATCTAATAAATAGCAAGTTATTTAGGTAAATACATTGCATAAGGTTGTATTGGGGCAAATTTGTGAGCTGTCACAGGACTCATCCTACATTTTCCGAACTATACTAACCCTCAAAAGTTTAAATAAATAAACAAAAATATATATTTTTTTAAATTTGGATTCACCACTGTTTTATTAGAGTTCATTACCGGTTTAAAAAAAACTCCGTCTTCTTCGTCAGGTAAAGATGCATTTTTTTTAATTGCACATAATAGTTACAGGAGAGGGGTAGGGGAGTAGTGGCTAATAAGGGCAAGGGCATAACAATATGGCTTTTGAACGGGACACATATTTATTATTCAACACTTTTATTGCAAATACAATTGCTCGGTGGCAATCTCTTCCAGCCAACCAGACAAAAGTAAATGAAGCAAGTTACATGGTCGCAAAAAAAAACATTCAAATAATTATCCATCCCCGCGAAATTTATGAACATACACGTGAGTATATGCCCGCAAACCACACAAAGATGATGACGACCTCCGTGGCCTAGTGGAAAGACACTTGTCTGCCGATCCGGAGGTTGCGAGTTCGATCCCCGCTGGAACCCAGATTTTTTTAAATAGGATTCCAGTCTGGTTTACACTTAGGGCCTATAAAAACATCTTTCTGGTTGGTTGGAAGAGATTGCCACATGGCAACAAGCTCGCCTTGTTAAAAAAAAGATGGACAATCATTTGAACATTTTTTTTCATATAAAGTGAGATATCGTTAATCAAAGCAAAAGGAAGGGATGTTGGAGAGGAAAGGAAAAGATAAATCAGGAATGAAACACGTTATTTTACTGACTAGAAATTAAGAGGTTTTTCAATCGCTTCTTAAAGCTTGCCAAGGACGGAGCGAGTCTTATATTGGTTTGTAACTGATTCCAGAGTTTCACTGCATGGACAGTAAAGGACGACGTAAAAAAAGAGGAGCGGTGAACTGAAAAGGTCAATAAACAATCTCTGTTTGAACGTACCGCTAGTCCATGATCGGAAAGACGATAAAAAAATTCGACGAGATATTAGGGGGCGGCGGGACAGTTAAGGATATTATACAATAGAGATAATATGTGAATTTGGCGTCTATTTCTCACGTTCACCCAGTTCAGTGCCTTCTGGTATGAAGTTATATGATCGTACTTTCTCAGGTTAAAACTAAAACATATATAGCAGATGACTATTTTAAAAATTAACTTGACTTGTTTATAAGGCTGACACTTAATTTAACCTTTTTTTTATTGATAATAGTCTCGAGAATTTCTGAAATAAAACAGTGTTAAACATTTATTTTGTTAAAAAATTAAGAAATGTTTTATTTATTTTGTTAAAAAAAAATTATAAACACGACACAACAAAATTAAACAAACGTCTTTTCTAAGATTCAAGAAAAAAAAAATATCCGAATCATTCCATCACAGCTGTCTAAAAAGCGCGCGAAAATCTCGCGCGGAATTTTTCTCGACATATTAATGCATCGTAAAGCACACACGAAGTCTTCATTCAATATCCAAGTTTATTTTTTCCTTATTTTTTTTACATATATAATATATATTTCATCCACGCCTCCGTTTTTTTCCTCGCATTCCTGTCGCGACTCTCTCCCGCCGCCCCCTTTTTCTGCTATCTTCATAATAAACGCCCTATTCTGTACGGTAGTAAAATATGGACTTGTATCGCAGCTATGCGACCCGAAATACCACCCCCCCTATAGGCGATAAAAATTTAAATGGGCCTATCGAGGGGAGTTTTAGACGAAAAATAATGTTTTTTATTTGTATTTCTAAAGGAATATTGATATTTTATCCTCACAGTTTCTGCAAGGGAGGTCTATCGATGATAGTTCATATTTGATGTCCATGTAGATAAAATTTAGCGCATAAAGCGGAGCTTTTTACAATTTGTAAACTTCAAATTGCATACCCTTGTGGCGACCGTATACGCGGTCACTGAACCCACGAGACGACCTTTGCTCACCTTAACAATGCGAGATAAACAATACCAAAGTCCACGTGGTCGGTCATTCAACTCACTACCAGTGAAGACCGCATTCCATGAGGAAAGGAGAGGGCAACACATCTTTCGCGTTGTCTCTCAAAACAAAAGAATACCTACGCGCGACAATAAACATATTGTAAGCGCAAAGACGAGACAGCGATATATCTCGTGCGCTTTCCCGCACACGTTCAAAAACATTATAAATACCGACGTTTGTCAATAAAATTCCTCTTTACACATTCCGATTTCGACAAGTTTTTATTTATCAACAATCATCCTCATCATCTCTCCTTTAAGGAACAGACGTTCCTAAACCCTAATATCTGAGTTGGCACCGTGAATGACGGCGAAACGTGGCTAATACGACACAACGACTAACTATATAATATCTACAAAGCTCCCAGACTATATGTACATGTCAGACTGAGCAGATTGAGATGGGATGGACATGTGCAGAGAATGCCGTCATCGAGGAGCACCCAAAATAATCCTGGAGGGACACCCGGGTGGGAGAAGGAGAATGGGCAGGCCAAGACTGCGATGGGAGGACGAAGTTGAACCCGGCTGCTGCGGGCGCAGGATTGGAGAGTCGTGGTGGAAGACAGGAGGAGTTGGAGGCGCACCACTCATGAATTCTTTGGTCTTCCTCTAGTTGTTATTCGAGGAAGATCCATGGAGATTGCCTGGTTCACAATGTGATCGGGTGCTCTGCGTCCAACGTGCCCATACCATCTCAATCCATCCGTCTCTCCTCCATCTTACTGTTGATGTCTGTAACACCCAGGCTTCCACGAATGCGTGAGCTTTTTATTTTGTCTCTTAGGGACACACCAGCTGACCAACTTAGCATGCGCATTTCAGCAGTTTCTAGTTGTCTAGAGTAAGAGTTATACATCGTCCAGCATTCGGAGCCATAGAGGAGTGCGGGTCTGACAATCGTTTGGTATACTTTTCCTTTTAACTTTACTGGCATTTTCGTATCACATAGAATTCCCGTCATTGATCTAAACTTCATCCATCCCACACTAATTCTATGTGTTACATCTGCTGCACGATAGGTCTGCCATTATCGTTCATGGCATTGATTCGATGCGAGATTAAAAAAATATGAGAGAGGTTAACCGCGGATACTGGGAGAATATTCTTTATGGTTGATAGGTCTACCATTATCGATGATGGCATTGATTCGATGCGAGAGGTTAACCGCGGATACTGGGAGAATATTCCTTATGGTTGATAGGTCTACCATTATCGATGATGGTATTGATTCGATGCGAGAGGTTAACCGCGGATACTGGGAGAATATTCCTTATGGTTGATAGGTCTACCATTATCGATGATGGTATTGATTCGATGCGAGAGGTTAACCGCGGATACTGGGAGAATATTCCTTATGGTTGATAGGTCTACCATTATCGATGATGGTATTGATTCGATGCGAGAGGTTAACCGCGGATACTGGGAGAATATTCCTTATGGTTGATAGGTCTACCATTATCGATGATGGCATTGATTCGATGCGAGAGGTTAACCGCGGATACTGGGAGAATATTCCTTATGGTTGATAGGTCTACCATTATCGATGATGGCATTGATTCGATGCGAGAGGTTAACCGCGGATACTGGGAGAATATTCCTTATGGTTGATAGGTCTACCATTATCGATGATGGTATTGATTCGATGCGAGAGGTTAACCGCGGATACTGGGAGAATATTCCTTATGGTTGATAGGTCTACCATTATCGATGATGGCATTGATTCGATGCGAGAGGTTAACCGCGGATACTGGGAGAATATTCCTTATGGTTGATAGGTCTACCATTATCGATGATGGTATTGATTCGATGCGAGAGGTTAACCGCGGATACTGGGAGAATATTCCTTATGGTTGATAGGTCTACCATTATCGATGATGGCATTGATTCGATGCGAGAGGTTAACCGCGGATACTGGGAGAATATTCCTTATGGTTGATAGGTCTACCATTATCGATGATGGTATTGATTCGATGCGAGAGGTTAACCGCGGATACTGGGAGAATATTCCTTATGGTTGATAGGTCTACCATTATCGATGATGGCATTGATTCGATGCGAGAGGTTAACCGCGGATACTGGGAGAATATTCCTTATGGTTGATAGGTCTACCATTATCGATGATGGTATTGATTCGATGCGAGAGGTTAACCGCGGATACTGGGAGAATATTCCTTATGGTTGATAGGTCTACCATTATCGATGATGGTATTGATTCGATGCGAGATAAAAAAATATGCGAGAGGTTAACCGTGGATACTGGGAGAATAATCTGTATAGTTGACATGCCTGCCATTATCGTTGATGGCATTGATTCAATGCGAGATTTAAAAAAATATCGCGAGAGGTAAACCGCGGATAAGTGAAACCGCGGATAACGGAAGCCACTACCTTTCTATCCTTACACTCAACTTATGTGTGTATATATATATTATATATTTATTTTGTTATATTTTCTATCTGTTAATAACATTAGGTTCAAATCCCGAGTAGAGTTTGCTATCTAAACGGCGCTATATAAATTCTCCTTTTATTATATATTTGTCTTCAGTGAGATACAGGCAAAAGCCTTGTTTACTGGGGACACGACAAACGAAAGTCAACAAACCCAGATCCATTAAAATTGTTGGTCCGAATTAAATTGCTTGTTTTTTTCGCAAATTATGTATATTTCTTGCCATGTGTAAAATAAATTTTTAAAAATTAATTATGTTTCTGTACATGTAACGTTAAATCTGTAATTATTGTATTTTTGATAAACAAATACTTAAATTCGTTACATGTTTACACTCTCGTTTACACTATGTTCCAGTAACGCAGATTAAAGTCGGCGCTGTGCCCCCATTATAAGTCCAGCAGAGGAGGGCTTATCGCTTCAGACTGGATGGGGTCTCGAGCTTTGCACATCCAATATTTCTGGACCACTTCACCTTAAAAGGTCCCCTTTATGGGAAAGGAGCCCGCCGATATATACCACTATAAAAGCTAGGGTGACCATGAGAAATGATTATTTTTTATTTTCTTTTATTATTTTTTTAAATTTTATTTAACACTTTTATTGCAATACAATAATCTGGCGGGCTTATTACCAGGCGGCAATCTCTTCCAACCAACCAGACAAAAGTAAAGGAAGCAAGTTACATGGTCGCATAAATCATTCAAATTACTATCCATCCCCACGAAATCTATAAACACATACGTGAGCACATGCCCATGAACCCCACAAAGACGGACAATCACCCGAACATTATTTTTCATATAAAAGTGAAATATCATCAATCAAAAGGAAAGAAAGGGATGGTGGAGAGGAAAGGAAAAGAAAAATCAGGAATGAAACATGTTATTTTACTGACTAGAAATCAAGAGTTTTTTCAGTCGCTTCTTAAAGCATGCCAAGGACGGAGCGAGTCATGTATTGGTTTGTAACTGATTCCAGAGTCTCACTGCATGGACAGTAAAGGACAACGTAAAGAAAGAGGAGCGGTGAACTGGAAAGGCCAATAAACAATCTCTGTTTTAGCTTCTTTTACATGACAAAGGAAATTTATCATAATAACAAAGTAACAGTTTAAAGACATTTACTTGAATAATCATATATAAAATATATTATAATAGACCAGAAAACGGAGGTTCATGGAATAGTAGAATGGATAATAAATGCATACATAAATACCGTACGCTGTGTCCTTTGAAGGAGTAGGCAGAGAGAACTAATAGATCTCCAAACATTTATTTATCACTTTTATTGCCGATGCAATTTGAGTGGCTTATTGCCAGGCGGCAATCTCTTCCAACCAACCAGACAAAACTAAATAAAGCAAGTTACATGATTGCATAAATCATTTAAATGACTATCCATCCCCACGAAATCCATAAACACATACGTGAGCACATGCCCACGAACCCCACAAAGACGGACAATCACCAGAACATTATTTTTCATATAAAGTGAGATATCAACAAACGAAAAGGAAGAGATGGTGGAGAGGATAGGAAAAGGAAAATCAGGAATGAAACACGTTATTTTACTGACTAGAAATTAAGAGTTTTTCAGTCGCTTCTTAAAGCATGCCAAGGACGGAGCGAGTCTTATATTGGTTTGTAACTGATTCCAGAGTCTTACTGCATGGACAGTAAAGGACGACGTTAAGAAAGAGGAGCGGTGATCTGGAAAGGCCAATAGACAATCTCTGTTTGAGCGTAGCGCTAATCCATCATTGGATAGACGATATGATGAGTATAAAAACTCTTAATTTCTAGTCAGTAAAATAACGTGTTTCATTCCCGATTTTTCCTTTCCTTTCCTCTCCACCATCCCTTCATATTCTTTTGATTGATGATATCTCACTTTATATGAAAAATAATGTTCGGGTGATTGTCCGTCTTTGTGGGGTTCGTGGGCATATGCTCACGTATGTGTTTATGGATTTCGTGGGGATGGGTAGTCATTTAAATGATTTATGCAATCATGTAACTTGCTTTATTTAGTTTTGTCTGGTTGGTTGGAAGAGATTGCCGCCTGGCAATAAGCCACTCAAATTGCATCGGCAATAAAAGTGATAAATAAATGTTTGGAGATCTATTAGTTCTCTCTGCCTACTCCTTCAAAGGACACAGCGTACGGTATTTATGTATGCATTTATTATCCATTCTACTATTCCATGAACCTCCGTTTTCTGGTCTGTGACCTCCGTATTTTGGTCTGTTCCCATATTGTCGTTGCTAGGCCTCGTAGTCGAGGATCCCTTCGCCACGCCAACGTCAATCTAGAGCTGTTCTTCCAAGTCAATCATGTGATCTTCTGTGAGAAAACAGTCCGATCCTTAATACGCACTCCCTCCTGCATATGTCAGACATGTGGATCATGCTCAGTCGACTGGCAGTGCTGACGCACGTTAAATAAATAAATAAATATAGGTTTATTGACAGCAACATAGTATGTACAAAATATATTTAAATAACACTTCTAAAACACATAAATTGCAGATAATACATTAAATACAGAAGCTATCAAAAGGTCTGGGCTCATCTAATAGCATCCCCTCGGCCAAGATACACCCCACCAATATAGGGCGAACCCAGCCACGGGGACACCAGATGTTTTTCAGCCCACACCCTTGAACACGTAGAACAAGAATATAAAAAAAATCACAGAAAACAAATAGATGACAAAAAATACATTCAAGAGAGAAGACAGTAAAAGGTCCGGGCTCATCCCATAAACATTCCCTCGGCCGAGATACACCCCACCAATGTAGGGTAAGCCCGACCGCAAGGGCATCAGGGGGCCTCTATCCCACACTCCCGCATATCTAGATTAAAGAATAAATTGAAAGAAAAAAAAAACAAAAACGTATGGCAGAAAACAAAATAAAAAGTAAGCCCACATATACCACCTCAGGTTAACTGTCAGCAAGAACGAGAAAAAAAAGAAAAGCCTCAAAGGAGTCCAAATTTTACATAATGACAAATGGGAAGTGAAATAGTTGAGACAACATTGAAATAGTTAGGCAGTAATACATTGAAATAGTTAAGCAGATTTAAAAGAATAATTGAGGAGACAACGCACAAACACGTATGCACAACCCTCGATTCACCACCAGCGAAAAGAGAGAGAAGAAAGAAAATAAGAAAAGAGAAGCAAATAAGAGACCCATTAACCACTGAGAAACCCATTAACCACCCAGAAGATAACGCTTTAGAGCATCTCTGAAGGTATAACTATTCCCTCGCTCCTTCAAGGCCTGGGGCAACTCATTCCAGCATTTGCTGGCTGAGTGTGAGAAGGATCCTTTGAAGAGTGTTAGATTATGGTTTGGGATATATAAAAGAGTCTCTCTGCTTCTAGTTAGCAGTTCGTTAGCAGCACGTTGACTGTTTGTTTCTCACACGTCTAGCCGTTGAGACGCTATCAGCCCGAGAACAGATAATCATGGTCACCCTTAAACTATCGAGATAGTTCTTTTTAAAGATGGATGCGTTTAAGGGAACACTTACGGTAAAAAGGACGCGGTGGTGGTGTGCGGCCTGTCACTTGAATATGCTCAAGTGATGTGCATCAGAATGGCTCTCCAAGGAGTAAAGTCCATCATAAAGGATACCATCAGCAGTAACAGTGGATGGAATATACAGACTGTTCAGTCAGTCACGCTCCAGTTTCAAACATTTATAATTTATTTAAATAGCATTTTTTTTTATTTTATTCAGATAAACAAGACCAATACGCTTGCCTTCAACATACGAGATTGTTTCTTATGGTATCACGTGTGCTTCTTATGGTATCAGATTGTTTCTTATGGTATCAGATTGTTTCTTATGGTATCAGATGGGTTTCTTATGGTATCAGATGTGTTTCTTATGGTATCAGATGTGTTTCTTATGGCATCAGATTGTTTCTTATGGTATCAGATGCGTTTCTTATGGTATCAGATGTGTTTCTTATGGTATCAGATGTGTTTCTTATGGTATCAGATGTGTTTCTTATGGTATCAAATGTGTTTCTTATGGTATCAGATGTGTTTCTTATGGTCTCAGATGTGTTTCTTATGGTATCAGATGTGTTTCTTATGGTATCAGATGGGTTTTATATGGTATCAGATGTGTTTCTTATGGTATCAGATGTGGTTCTTATGGTATCAGATGTGTTTCTTATGGTATCAGATGTGTTTCTTATGGTATCAAATGTGTTTCTTATGGTATCAGATGTGTTTCTTATGGTATCAGATGTGTTTCTTATGGTATCAGATGTGTTTCTTATGGTATCAGATGTGTTTCTTATGGTATCAGATGTGTTTCTTATGGTATCAGATGTGTTTCTTATGGTATCAGATTGTTTCTTATGGTATCAAATGTGTTTCTTATGGCATCATATGTGTTTCTTATGATATCAGATTGTTTCTTATGGTATCAGATTGTTTCTTATGTTATCAGTTGTGTTTCTTATGGTATCAGATGTGGTTCTTATGGTATCAGATGCGTTTCTTATGATATCAGATGTGTTTCTTATGGTATCAGATGTGTTTCTTATGGTATCAGATGTGTTTCTTATGGTATCGGTGGGTTCTTATGGTATCAGATGTGTTTTTTATGGTATCAGATTGTTTCTTATGGTATCAGACGTTTATTTTGTTAATAAATAAATAAATTAAGAATGAAAATGCACACTTATCTTTCCAGGACAGGTATAATCCATCATTGAGGGTACTCACCTGCAAAAAAAAAGAAAATACAACATTAATATAAAAATGAAGGCTGGTCTGCAGAACAATTCAAGATCTCTTTCTGCTCCTCCTTTTTTGCGTCGTCCTTTACTGTCCATGCAGTGAGACTCTGTAACCAGTTACAAACCAATATAAGACTCGCTCCGTCCTTGGCATGCTTTAAGAAGCGACTTAAAAAAACTTTTAATCTGTTGTCAGTAATATAACGTGTTTCATTCCCGATTTTTCCTTTCCTCTCCATCATCCCTTCTTTTTCTTTTGATTGATGATATCTTACTCTTTTTTTTTTAACCTGTCGAGTTAATAGCCATGTGGCAATCTCTTCCAACCAACCAGAAATATGTTTTTAAAGGCCCTAAATGTTAACCATACTAGAATCCTATTTAAAAAAATCTGGGTTCCAGCGGGGATCGAACCCGCAACCTCCGGATCGGCAGACAAGTGTTTTACCACCAGGCCACGGAGGTCGTCTACGAAAAAAGAATATTTGGCTAATTGTACGTCTTTGTGGGGTTCATGGGCATGTGCTCACGTATGTGTTTATGGATTTCGTGGGGATGGATAGTCATTTGAATGATTTATGCAACCACATTAAATGTTTCATATACTTTTGTCTGGTCGGTTGGAAGAGATTGACGCCTGGCAATAAGTCCACCAGATTGTATTTGCAATAAAAGTGTGAAATAAATAAACTTCCACGATTTCTTTTATTTTTTACGATATTTGTTTATTTCTTGTAGAATATCATTAAGGTGTTACAGACATTAACAGTAAGATGGAGGAGACGCGGATGGATTGAGATGGTATAGGCACGTTGGACGCAGAGCACCCGATCACATTGTGAACCAGGCAATCTCCATGGATCTTCCTCGAATAACCATCAGAGGAAGACCAAAGAATTCATGGGTGGTGCAAAAAGATAACCTGATGCTGAGGCACGGCCTGGGGGACGTAGTCCGGGACAGAAGAGCATACAACCTGAGGACGAGGAGAGCTGACCCCAACAGTCTTCGCAGACAATGAGTTGGGATGGAGCCAGGGAGAAGAAAGAAGAACAATATCATTAATTTGATCCAACCATACTTTCCTTGGTCTTCCTCTTACATTTGATCCAACCATACTTTCCTTGGTCTTCCTCTCACATGTGATCTAACCATACTTTCCTTGGTCTTCCTCTCACATTTGATCCAACCATACTTTCCTTGGTCCTCCTCTCACATTTGATCCAACCATACTTTCCTTGGTCCTCCTCTCACATTTGATCCAACCATACTTTCCTTGGTCCTCCTCTCACATTTGATCCAACCATACTTTCCTTGGTCCTCCTCTCACATTTGATCCAACCATACTTTCCTTGGTCCTCCTCTCACATTTGATCCAACCATACTTTCCTTGGTCCTCCTCTCACATTTGATCCAACCATACTTTCCTTGGTCCTCCTCTCACATTTGATCCAACCATACTTTCCTTGGTCCTCCTCTCACATTTGATCCAACCATACTTTCCTTGGTCCTCCTCTCACATTTGATCCAACCATACTTTCCTTGGTCCTCCTCTCACATTTGATCCAACCATACTTTCCTTGGTCCTCCTCTCACATTTGATCCAACCATACTTTCCTTGGTCTTCCTCTCACATTTGATCCAACCATACTTTCCTTGGTCCTCCTCTCACATTTGATCCAACCATACTTTCCTTGGTCTTCCTCTCACATTTGATCCAACCATACTTTCCTTGGTCTTCCTCTCACATTTGATCCAACCATACTTTCCTTGGTCTTCCTCTCACATTTGATCCAACCATACTTTCCTTGGTCTTCCTCTTACATTTGATCCAACCATACTTTCCTTGGTCTTCCTCTTACATTTGATCCAACCATACTTTCCTTGGTCTTCCTCTCACATGTGATCTAACCATACTTTCCTTGGTATTCCTCTCACATACGCACATTGTCGCATAGGTCTTTCATCAATCTTCTAAAAGGAAATTTATGAAAAAAAAATTACAATAAACCTTGTATATGTCGTCCCTGAACCGGTATAATATTTGTATGTAATATCTATTTTGACGACAAAACCCTTCCAATTCGTACAAATGTATGCCAGGCGGTGGATGTATTTGAGAAATTTAATACAATTTTACTGGTAACGCTACATTCAATGGAAACGCCGTAAAAATAGGCCGCCTTTG
Organism: Odontocerum albicorne; assembly: GCA_949825065.1. Lineage (NCBI taxonomy): Eukaryota > Metazoa > Arthropoda > Insecta > Trichoptera > Odontoceridae > Odontocerum > Odontocerum albicorne. The sequence continues at coordinate 6,458,221 of OX463863.1, read as the reverse complement.
TGACGAACTATTCACACCGTGTAATGCGGACGAATGTTTGCAATAAAGACCCAAGCCACAAACAATATTTCATTTCCACTTTTTCTTTGAGTTCCTATCCTCAATTTATAGCGCTCTTTCGTCATTAAAAAAAATCACAAGAACGCTACGTTTTTTCTCATCTTCAGCCGTTCTGGATCCATCCCTGGATATAGGCTTCCTCTTCCACAACTCCTTATCTCGGGCACACTGCATCCACTTCCCCCCCCGCGGCCCATCTTATATCGATGCTGTTGGTATTTCTATCTCGCAGTGAAACTCCCAGCATCCTTAATTCATGATGGCGATGATGATAAGACGGTCTTAAGGAATTAAGCATGATAAGGGAAAGGGAATATGTTTTATATATGATTTTCACCATCTAGCATGTGGTCTCCCCACACCTCTCCTGCCCGCTCTAGGCTGCCATTCCAGGTCCTTTTTCGTCCATCGAGAGTCAGGGCATCTGGAAATTTGTCCAGTCCAGCTTCATTTTAAGGTAGCTGCTCTCTCAACTACGCCCGTGACTTCGGTTCTCTCTCTCATCCATTTGTTGGTCTTTCTATCTCGCAGTGTAACTCCCAGCATCCTCCTCTCCATGGCTCTCTGTGCCACTAATAGTTTTTGCGTTATTCGCTTTGTTAGGACAGGGGTTATATTCTATTCGTATGCATTATATGAATTAGTGATGCGGACATATTGAAGAGTGCGTTGTAGGCTTCTAAATGTCAACATTGTTTCAAGTGTCGTGTCGCATCAATAGCTTCGTCAGACTTGCCATTGCAGTTTTTACTATCTATAGCTTCGTCAGAATTGCCATAACAGTTTTTACTATCTATGCCTTCGTTAGACTTGCCATAGCAGTTTTTACTATCTATACATTCGTCAGACTTGCCATAGCAGTTTTTACTATCCATGCCTTCGTCAGACTTTCCATTGCAGTTTTTACTATCCATGACTTCGTCAGACTTTCAATTGCAGTTTTTATTATCCATGACTTCGTCAGACTTTCAATTGCAGTTTTTATTATCCATAGCTTCGTCAGACTTGCCATAGCAGTTTTAACTATCCATAGCTTCGTCAGACTTGCCATAGCAGTTTTTACTATTCATAGCTTCATCAGACTTGCCATAGCAGTTTTTACTATCAATAGCTTCGTCAGACTTGCCATAGCAGTTTTCACTATCTATACATTCGTCAGACTTACCATAGCAGTTTTTACTATCAATAGCTTCGTCAGACATGCCATAGGAGTTTTTACTGTCTATACATTCGTCAGACTTACCATAGCAGTTTTTACTATCAATAGCTTCGTCAGACTTGCCATAGCAGTTTTTATTATCCACGCCTTCGTCAGACTTTCCATTGCCGTTTTTACCATCAATAGCTTCGTCAGACTTGCCATAGCAGTTTTTCAGATCCCTGCTTCACACCCAAGAAAGTGTTAAATGAATTGAATACAGTTGGGTCTCCTTTGCTTATATATGTCTAAAATATAACATGTGTGCGTGTGTTTGTCACGCCATTCAACAATTTTTCATATCAGGGGGACAGATTTAATGGGTTTTATTGTGCCCTGTTATTCGGTGCAGGTTATTAGGAAATTAAAACCAAAACCATTTCTCCATTTACTTTCTTTTATTAAATTAATTGAAAATCATAGTTTTACTTCCTTCGGCCGGTAGTTAATGACCCGAGATCATTAAATAACTTTCGATAGTTAAAAAAAACGTCATTTAAAATTCACTGTACAACGGTGGACCACTGGTATCCCGGTTGGATTTTCGATGGTGCCGAAAAAAATATAAAAAGGTACCAGAATGGTTAAAGAGTTGTATTGCATTGTATTACACTTTCGTTGTATATAATACGACCTAGCGGGCTTATTACACTGCGGCAATCTTTTCCAACAAACCTGAAAAATGTTAAATATGCCTTAAGTGAAAATCAGACTGCAATAGAGAGAGAGAGAGAGAGAGAGAGAGAGAGAGAGAGAGAGAGCCAACCTGAAAAATGTTAAATATGCCTAGAGTGAAAACCACAGTGCAATCCTTGAGAGAGAGAGAGCGAGAGAGAAAGAAAGAGAGCGAAACTCGATGGTGCCGAAAAAAATATAAAACGGTACCAGACTGCTTAAAGAGTTGTATTGCATTGTATTTCATTTTTGTTGTATATAGTACAACCTGGCGAGGTTATTACCTTGTGAAATATGAAAAAAATGAAATAGTAGAAAATGTAGGGTGGAATTGAAGGGATGGAAAATATTTCCATTTGATAGAGAGTATTCCTGCAAAAGGCAGAGCGAAATAAAAACATTCCTAATTTGCGATGTAAAACGTGCAACGGTAGTTTTGTACTTCTTTCGTAATAAAAAGTTGACGACCCCTTATGCCGGAAGGAAGAGCGCTGTAAAATAAGGTGTTACGACCACTGTATACGAGTTTGCCTAGTATCAATTCCCAGGGGTGTCCAACCTTAAGTAAAATATTTTTTTAGGATAAAATTTTAAAAAAATTAGATATATTTAATGATAGAAAAGTTATAGTTAAGGTGATAAACAATCTCTGTTTGTGCATAGATGCGTTATCGATCAAAGGAAAAGGAATGGACGGTGAAGAGGTGACCTCCGTGGCCTGGTGGTAAGACGCTTGTCTGCCGATCCTGAGGTTGCGGTTTCGATCCCCGCTGGAATCCAGATTTTTTTAAATGGAATTCCGGTCTGGTTTTCACGTAGGGCCCATTTAAACATATTTCTGGTTGGTTAGAAGAGATTGTCACATGGCAATAAACTCACCAGGTGGAAAAAAAAGAAAGAGGAACAATTAGAAATGAAACACGTTATATTATTGACGATCTGTCCCTTTCTTCGCCTTACTTAAGTCATCCATTTCGTATATGCATTCATTTCTGATGTCTTCATTCCACCTACGCCATTGCAAAAACCAATCTGGCGGGCTTAATGCCAAGCGGCAATCTTTTCCAACCAACCAGACAAAAGTAAATAAAGTAATTGTAATTTGTTTTATCAAACACTCTTGATTTCACTTTTTGTAACGGTAAAACCGATCCGGAGGTTGCGGGTTCGATCCCCGCTGGAACCCAGATTTTTTTAAATAGGATTCCAGTCTGGTTAACACTTAGGGCCTATAAAAACATTTTTCTGGTTGGCTGGAAGATATTGTCGCATGGCAATAAACACGCCAGGTTAAAAAAAACCCTTAGACTCGCTCCGTCCTTGTCACGCTTTAAGAAGCGACTGAAAAACCTCTTAATTTCTAGTCAGTAAAATAACGTGTTTCATTCCTGATTTTTCTTTTCCTTTCCTCTCCACCATCCCTTCCTTTTCTTTTGATTGGTGATATCTCACTTTATATGAAAAATAATGTTCGGGTGATTGTCCGTCTTTGTGGGGTTCGTGGGCATATGCTCACGTATATAGATCCATATATCCATATAGATCACTTTGGGAATCTTTGTAGTAGATAGTATGTGAAATGGCGTATTGGTATCTATGTATGATAATAATGTACATTCAGCTTTTTTTTATTTAAGTTAGCATCGAAAGTTTTGCCCTAACGACGTTTACTCGAGAAATACGTTACTACTTTAAGAACAATATATTACAATTTGGAGGGTTTATTGTCAACGGGCAATCTCTTTCAACCAATCATATTTTTTTTAACTAATCTGTTTTGGGTGAAAAATGTACATACCAATACATATTTGAGCTCTATTTGATAAACAACAGCTGTCAGAAAGTGAGAGACAGTGATAGAGTGACTCCGTTTACTTCTTAAAAAATAAAAATTAACCATTTTGACAAAAAAAAATGTTTTTGAGTATATCAAACCATCCCCGTTGTTGTCGACAGCTGATCATATCGTTACATCAGTATAAGGGATGAAAAATTTACATATAGAGAGGGAAACCGACAGTGGTGGAAGGCATGCCTGGGGGTGGGGTTAGGTCCCATTTTATAAAAGTTACAATACGCCCCCCCGCAGGTGGTTAGTCCAAAAAACCACTTCTTAAGCCACTGAATTTGAGCGAATTTATTTTAAGATTAACATCGTATCAGTATGATTATGCAAAATGTTGAACCCATTGGAGTTTCGTTGAATTTATTATTTTTGACCCTATATTTGAAGTTTTCGACCACTGTTTTTTTTTTATTTTATAAAATTCATTTCTTAGATTATACTATTATAATAAGACAATCATTCGTTGAATTTATTATTTTTGACCCCCTATTTGAAGTTTTCGACCACTGTTTCTTTTTTAAATTCTTTTCCTAGATTATACTAATAAGACAATCGTCATATTTCATTTTTTTAAATTATTTAATAAAGCTATATATAGTACAGTACCCGGCGGTAAGTAATACACATCGGGCTTAAGAAAGAGACTGTCGGCCATAATTGGCTAACTTCGGCTTTGTAGAGCGTCGTCTCTATCCTTAGAACGCTTGACAACGACTGGCAAATCGCGACGGAACACGTGTATGAATGACAGAGACGACGCTATACAAAGCCGAATACGATGATGGCCGACAGCCCCTTTCTTAAACCCGATGTGTATTACTTACCGCCGGGTACTGTACAAATATTTGACAAAGGCAATACCTATATTTGATACACATTTATATCTTAAGAACTAATCTAATTTATATATTATAACTAGGAACTAACTTCATTTTAATTTCGTACATGTCATTTTATTTTTAATAATCTTAATATATAATTTATTAGAAATCGTTATTTAAATCTTCATACTAACTTATAACTAGAAAACAATTCCTACAACGAATTATTTAGCACATACATGTTCACTCTTTTAGGCTAATACTTACCGCCGGGTACTGTACAAATATTTGACAAAGGCAATACCTATATTTGATACACATTTATAACTTAAGAACTAATCTAATTTATATATTATAACTAGGAACTAACTTCATTTTAATTTCGTACATGTCATTTCATTTTTAATAATCTTAATATATAATTTATTAGAAATCGTTAAATCTTCATACTAACTTATAACTAGATAACAATTCATACAACTAATTATTTAGCTCGTACACGTCCACACGTTCAGGCTACTTGCTTATCCGTCACATTCACTCAGACCTTGGTCCTCCCAGCTAATACTGTAGATAGACTAGTCAGGCAACAGATGATGCTTCGGGAACCTGTGCTTATAACGAAAAGGTAGATCGGACTTATTCTAGTAACCCCACAGGGCAGCAATTAGAGGATTGCTGTGGTTCTGTTGGCTTTTATAGAACGGTCCAAGCAAGGATGTAGTGTATGACGGTTTCTTCATGCTGTTCTGTGTGAAGTCGAGATAGATTGATTCAGATCGAAAGATATCTTGAATACCTTGTTCTGCTCTCGTTGATGCTTCAGGTGATCTGTGTTGCTCACACTACCCCAAATGGGTGCAACATAGGTCAAGATTGAAACATATTTTTAACCTTTTTAAGCAGATTACTTTATTCAGCGTCATTTTAGCGTTTTTCTTTTTCAATTTTATTTAAAATAATATACTGGCTGGTTGGTTGAAATTAGCTGGTTGTCTTAAAACAGGAATTTCTAGTTAGTCAGTCAGCGGAGCTATGGTATGATATCTCAGCATAGTAACTAAGGATAATAGGGGAGGGGGAAAATGGTATTTTTACGATTATCGAAATTTATGTCTTTAAACTTTTGTTTGTTATTATTGTATGTTTTCTTGTCATATAAAATAAAGAAATTGAATAGAATATTGTGCACAGCTTAAGGAATACAGTAATTCCAATAAATATAATAAATCTTCTTCTTCTCTGTGTCATATAAGGTCCCCCAACGTTGAGTATCACCTGAGAGTATTCATCTTTGTCCCCGGCAGCCCGTAAAAGATCCCCAACGCTCCTTATGCCAGTCCAATCACGTATATTGCGGAGCCAGGAGATTTGCCTCCTGCCAACACCTCTTCGACCCTCTATCTTGCCTTGGATGATCAGGTGCAGTAATTTGTACTTTGCTCCTCTAAGTACATGACCCAAGTAGGACACCTTTCGGATTTTAATATTAGTCAGCAACTCTAATAAATAACAATTCTAAACCAAGAAGGCTCAATTTATGGGGCCGAAGACAATGTTCTCTCCCAGTCACGCTCTTCAGTATCTTCGTATCATCAATTCGGATGTGTTAAGGAGCGCAATATTAGTGAATTAATTGAAAAATAGAACATAACTGAATAGACATTAACCTTTCCCTTCCTGTGCTAAAACAATTCGCGCGTTCCGGTGCTGTGTATTCATTAAATACACATGTAAAAATGAGCGATTTAAAATCGGAAAAATAAGAATATTCATAGCCAATCGCTTAAATTAATTAAATTTGAAGTCAAAAGTGATAATAATTGAAATTTAATTGCTGAAAACATGAAAAAAAAACATCAGACGACGTTCACAAAACGGGCGAGACGACCAGCTCGAACGGAAGCACGCTGTCTACTGAGCGAGTCAAGCGAACGAACTGAGATTCTATTTCTTGCGTTCCCATATACCGAAGTAGAGTGAGAGTGAGACGTGAATAGCGTTGCTTCCTCGCCCATAGCGGTTTTTTAGAATGCATATACCTACGTCACACATTGGCACACGTTTGATTGTATTGGTGAATTTATTCCCGATTTTCACAAAATATCTCTGATGTGGCCGATAAGTGCTAATTATTATTAATATTATTTTTTCATTCAATGCGTAAATGTATTACGGAGGAATACCTAAAATCTGAACCCAGTATTTATTATATTTATAGAGATATTAAAGTTTTTAGAAGCAATGTGTACTAGTTACACATCACAGGGAAGGAAGGGTTAATATTATTTCCATCTCTAGTCTATTTGGATGCATTCGGAAATGTGCTGCACTATTGGGGATTGCACCATACATCTCGCTTCTATTATCGGTAGTTGCAAGCAACTATTCAGTCAACGTTCAAACTCCTCTGGGAAAAACGCTTGCTTTAAATCTTATAGAACGTTTCTATTACGCAAAACGTAGTAAAAAGTTAATGTATGGGAGTGAAATTTGGATGTGGAAAAATAACGATAGAAGCAGAACAAGTGAAATGCATCCATATTTTGAGATGAGCCCGGACCTTTTAATGTCTTTTCTCTTAACTGTATTTTTTTGTCATCTATTTATTTTCTGTGTTTTTTTTTATATTCTTGTTCTACGTGTTCAAGGGTGTGGGCTGAAAAACATCTGGTATCCCCGTGGCTGGGTTCGCCCTATATTGGTGGGGTGAGTCATGGCCGAGGGGATGTTATTAGATGAGCCCAGACCTTTTGATAGCTTCTGTATTTAATGTATTATCTGCAATTTATGTGTTTTAGAAGTGTTATTTAAATATATTATGTACATACTATGTTGCTGTCAATAAACCTGTATTTATTTATTCATTTATATATACATACGATTCCGCCATTTCCCTCTCGTTGTAGGTAGAGAGGATATAGCACTAGACTTTCACGTCTTGAAACACCTCTTTTCAGCTTCTATGGTGTCTCTGACTTTCCACGTTCCCTTCTTAAAGAATCTTTTTCTGCCATTTATAAAAACATACGTAAGTATACCTAAAAACATACATACGTACAGACCATCACGTTATTTCCCTGTCAGAGTAGGCAGAGAGGACAGAGCGCTATACTTTCATTCCTCTTCTCTTCATTAATCATCTTCTACATCCATACACCTTTCCATTTAACCTCTACGATTACTCTACTTTTCTTTTTTTTAGAATTTCATTTACTTGATCAATCCATACTTTCTTTGGTCTTCCTCTCACACACCTTCTACTCACATTTGATCTTTATATATGTTTTATTAATACTTCTTAATTAATTCGTCCTACATGCCCAACCCATCTCAGCATGCTCTTAATCATCTTACTCAACACACCAGCCTTAAGTTCACATTCATCCCTTATCACTTCATTCCGTATTCTATCATACATTGTTACCCCATGTATTCTTCTCAATGCACGCATACATGAAAACATTTAAAAATTAAAGTCGGTTATATATTTTCGTGATAAAAATGTTGTATGGATATTTATTCAATTAGTTTATATTTTGTTTATAGTCTAGGCATTAACATTGTGGATGTTTAAAGATATTAAACCTCCACAATGTTAATGCCTAGACTATAAACAAAACCCAACTTGTTTGTGCTCTCCTGATGATGAGGTGAAAGCCTTGAAACAGGTAGGGTTATACCGTTACAAAAAGTGGAATAAACAATGTTTGATAAAACAAATAACATATATTTATATATATACTAGTGATAAATACACAAATACACATATATAAATTCACGCTATGACCCTTTTGGAGTAGACATAGATAACAGATCCCTTCAGTTTTTGGGTCTTCAACATATGTGTACACTCGCACACATCTCGCAACATTTAATCTTATTTTTATCATACTTCTCAACTTTCCCTCAGTTCTAATTTCTCTTATTCTAAAAAGTATTTCAAATTGAGCGGTTTTTTAATTCTTGGATAACACACAGATGGCGTCACGAACTTGCCTGGGTCTTGTGACATTTGAGAAGTGTAATGTATGAAATTTATAAAAACTGAGTCGTATACAATACAACAACGCGTTCAAATTGTTGAATTATTTTATGTATTGTAATCTCCGGAAACGGTGATGTTAATTGCCCACCAAGATCATGTGATCTGACACCGTTGGACTATTTTCTCAAAGGTTACGTGAAAAGCCAGGTTTATAAGAATGCCCTCCGATCAATTCCTGAGCTGAAGGACGAAATTATTCGCGTTATCGGTGAGTTAGAACCGCAATTATGACAAAATGCCATCGAAAATTTTGACAAAAGAGTGGACATCTGTGGAGCTGCAAGAGGTGGACATTTGGCGGATATTGTTTTTTGTGTTTAAATGTCATACATTATACTTCAATAACCAATAAACAGTTTTTTTTTAAATCAAAGCAAATTGTGTGTTTTATTCAATTAAAAAAATTGAATTAAAAAAGCCGCCTAATTTGAAAAACCCTATATTCATTTCTCGATCTTTTCGATAAATACGTATAACATATACCATTGCTGTTTTTACAATATTAGCTATTGGCATGTCCCATGTTTTTGATTAAATTTTGACAAATATATTGGTTTAGAAATAAATAAAAAATGCCCCAGTAAAGAACGTTTTCGAATTGTCGACATCGTGAGACAAAACACGCGGCAAAACACATTATAAAACTGAAACAAAAAAACCGCGAAAGTCTTAAAATATCTCAGACTAAATTATTTAAAAAAATATTGATTTTCTATCGCACCAAGTTGCTACAACCTCCTTTAGTACTGAGCCGAAGAGGTCTTGTTTTTTTTAGTTTGTCTACAGCTCTATTGAATATTTGAAATGGCGACAACTGGCTGCCGGTTTCTGGATGCTGGAGTCGTTCAATCCTCGCCCTTTTCTCATCCCACCGTCCGACTGCGGCGCGCAAACCTAGGCACGTACGAGATAATGGCTTCTATCGTACGACGTGCAAACCAAAGTAACGTCCTTAAAACCTGTCTACTGGTACACGTACATTTTAATGGTATACACAAGGAGGCGTTTTGTTAAGTGTAAAATCTACAATAGGAAAGCTGAATGGTGAAAATATATTGAATTAACGATAGTATAAAGATGATGGGAAGGAAATGTAAGAAAAGTAGAAGCAATGGTAGATCTATAAAGGAAGACAAAAGGAACTAAGGAGAAAAGACGATTGATTGATCAAGAACTTAACAGTACGAATACAATTTGAAAATAGTAATAAAAATACAATTTATATAGCGCTGTTTAGAGAGCGGACTAACTTCAAGAGTGATATAACTCGGGATTCGAACCCATTTATATTGACATATATACATTCAGCACATAATAAATATATACTTAAGTTGAGCGTAAGGATAGGAAGGTGGTGTCTGCAGTCATTAAATAAGGTACTTTCTCACATCTGCAAATGTTTAGATAAATATATTTGCTAAGAACCCATCATAAACTTTCTAAGGGAATACGAACTACAACAAAAATTTGTTGATGTTCCGATGGGTATGTGATATAATAGTTATGTAGGGTGTCCCAATAAGAACGCCGGATTTAAATTTTTCGTAATTTTTTTTAATATGGATGGCAGCTTTAAAAAAAATCATATATGCCATCTGTCAATCTTGCAATTAGTAAATATTGAACGCTGCATGAAAGAACAACGTGTTATTATTGTTAAAAATCATTAAAAAAAATATGGAAAAGTTTTGCTGAAACAGTTCGTAAACTTTGTGGAATTTTCGATCGAAATAATGGTCCGTATGAGTCATCGATTCGAAGATTAATTAAAAAAATTGAGGAAACTTGTTCGATTCTGGACAATAAGTCATCCATGCCATGCGTCCTCGTAGCGGGCGTTCAGTCGTAAACATAGCCGCAGTGAGAGAAAGTGTTACTATAACCCCAGGGACATCAATTTATCATTGTTCACAGACGCGCCAACCGAGTGCGCTGATGTCGCCCATGTGAATAGAACTATCAAGATCCTATGAAATGGACATCACTTGGCACTGGTGTATACTCCTTCATATATAGGAGTTCACGGCCATTATTCAAGGCGAAGAAGGCTGCTTTAGTATACTCAAAATATCAACTACGGACGCCATATCACCCATGTGAATATACGAGTAACTATCAAGATCCTATGAAGTGGACATCACTTGGCACTGGTGTATACTGTTACTTTAGTATACTCAAAATATTAACTTCGGACATGCCAACCGAGTGCGCTGATGTCGCATAATAGGTTAGTCCAAAAGTTTGAAAGCGACATCTATGGAGCAGAAGAAAACCAAAATTTCTACGCCATTTTAATATTTCATCTTTCATAAGAACGTCATCAAAATTTCATTTCGATCTGTCAATTCATTCTTTGTTTACAAGCCATTTTAAGTTGACGTGTCAGTGTATTTTTTAACAATGGAAAAATCCGAATATCGTGCAGTGATTAAATTCTTTGTTTTGGAAAGTTTATCGGCTACTGAGATCCATGCAAAGATGGTGAAAGTATTAAAGGAGTCTTCTCCTTCATTTCCAACCGTTCACCGATGGGTTTTGGAGTTTAAACGTGGCAGTACAAGCGTTGAAGACGATCCACGCTCAGGACGTCCAAAAAGTGCATCAACACCAGAAATCATAGCGAAAATACAGGATATGGTTTTGGAAGATCATCGATCGACTGTGGATGTGATAGCTGACACCATAGGCATCTCACATGGAACAACATGGCATATTTTGGCTGAAGTTTTGGGTTTCAAAAAACTGTGTGCACAATGGGTGCCGCATTTGCTAACAATGCAACAAAAACACGTTCGAATGCGACTTTCTGAGCAACATTTGGAGCAATTTCGAAAGGATAAAAAGGATTTTCTGCATCGATTCATCACTATGAATGAACCTTGGGTCTACCACCATGATCCTGAATCAAAACAAGAGGCTAAAGAGCGGTGTGAACCAGGCACTTTGGCTCCGAAGCGAGTTCGTGTCCAGAAATCGGCCAAGAAGGTGTTAGCGTCAGTTTTTTGGGATGCAAAAAGAATTTTATTGATAGATTATCTCCAAACTGGTAAGACAATCAACTCTGATTATTATTGTGACCTTTTGGACCAGTTGGATGAAAAAATTTGTGGAAAAAGACCGGGTTTGCCGAAGAAAAAAATCATTTTTCATCAAGACAATGCACCTGCTTACACAGCTCAAAAAACCATCGCGAAAATCAGTGAATTGGGGTACGAATTGTTGCAGCATCCACCCTATTCGCCAGATTTAGCTTCCTCTGACTTCTGGCTGTTCTCACACCTCAAAAAATTCCTTCGTGGAAAGCATTTTTCATCAAACGAAGAGGTTATAGCCGTCGTAGAGGAGTATTTTGCAGGCCTTCCAGAAAGTCACTTCCGTGATGGGACAACAAAGTTGGAAGATCGTTGGACCAAGTGTATTGATCTTATGGGAGACTATACTGAGCAATAAAAGTGATTTCCCCCCAAAAAAAATGTATTTTCATTTCCGCTTTCAAAACTTTTTGACTAACCTAGTATATGAATATAACTATCAAGATCCTATGAAGTGGCCATCACTTGGCACTGGCATATACTCCATATATAGGAGTTTACGACCATTATTCAAGAAGAAGAAGGCAGCTTTAGTATACTCAAAATATCAACTACGGACATGCCAAAAAATTTACCTCAAACATTTACTCTTCTCTAAAAGAACATATTTCATTTGAAAGATACAATGGAGACGTCCCATTAAGGGACTTGAAAATACAAAGAGACAAAATTTAAATCAATCTGTCCGCGACACTTGGTCCAAAGTAGGACTAGCCTTGGGGTCCACAAGATACGCAGCATCCGTATCTCTGAGTCACCTATCATCTTCCTTTCCTTCTCTCTCATCGTCTATGTTTCCATTCCATCAATATATATGCAAATAAATTTTAATAAATAAATACGTAACACATTCAGAATACCCCACATTGCGATTTGTCCCGAAAACGGGCGAAACCGTTGTATCTCCATACTTAAGATTTGACTATACAAATATGCACATACATTAGGAGTAAGTACTGTCGACCCAACATAATACTATATGAAACGCGATCCTCCGCTCGACAAATTGAATTTTAAAATGGAAACAGCGCATCAATTATTAATGGCCCGTCCCGGGATACGAGATGCAGACCACTAAGTCGCTATGAATATTACAGTTACTGCTTCTTACACCCGTTAAAGTCTTACTCACTCTCCAGTGTATTTATCTGCAATACCTTGAAAGGAGTTATGCAAATTTTTATTTTTCCGTTTAAACTTAACTTGGTTCATACATACATACACGTTTTGGGAGCCTATGATCGCCCATGCGTAACAACATGTTTGATCCATCGCAATTTTGCCTTTACAACCATATATTCTGTAGTTTTACAGATATTTGTGACATGATCACTCCATTAGAAAAAAAGTATTTGACATAGAAAACGCTGATGAAACATTACAAGGTATTGAATTTGCCTTCTATAGGGACTCCAAGTCTGAGACCAATAGATATGTGGTAAGGACAATAGCATTGCAGACTGTAGACTCACAGTTGGAGCGTTGCAGTACCGAAATATTTGTGGCATGATTACTCCAGTGGAAAATAAGTATTTGATGTAGGAAACTGATGAAACATTTCAGGGCATTGAATTTGCCTTCTATAGGGACTCCAAGTCTGAGACCAATAGAGATGTGGTAAGGACAATAGCATTGCAGACTGTAGACTCACAGTTGGAGCGTTGCAGGACCGAGATATTTGTGACATGATCACTCCAGTGGGAAATAAGCATTTGATGTAGGAAACTGATGAAACATTACAAGGTATTGAATTTGCCTTCTATAGGGACTCCAAGTCTGAGACCAATAGAGATGTGGTAAGGACAATAGCATTGCAGACTGTAGACTCACAGTTGGAGCGTTGCAGGACCGAGATATTTGTGACATGATCACTCCAGTGGGAAATAAGCATTTGATGTAGGAAACTGATGAAACATTTCAAGGCATTGAATTTGCCTTCTATAGGGTCTCCAAGGCTGAGACCCATAGAGATGTGGTAAAGACAATAGCATTGCAGACTATAGGTTTACAGTTGGAGCATTGCAGGATCAAGATATTTGTGACATGATCACTCCAGTGGGAAATAAGCATTTGATGTAGGAAACTGATGAAACATTTCAAGGCATTGAATTTGCCTTCTATAGGGTCTCCAAGGCTGAGACCCATAGAGATGTGGTAAAGACAATAGCATTGCAGACTATAGGTTTACAGTTGGAGCATTGCAGGATCAAGATATTTGTGACATGATCACTCCAGTGGGAAATAAGCATTTGATGTAGGAAACTGATGAAACATTACAAGGTATTGAATTTGCCTTCTATAGGGACTCCAAGTCTGAGACCAATAGAGATGTGGTAAGGACAATAGCATTGCAGACTGTAGACTCACAGTTGGAGCGTTGCAGGACCGAGATATTTGTGACATGATCACTCCAGTGGGAAATAAGCATTTGATGTAGGAAACTGATGAAACATTTCAAGGCATTGAATTTGCCTTCTATAGGGTCTCCAAGGCTGAGACCCATAGAGATGTGGTAAAGACAATAGCATTGCAGACTATAGGTTTACAGTTGGAGCATTGCAGGATCAAGATATTTGTGACATGATCACTCCAGTGGGAAATAAGCATTTGATGTAGGAAACTGATGAAACATTTCAAGGCATTGAATTTGCCTTCTATAGGGTCTCCAAGGCTGAGACCCATAGAGATGTGGTAAAGACAATAGCATTGCAGACTATAGGTTTACAGTTGGAGCATTGCAGGATCAAGATATTTGTGACATGATCACTCCAGTGGGAAATAAGCATTTGATGTAGGAAACTGATGAAACATTACAAGGTATTGAATTTGCCTTCTATAGGGACTCCAAGTCTGAGACCAATAGAGATGTGGTAAGGACAATAGCATTGCAGACTGTAGACTCACAGTTGGAGCGTTGCAGGACCGAGATATTTGTGACATGATCACTCCAGTGGGAAATAAGCATTTGATGTAGGAAACTGATGAAACATTACAAGGTATTGAATTTGCCTTCTATAGGGACTCCAAGTCTGAGACCAATAGAGATGTGGTAAGGACAATAGCATTGCAGACTGTAGACTCACAGTTGGAGCGTTGCAGGACCGAGATATTTGTGACATGATCACTCCAGTGGGAAATAAGCATTTGATGTAGGAAACTGATGAAACATTTCAAGGCATTGAATTTGCCTTCTATAGGGTCTCCAAGGCTGAGACCCATAGAGATGTGGTAAAGACAATAGCATTGCAGACTATAGGTTTACAGTTGGAGCATTGCAGGATCAAGATATTTGTGACATGATCACTCCAGTGGGAAATAAGCATTTGATGTAGGAAACTGATGAAACATTACAAGGTATTGAATTTGCCTTCTATAGGGACTCCAAGTCTGAGACCAATAGAGATGTGGTAAGGACAATAGCATTGCAGACTGTAGACTCACAGTTGGAGCGTTGCAGGACCGAGATATTTGTGACATGATCACTCCAGTGGGAAATAAGCATTTGATGTAGGAAACTGATGAAACATTTCAAGGCATTGAATTTGCCTTCTATAGGGTCTCCAAGGCTGAGACCCATAGAGATGTGGTAAAGACAATAGCATTGCAGACTATAGGTTTACAGTTGGAGCATTGCAGGATCAAGATATTTGTGACATGATCACTCCAGTGGGAAATAAGCATTTGATGTAGGAAACTGATGAAACATTTCAAGGCATTGAATTTGCCTTCTATAGGGTCTCCAAGGCTGAGACCCATAGAGATGTGGTAAAGACAATAGCATTGCAGACTATAGGTTTACAGTTGGAGCATTGCAGGATCAAGATATTTGTGACATGATCACTCCAGTGGGAAATAAGCATTTGATGTAGGAAACTGATGAAACATTACAAGGTATTGAATTTGCCTTCTATAGGGACTCCAAGTCTGAGACCAATAGAGAAGTGGTAAGAACAATAGCATTGTAGACTGTAGACTCACAGTTGGAGCGTTGCAGTACCGAGATATTTGTGACATGATCACTCCAGTGGGAAATAAGCATTTGATGTAGGAAACTGATGAAACATTTCAAGGCATTGAATTTGCCTTCTATAGGGACTCCAAGTTTGATACCAATAGATATGTGGTAAGGACAATAGCATTGCAGACTGACATCTTTGTAGGCCAAGAGATGCCTCTGCTGTAGAATACTCTGTCATTCAGTCAAGCGACAATTGCTGACACGCTCCTGAGAGCCTCCGACTCACAGATAAGTGTAAGGATGACAATGGCCTGTATAGTGTTCTATAGGATAGCATTTCCAGTAAAAATAAAGTAAGGTTGAACCAGATCCAGTGTCCATACTTAATACCAATAAATACTTACGAGTTTATTGATAGCAACATAATATGTACATTCCAAAATCACATATACTCGTAATAATATAGAAAGAGAGACAATATTGTGATACAATTCAATAATCAGATAAGAGAAAAAAACATTGTGGAGGTTTAAAGACGTTGTGATTTGTTTTTATCAAATACTGTTTATTCCACTTATGTAACGGTATAATGTGCATTATGTAACGGTATAATGTGAATGCACCGGAGAATGCTACGGATACCCTGGACGGATATGGTCAGCAACACGAGGGTTCTTCAAAGAGCCAAAGTTGATAGAGAGTTGCTGACTTATATTAAAATCCGAAAGGTGTCCTACTTGGGTCATGTACTTAGAGGAGCAAAGTACAAATTACTGCACCTGATCATCCAAGGCAAGATAGAGGATCGAAGAGGTGTTGGCAGGAGGCAAATCTCCTGGCTCCGCTATATACGTGATTGGACTAGTATAAGAAGTGTTGGGGATGTTTTTCGGGCTTCCGGGGACAAATATGCTTACTCTCAGGTGATAGTCAACGTTGGGGGGACCTAAAATGACACTGAGAAGAATAAAAAGATTACCTTACCAGTTTTAAGCTTTTTACCTCATCATCGTGCTTCCCTGATAATCCTTGAAACCGGAAGGGTTGTACTATTACATAAAGTGGAATAAACAGTGTTTGATAAAACAAATTACATACATATATTATTTATTGCATATATTTACAGACGATATCGTATTGATTAGTGAAAAACATGAAGACCTGCAAAATAGTCTGGAAAGGTGGAGAAGAATCTTGGAGGACAATGGATTGATACTGAGCAGAAAGAAAACAGAATATCTGTACCTACCATTCGAGAACACAAATGCTGTCACTCCCGTAATGCAAATGGATGGAGAAACATTACCAAATTGTGACTCCTTTAAGTATCTTGGGTCACTCATCCATAGCGATGGAGGATGTGCAGCAGATGTAACACATAGAATTAGTGTGGGATGGATGAAGTTTAGATCAATGGCGGGAGTTCTATGTGATCCGAAAATGACAGTCAAGTTAAAAGAAAAAGTATACCAAACGATTGTCAGACCCGCACTCCTCTATGGCTCCGAATGCTGGACGGTGTATAACTCTTACTCTAGGCAACTAGAAACTACTGAAATGCGCATGCTAAGATGGTCAGCTGGTGTGTCCCTAAGAGACAAAATAAAAAGCTCACGCATTCGTGGAAGCCTAGGTGTTACAGACATCAACAGCAAGATGGAGGAGAGGCGGATGGATTGAGATGGTATGGGCACGTTGGACGCAGAGCACCCGATCGCATTGTGAACCAGTCAATCTCCATGGGTCTTCCTCGAATAACAACCAGAGGAAGATCAAAGAATCCATGTGTGGTGCAAAAAGATAACTTGATGCAGAGGCACGGCCTGGGGGACATAGTCCGGGACAGAAGAGCAAACAACCTGAGGACGAGGAGAGCTGACCCCAACAGTCTTCGCAGACAATGAGTTGGGATGGAGCCAGGGAGAAAATTATTTATTGTTAAGGCATTAACATTGTGGTGGTTTAAAGACATAGTAATTTGTTTTATCAAACACTGTTTATTCCACTTTTTGCACTATTCACAAAAAAGTGGAATAAACGGTGTTTGATTAAAACAAATTACAGAGACAATATTGTTATACAATAAAACTATCAGGAGATAAATATTGTTCCATAATAAAACAATATAGAAAGAGAGACAACATTGTTATAAAACAAAAATTATCAGGAGATAAATTAAGTTCAGGTGAGAGTTTATATAATTTAACATAACAATTTTTTTTCCATACATCGTTTGTTATTTGTATTTTTTTTGGTTTTTATTCGTTCCATATTAAATTTGAATTAAATTTCTAGCCTATTGTTTCTCCGCTTTTGTGTTATATAATTAATGGCCTTGTTTGAATAAAAATAATAAAAAAAAGAAAACACCAAAATGGAAAAAAAACTCTGAGAGTTGAAATATCTGGAAGCGAAAGGTTCAAATCATGAAACCTTGGCCCCCGGGGCATCGTTACTTGTTTAACCTGACATAAATAATAGAAAAATATTAAATGGGGAATTCCCCTTTCACGGGGATCGGATTTCAATATTCGCGTCGTTTGTATTTCAAATGACAAATATTAATTTATTTTAACTGAGTTCGATTGTAATGCAAGTAGCCTGGACGAACGGATATGTATAGTGTATGTTACCTGATAAATAATTAGTTGTAAGAATTGTTATCTAGTTATAAGTGGTATGTTAGGTGTTAACTATTTCTAAGAAATGATATTATATATTTATTATTTAAGACTTTTATTGGAAATACAATCTCTTGGGCTTATTGCCAGGCGGCAATCTCTTCCAACCAACCAGACAAAAGTAAATGAAGCAAGTTACATGGTTGCATAAATCATTCAAATGACTATCCATTCCTACGAAATCCATAAACACATACGTGAGCATATGCCCACGAACCCCACAAAGACGGACAATCACCCGAACATTATTTTTCATATTAAGTGAGATAACATCAATCAAAAGGAAAGGAAGAGATTGTGGAGAGGAAATGAAAAGAAAAATCAGGAATGAAACACGTTATTTTACTGACTAGAAATTAAGAGTTTTTTCAGTCGCTTCTTAAAGCATGCCAAGGACGGAGCGAGTCTTATATTGGTTTGTAACTGATTCCAGAGTCTCACTGCACGGACAGTAAAGGACGACGTAAAAAAAGAGGAGCGGTCCTGTTCCTATTATAATTTGAAAAAAAAAATGTATTTTAGACATAATTTACTTCAATTACATCTGACGAGGAAGACGTAGGTCTTTGAAACCGGTAGTGAAGTCAAATAAAACAGTGGCGAACACAAAATTTAAATAATTGTTTTATTAATTTTATTAAAAAAATGTTTGTTAATGTATAAATAGTGCACACACACAACATATGTATTTTACACGGAAGTTCAGTGCATTACCAAGAAGCCTGATATCACTTTACAACAAATGTTCACTTATGCTTTTGTTTCTGCAATAGCGAAACAAAAGTATACGCTAAAATAATAACAAAAAACAGATGAGTGAGAGTCTCGCGCGGTAGAAGTGAAACTTCTTAGCTCCTAGGGAAAGTTGATTTTATGCATTGCTTTTTTTCCATTTGTTAACGATTTTTTTTTTAGGATTAGGAAATGCTTATGTGGAGTTTAATTCAAGAAAGTCTCTCTTATGTAATTAAATAAAAAAAACTATTTATTTTTTTATTTTTAATAATAAATAATAATTTTAATAATAATATAATAAACTTAATAATATTAAATTTATTATTTTTAATATTAAATATATAATTTTTTTTTGGTTATTATTAATTATTTTTAAATAATTATTAAATTATTTATTATTATATTATTAATAATATTATGTATTATGCTATATTATTAATTAATTATATTATAATTAATTTTAATATAATATTAATATAATTATTAATATTAAAATAACGTATATATTATTTTAATTACATATTAAATATAAATTAAAAATTAAATATAAATAACACTAAATAAATATTAAATAAAATAAAATAATTTAATTTAAAATAAAATTAATAATTATTATATATATTAAAATAAAAATAATATATAACAAAAAAATATTTATTTTTATTTTTAATATTAAATATTAATTTTATTAATAATATAATTACTTAATAATATTAATTATTATTAATAATAAATAATCATATATATTAAAATAATAATAATTTATTAAAAAATACAATATTTAATAATAATAAATAATAATTTAATAATAATAATATACACCGTTTCACTTTTCGTGACGTTCAGGCCAATTTGCCCTACTTACAAAAAATATTTTATTTTTATTTTTAATAATAAATAATAATTTTAATAATAATATAATATATTTAACAATATTAATTATTATTAATAATAAATAATCATTAATATTAAAAAAATTAATAATAATTTATTAATTAATACAATATTTAATAATAATAAATAATAATTTAATAATAATACACACCGTTTCACTTTTTGTGACGTTCAGGCTTATTTGCCCTACTAACAAAAAAAAATTTTTAATAATAAATAATAATTTTAATAATAATATAATATACTTAATAATATTAATTATTATTAATAATAAATAATCATTAATATTAAAAAAAATTATAACAATTTATTAATTAATACAATATTTAATAATAATAAATAATAATTTAATAATAATATACACCGTTTCACATTTCGTGACGTTCAGACCAATTTGCCCTACCGCGCCTATAGAAGTTTCACTTAAAAAATAATATACGTTAAGAAACTAGCTTGTGTCGAATGCACATAATTTATTTTTTAAACAAGATAAGAAAAATCGTAGATCATCGCGAATATTAAAAACCAGTTTAACCTAAATCCACATGTCTATGCGTCATTTTTCACGGACTTTATGTCGGATCACGGTTTCGATTGAGTGATTACCTGGCGGGCGAGTTCAGAAAAAAAAACATAAAATAACGCATCGCATTAATCAACTTGAAGAGGGGGGGTTGAACAGCATCCGAAACGTCTGGACATAATGAGTTGCGGGTTATGCAGGACACGATCTGACGTCGGTCATCGGTGTGGTTTTATAGGAGAAAAAAAAAATAAGAAAAACGAGAAAAAGAGGTTTTTGAATAAATAAAGAAATATCCCAAGTAGACGGACTTGTCTTGTTTGGTTTGGTTAAAGAATGAACATTTTTTAGTTCAGTATTTCGATGTTTTATTTTTCAAATTAAATTCGAATATTTTTTTAGTTTACTTCGAATATTTTTTTAGTTTACTTCGAATATTTTTTTAATGAACTTTGATTTTTTTTAAGTTTACTGAAAACAATTCTTTTGTTCACTTCGAATATATTCGTATTTTTTTACTTTAACAAAATTCGTGGCTTTGTTGATAAGATGCCGGTCTTCGAGCCAAGGAGTTGTGGGTTCGATCCCAGTTAGAACTCAGATTTAATTCTGGATATCATTTAAGACTTTTATATTTAAAAAGAACACCACATTTTGGTTGGTTGGAAGAGATTGCCACAAGACAAGAAGACCGCCAGGCTGTACTGTATACAACGAAAGAGTAATACAATGCCTTTAAGCAAAATATATTCTAACTCTGGTGTTGAACATTAAATGATCAGACATTTGTGGCCTAGATGGTAGGATGTTGGTCTTCTACGTGAAAGTTTTGGGTTCGACTTTCAAAAACGGGTTCCCGAATACGGAGTTTCACGTTCGATTCCCGTTTATGTGAATGATAGGTGTCTGGTAGAATGGTCACGTAATGAATGAAATGCCCCATCTTCGGACACAGGAGCAGCCTATGACCACTACAGCAAAGGTAAGGCGATGTAAGAGGTTAGGTCAAGTTGAAGATGTCGCTTAGCAGGTGACCAAAGCTTCGCTGTTTTATCATCTACAAGGGACTCGACAAATCGACTGCCATTTGTACATCATACACTGGTGTTACGATATTGAAATTCGCAGTCGTAGCTTGATATGGAATGATGTGGAGTGCTGGACTGTGGACCGACTTAGATGGATGCTTTTTATGATACATACACGTACACATTCTTAATGATACATTCATGTACACATTCTTAATGATACATACACGTACACATTCTTAATGATACATACACGTACATATTTTTATGATACATACACGTACACATTCTTAATGATACATATACGTACACATTCTTAATGATACATACACGTACACATTTTTATGATACACACACGTACACATTCTTAATCATACATATTCGTACACATTTTTATGATACATACACGTACACATTCTTAATGATACATTCACGCACACATTTGTATGATACATACACATACACATTTTTAATGATACATACACGTACACATTCTTAATGATACATACACGTATACATTTTTATGATACAAACACGTACACATTCTTAATGATACCTACACATTTTTATGATACATACACGTACACATTCTCAATGATACATACACGTACACATTTTTATGATACATACACGTACACATTCTTAATGATACATACACGTACACATTCTTAATGATACATGCACGTACACATTTTTGTGATACATACACGTACACATTTTTAATGATATATACACGTACACATTCTTAATGATACATGCACGTACACATTTTTATGATACATACACGTACACATTTTTAATTATACATACACGCACACATACATTTTTATGATACATACACGTACACATTTTTATGATACATACACGTACACATTCTCAATGATACATACACGTACACATTTTTATGATACATACGAGTACACGTACACATTCTTAATGATACATACACGTACACATTTTTATGATACATACACGTACACATTCTTAATGATACATACACTAACATATTTTTATGATACATACACATACACATTCTTAATGATACATACACGTACACATTCTTAATAATACATACACGTATACATTTTTATGATACATACACGTACACATTCTTAATGATACATACACGTACACATTCTTAATGATACATGCACGTATACATTTTTATGATACAAATACGTACACATTCTTAATGATACACATTTTTATGATACATACACGTACACATTCTTAATGATACATACACATACACATTCTTAATGATACATACACGTACACATTCTTAATGATACATACACGTACACATTTTTATGATACATACACGTATACATTCTTAATGATACATACACGTACACATTTTTATGATACATATACGTACACATTCTTAATGAAACTTATATGGTGGGTTGATTGAATTGAATATGTCAAAAGAGATCAACATGTTAATTGAATAGCGAACTGAGTATATTAAATACAAAACCTGATACTGAAGACTAAATCATAAATCCGTTAAACCATATTGAACGGCTCCCGTTTATCACCGAATCCTCGGAGTGAGTTCGTGGGTATGGGGAATTGTATTATATTTAGAGACCATAATGAAGGAATGGGACGTTTGTGCGCCGTTCTTTCAGTGCAGATTATGTTTTAGCGCCGGACTTACATCGCGAGGTAATCGTTTCTATACAGAAAGCATCCGCGTAGAACAATTCTGCGCGGAAAATTTCTTCCCCAGGAAAATATTTGGCACCGAATATTTAAACGTTAGAATTTTTCTGGGTATAAATTTCTGCGACAGATTTTTCATCATGGGGATATTTCTACGTAGAACGTTTCTGCTCTAGTACGTTTCTATACCAGAAGTTTTAGTGTAGGAACGTTTTTGTGTAGGGACATTTTATACGCCACGTGTTTCAGCGTAGGGACAATTCCGCGTCGGACGTTTCTGCGCTAGATTATTTAATTTTTCTTTAAGGGGGTATTCCACTCTATAAATTAGAAAAAATGACCGTTTATACCGAAGAAACAAGCCACCATTTGCTTCGAAGTTCTTCGTGCTTTTGTTGGATTTGGCTCGTCTTGAAAGACCCATACAGTGGACTGCTGTTTAGTTTCTGGCTCATACGCATAGATCCATGACTCATCGCCTGTCACAATCTTATAGACATCTTTTGAAGCACCGCGATCGAATTTTTTCAACACTTCTTTGGACCAATCGAGACGAGCCTTTTTTGAGCGATTGTCAAATTATGCGTATCCAACGTGAACAAATATTTTTGACGGCCAAATGTTCATGCAATATTGAATGTATGCGAGTGCAACTAATACCCAAACATGCCTCAATCTCACGATAAGTCACATGACGATCTTGCAATATCAGTTCACGAACAGTGGCTCTAGTGAAACGTCGTACTGTCAATTCTGAATGGTACGCCACCATTTGTTTGCCAGAAGTGTTTGGAGAAATGAGGAAAACCAGCCGCCGAAGACGGATCAGTCTCCACCACGACAATGCGAGCTCTCACACATCGGCTCAAACAAATGACTTTTTGAACACAAAACATCGAATTGATGGGTCATCTGCCGTACAGCCCTGATTTGGCACCCAATGACTTCTTTTTATTCCCAAACATCAAAAATAATTTGCGAGGTCAACGTTTTTCGACGCCTGAAGAAGTGGTTTACGCGTTCGAAATGCATGTTTTTTCAAGTCACTGTAAACAACACAAATATCACTCGTATGACAAAACTTTCTGAGCACGTAAACCATTAAAAACGTCAAACTTTACGATCAGATTTGACGTATCTACACCGGTGTTGCCATATCTCAAAACGTAAGTAGCAACCCTCGTACACGAGGTCGCAATTACGCCACACCGGTATAACTCGGACAATAATATCAAAACTCTCAACGCGTTTTTCTAGACCTGGTCGACATAAAATCAAATCTAAAGTTTTATCCAACCGATTGCCTTCAAATTTGGTATGAAACTTTGATAAATGTTTATATATCGTCCCTACCTTGCAAAATTCAAAACTATTTTTTTTTACTATTTAAAAAAAATGATAAAAAGGGTAAAAAAATTTAAGTTTTTCCAGACAGTCACCATTCTACATTTTTTTTTTGGTACCAACTATAACGACACTATTTCTTATTAAGACACTGTGTATGATTTTTATTTTGGACTTGTGAAAAGGTTCCAATAATGTCGACCAGCTCCCCTACTTTTTTTACAAGATATAACAGCTTATAACATCTTGAATTTTCAATTCTTTTTTTTCAAATTTTCGCTACTTGACCGACATTATATTCCATACATAATGGTAAAGACCATATAATTAATCAATTCAATATAAATTATAAAATTGTGTTTCATTAAAAAGTTATTTAAAAAAAAAACATCGGTCTGGATCATAAAACACATCCTGCAATTAATTTTTTTTAGATATTTTGGTGCTGAGGTGGTAAAGGATCTTGGCGTTTAAACGGTGTTTCATAAGAATTGATGGCGCACAAACGTCCTTAAACGGCGGCTCATAACTGAAGGCGCACAAACGTCCTTAATCGGCGGCTCATAACTGACGGCGCACAAACGTCCCGGAGTCTTTCTAATGAAGCTCGGAGTATGGGAATCACGTCTCACTCTGGTCGACTTGAGAGCTGTTTGTTGTTCGTGATTTGTATCATTTCTTAAACACATAACTGTTAGCCAAGAGACATTGTAATAAATTTATGAATTTCTCAACAATATTATAACTATCTCGAACGGACATTGAATTTATTATATCAGAGATAATAAATTCAATGTCCGTTCGATACAGTTATCTTAAATTGTCTTCAATTTCAAATTTTTTTCAATAATAAATAACTAAATAAATATACATTTGTTGATAGCCACATAGTATATACAGGAGCCTTACCAATTACGCCACTGATGACCTCCATGGCCTAATTGGTAAAACGCCTGTATCCCGACCTGGAGATTGCGAGTTTAAATACCGCAGGTATTCAGATTTTTTTAAAAAGGATTCCAAACTGATTTTCACTTAAGACCTCTCAAACATCTTTCTGATTGGTCAGAAGAGATTGCCAAATAGCAACATGCCCGCCAGGTTGATATGTTAACAACGAAAGTGAAATAAAATAAATATATTTTACGAAAATGACGAAGAAAATACATTTAAAAGAGAAGCTATCAAAAGGTCTGACCTCATCTCTTAACATCGCTTTGGTGGAGATATACCCCACTAACAGAGGGCGAGTCTGGCCGCGAGGACGTCAGATGTTTTACCACCTACATCCTTGTAAATGTAGATTTGATGTTGGAATACCGAAAGGATCCTCGACTTCCAACGCTACCCTGGAAGATGTGTTCAAGAAGATCGAATGGGAAACTAAAGGTATCTGTATAAATGGTTCATATCTGAGCAATCTAGGATTTGCAGATGATATTATATCAGTTTGGGGGGGATGCACCTTAACGCAAAAACACATATTGCAGGTTTCCCAAAAATTGATTGTGAAAATAATTAATAAACTTCCTGCTCGGTATCCCACGGCGGAGCTTTTCAGAGAGTATCAGGTCCTGAACATAGCCAATTTGCATCTCAAATCCATTCTCTGGCACTACCATCGAGAGGAAGGGAAGATGCAGACTCAGCAGAGACACATGACACGCGTGGCAACTGATCAAATGTTCACCATCCCTAGGGCCAAAACATCTTTTGCTCAAAGGCAATATGCCTATTTAGCTCCCATGACATACAATGTGGTGCCGAATTCAATAAAGGCAAAGGTAGGAACAGTTAAGGCAGTCGATCAGAGCGTGGTTGTTATTGCGACAGGAGTTTGAGTACTTGGGCTTGCAAGAGGAATGACTTGCAAGATGAATGGTCAGCAAGAACGGAAAAAAGAAAAGCCTCGAAGGAGTCCAAATTTTACAAAATAACAAATGGGAAATGAAATAGTTGAAACAACATTGAAATAGTTAGGCAGTAATACATTGAAATAGTTAAGCAGTTTTAAAAGAAGACCTTGGATTCTTTCTGTGATACAAAAGCTACAGACAACACAACGCAGCATCGACAGGTATATGCTAGGTTATACAAGAAGAGATGGATACACGCCCAAACATAAGTAGTCTGGGCAGAAGTCTGGGCCCATCGCTAGACCAATGGACCATCGTTGGATGTATGAAACAAGTCAGTGGTACCCAATAGGAAGAACTTGGTCTGTAAGAAGACCGAAGTTAAGCTGGGTGGACGAAATACGTAAGCAAGAACCGATTACGTGGCAGCAAATATACTGTCCAGATAACCGAACTTATCAACCTGTTTCAGTTTCTCTAAGTTAACCCATTGTCCCACTTTGCTGTCAATTAGCACGAGATGATCTACATTCTCCTCTCTGGGTACTGTTTTTATTTATTTTACACATGACAAGAAATATACATAATTCGCGAATTTAATTTGGACACACAATTTTAATGGATCTGGGTTTGTTGCCTTTCATTTGTCGTATCCCCAGTAAACTAGGCTTTTGCCTGTATCTCACTGAGGACATATAGCATGAAAATATAAATCGATACTTCTTTCCGATTTTGAATTATATAAAACCCCGTTGCACATTTTCAACAACGTGACAAACAGTGACACTCAATTACATATGTATACATCACGCGACATCACTCCAGACAGACCAAAACATTCGTCCCACAATATATCGCACACAATCATAAAACCAAAATAAATTACGTGTATATAAAAATATAAATATAAAACAACAAAAAACACCACGCACAAGAGAAAAAAATAAATCGATACTTCTTTCCGATTTTTGATTACACAAAAACAAAACCCCGTTGCACGCTTTCATCAACCTGACAAACAGTGACACTCAACTACAACTGGAAACATCTTGCGAAATTCAGCTCCTCACACATCATCACTCCAGAAAGACCAAAAATATTCATCCCACAATATACCGCACACAATCATAAGAATAAAAATTAAAATCAAAACAAAAATTAAAACAAAAAAAAAAATACACAGAAACACAAATACAAAAACAACCAAAATTAAAACAACAAGAAGAAACCCACACTCACGAGCTCACACAAACCTCTTCCACAACTCATTCCTCTTGCAAGCCCAAGTACTCAAACTCCTGTCGCAATAACAACCACGCTCCGATCGACTGTCTAAATGGTTTTCCTACCTTTACCTTTATTGAAGTCGGCACGCCATTGTATGTAATGGGAGCCAAATAAGCATATTGCCTTTGGGCAAAAGAGGTTTTAACTCTAGGGATGGTGAACATTTGATCAGTTGCCATGTGTGTCATGTGTGTCTGCTGAGTCTGCATCTTCCCTTCCTCTCGATGGTAGTGCCAGAGAATGGATTTGAGATGTAAATTGGCTATGTTCAGGACCCGATACTCCCTGAAAAGCTCCGCCATGGGATACCGGGCAGGAAGTTTATTAATTATTTTCACAATCAATTTTTGTGAAACCTGCAATATGTGTTTTTGTGTTAAGGTGCATCCCCCCTAAACTGGCATAATATCATCTGCAAGTATTGGATGGCATTTATACACATACCTTTAGTTTCCCATTCGATCTTCTTGAACACATCTTCCAGTGTAGCGTTGTCATGGGAGCTAAATAGGCATATAAACATAAACTTTGATTTTGCTACATTAATTTTGAAACCTTTCACTAGATATCCTTTGAATGGTGTTACATATAAACTTAGATGCCCTTGACATGGTTTTTGCCCCTAGATGGCGCAAAAAATAAATGTAAGTTTAAATGTGGGACATATCAAATAGCTATAATTTACGAGAGATTCAGCGAGATTTGCGGTGCGTGGTCAATAATACGACCCCTTCTGAAAAGCGTGATCGACCCCTTCGAATACGACCCCTACTGAAAAGCAATTTTGGAAATAGGCTCGATTTTAAACGTGAAATTATTTTTAATCTTTTCTTGAAATCGTGTTTCTTGAAATAACCCCTTTTTTTTATTTATTTGTATGTACACAATATATATTAATCAGCACGCCATGTCCCTTGCGGGGTAGGTAGAGATGACATATCTCCAAACGTTTCTAACCAAGCAAACAACCTTCGCCTCCTCTTAATTCATACATCTCATCATTTCAAATAATCTATTATTTATACTTTTTTTTTTAACCTGGCGAGTTTATTGCCATGTGACAATCTCTTCCAACCAACCAGAAATATGTTTTTATAGGCCCTTAGTGTTAACCAGACTGGAATTTTATTTAAAAAAATCTGGGTTCCAGCGGGGATCGAACCCGCAACCTCCGGATCGGCAGACAAATGTCTTACCACCAGCCCACGGAGGTCGTCTTATACTTCTTATACTTGAGAAAATTTAGGATGGTCCCTGTGACATTTAAAATGTCATGTCTCAAAGGGATGGGGTGAAATCGTTTTTTTTTACAAATCGAATTGTTTTTTTATAAACTGACGTTTTAATTCCTAATTTTCATTATACTGACTTTATAATGTATTGCATGATTTGTATCTATCTTTAAATAGGCCAAGATCCACTATGAATTAATACTAATTACGAACATTTCATTTTATGTAGAAAAAAAATCGAAAATCCAATTATCGTATACCCCGTCCCTTGCCAATGCAGACTAACTTAGTGACTTTAGACAAACGTCGCCAAATATTATTTGATTTTAACAAACTGCCACATTTTAGCTAATTTGTAACAAGATGTATTAATTTGTCATTATTGTTAGTTTTAAGTAATGTATTTACCTAAATAACTTGTTATTTATTAGAATCAAGGCTTATATCAAAGTTGATAAAATAATTAAAATTACTGAACGTCGTTACAAGGTTGTTTTGGGGTAAATTTGTGAACTGTCACAGGGACCATGTAACATTTTCTCAAGTATAGTTTGTCGTCTTTCGAAATCTAATCCATTTAGTCCAGTCACGTTTTTTTTCAGTCTATCGTTTACACGTACATCTTGTCATTCTTTCATAATTCATTCTCTCCACATGTCCAAAATATCTTAAAGCTTCTTTCTTCATCTTACTTAAAACATCCATTTCATCCATGCATTCATTTCTGATGTCTTCATTCCGTCTTCTTTCGTACATGTACCCTTCTATATCCTCAGCATTAATCTTAATTGTATCCTTTTGTCATATTCAAGTTTCACTTCCATATATCAAGGTGGGCACCATCACACTTTTATGTATTAACATTTTTTGTTGTTGGTGGTATAGTGTAGTAACTACTGTCGTCGCTGAATATTGTCAACATACACGGTCAACGACCGACGAAACGACCTTCGGATATGTCCAAAGGTCGCATACCAAAACATTGAATTTTTTTACCCGCAAATACTATTTACGATACATTCCACAGTAGAAAGAGAACGCATCACGCTGTCTCGCCGTTTTCGCCAACAAATTATCTACCCACAATATTATTCGCGACGTCTGCAATATTTCAATCGACCATCTCTGCACGCACAGGAGTGAGATAAAAATATATTGCGGGCGCACTCCCGCGCCCATTCTGAAATGTATAAATACCTACTTACCGATAAATAAAGCATCATTAATCATTAATCACTATTTATTATTAATTGATTCATTCACTCTCTCTTTCCGCATTGCTAATTGACGTATTTTATTTAAATACCAAACAATCAAATACATCAGCGCGTCCCACTAGGACAAACCGCTAAAGTGGTGACCCTGAACGAAAAGTGAACACGTATTCCGACTAAAACGAATATCGCCAACTCGATAAACACCGTACAGGTGCAACCCGACACCGGCATCAGCAGCAACGCGATGAGCATCATGAACAGTTTCGTCAACGACATTCGCTAAAATAGCATGCATGTTGTTTATTACATTGAGTGCTCTGTTAACGATGTTCCCTGTCGCTATCCTTCTTTCAAATTGCCCATTACACGTAAACATATGATACTGTCCAGATAATAGAACCCATCAACCTGCTCCAGTTTCTCTGATGTATCGGACGTGTGCCGTCACCCGTGTGTGTGTGTATGCGATATGAAAAAGACACTGTGTGTAGATCTGTATTATTGAACTTGTATGCTATTCTTGCTCTTGTATATTCATATGGTCTTGTATTCCATACGCTATATTGTGTTGTAGTGGTATGTAAATATCTAATGTCCCTGTGTTTGTATATGTAAATGTTCGTAATTCAAATGTTCCTGTATGTAAATCTGTTAAGTTCCTGTAATTGTATATGTTAAATGCTATATTATGTCATATTGGTATGTGTTAAATATGTATGTCTGTTTGACTCCGATCGTATGCGCGACCGCATTGGAATTATGTGACTTGCGAAGCTGTGCGATCGGAGTAGGTCCGGATTCAGTCGGCGTAAGCATGGCTCAGACCCCGAAAGTTGTCATATTTCGCGGACAATGGGCGCTGCTTACGGCCGACTGACCATTAATATAGAAGGGACCCCAAATTTGTAAATCAAATCCAATCCAAATCAAATCCAAATCCGCGAATTCGCGAAAGGCCAATTCGAATTAAAGTATGCGGGAAAGGGGACCGCAAAAATCACGGTCCACTCCGTTGAGGACCACGACTCCCTCGTCCAGGGCCTGGACGCAAAAAATAAATATTTCCACACGTTCACGAAAGTGGACGATAAGACGAAAAGGACGGTGATCAGAGGACTGCCAGAGATACCTACGGAAGAGATCGCCAGTGACCTCTCCGCCCAGGGATTTCCAGCGCAAAAGGTCGTCAAAATGACGACCAAAACAGGCGCGCCCATGTACCTTGCCCATTTCGGGAGGGAAACCGACATGGGTAAACTTAAGGTCACGCTGAGATTCCTCTGCTACTGCAGAGTGACCCTCGTCAAATACCGGCCCAAGAAAGGCCTAGGTACCCAATGCTTCCGGTGCCAGTCACTGGGGCACGCCTCATCCAACTGCCACCACCAGGCACGGTGCGTCAAGTGCACCGAGTACCATCTGACGGCCGAGTGTCCCAAGACCAAAGAGACACCGGCTACATGCGCAAACTGCGGCGGGGATCATCCCGCAAATTATTCAAAATGCCCTACGAGACAGGCGTACGCGGAGTCAATCGCCCGCCGGATGGCACCGCGCGTAACGCCGGGACGCTCACTGAGCGGCGTCGTGACGGGTAAGACGCCACCTCTCCCAATAATAAACCAGGCGACCGCGCAGGGCACCCGTACTGTGCGACCTACCACTGACGCAATTTCTCACGGGATTGCGCCATACACAAATGTGCAATATGAAAATGCACAACACGGACACACACAGCGCGAAAACCGCGCACACCCGAGGGACCCGAGGAACGGCCGCCGACCGCCGCTACTGCCGACTCCAGAACCCGCCGGACCGAGCCGCGTGGGCGGCGAGATGGCGGAGCTGACACAGATCGTCCGCCTACTCATGCAGATGAGGCCGAGGCTGGCGCAATGCAGGGACAAACTCGAGAAGGCGCTTCTCATCGCCGAGCTAATGGAGCAGCTCGATGGCTAGAGTGGGGACCCCGACCTGCGCGACACCCTCCCGCGGGGGACTCAGAGCCCTCACCTGGAACGCCAGAGGACTATACGACAAGGTGGACGAGCTCATGCTTCTGATCGGTGAGAAAAACATTGACATATTACTCATCACTGAAACACATCTGATTCCAAGCAGACATCTGAGAATACCCGGCTACTCCCTTTATCGCAATGATCGCGCTACTAGAGGAGGAAGCACGGCGATTCTCATTAGAGATACCATACCTCATACACTCTTATCGGATTCCACCTGGATTGCTTTAGAAGCAACTGCGGTCAGACTAGAAACTGACGGCAATCCGATCACACTCATAGCAGCATACTGCAAATCCACCAGGACTCTTGACACTCAGGATCTGGAGAGGGCTCTCGCGATGGGATCGCGGGTCTTATTGGCCGGCGACCTTAACGCGAAGCACTCCGCGTGGAGCCAGGGAATAAAGAATACGAACGGAGATACACTCTTCAAATTCATTGAGTCAACACATCACGCACTACACCACCCCGACAAGCCCACTCGATATGGAACGAGAGGGCAGTGCCCATCCACTCTGGACCTGGTGATCACAAAGGGAAACCCGGGGGTTGCCGGACTGGAAGTGATTAATGCACTTTCATCGGATCACCTTCCGGTATACTTCACCATAGGGGAGCGTATCATCTGCCCCCCAAAAACGGTATACGACTACCAGGCCGCGTACTGGACGGGCTACAAGACACACATTAACACACAATTATACTTATCATCATCCACGTTCAACTCGCCGGAGGCCATAGATGACGCGGTCGAAACCATGACACACATCATCGAAGAAGCTCGTGATACCTACATACCACTTAAAAATATAACTCCACACCGTCCCAAACTTCCGCCGGAAATCATCACACTTATCCAAATTAAAAACAGACTCCAGAAACACTACAGAGGCACATACCATCCCGCAGATAAAATAGCGTTAAACTCACTGCGGAACGAAATCAAAAAACATATCAGAGAACACAAAAACACCACGTGGAACACAAAACTAGCGGACATCGAACCAGGGACAGACACTCTTTGGAAGATCGCAAAGGGGCTTAAGAAGCGATTCGAAGACATACCACCACTCCACACCTCCACACACATTGCCACATCGCACGAAGAAAAAGCCAATGCACTAGCAGACGCATACGAGCACACTTACACGTTAACATCGCACTTTCGCGACGCGGACACAGACCGCACGGTACAAGAAACAATCGACGAATTCAATACTCGTTCCGCAGACATTGCACAACACGAATATATGCTCACAACACCGGCGGAAGTCCAGAAAATCATTAAAAGCCTCAAAAACAAGAAAGCACCAGGACTAGATCACTTACACAATACACTAATTAAACATATCCCGACACGCGCAATTATACAATTAGTCAAGATATTCAATGCGTGCCTACACACCAGTCACTTCCCTCCAAAATGGAAAACGGCCGTAATAGTCCCCATACACAAACCAACCAAGGACAAAAACAACCCATCCAGCTACAGACCCATAAGCCTCCTCCCGGTACTTGGAAAAGTCCTGGAGAAGGTGATACTGAACAGATACACCCCTTATCATACCCAGCACAACACTTTACAACACGAGCAATTCGGATTTAGAACAGAGCATTCCACCGTACACCAACTCACCCGCGTGGCCGAGGACGTGTCGATGGGCTTCAACATGGATTATTACACGGGAATGGTCCTGCTGGACCTAGAGAAGGCCTTCGACACGGTGTGGCACGACGGCCTAGTACACAAGCTGATTAAGACGGGTACACCGTCTTACATCATACAAATTCTCAGATCATACCTATCCGATCGACACTTTGTCGTTCGGGTAAGTGGGAGGCTCTCCACCCCCAGAAATATCCCAATGGGCGTACCCCAGGGCAGCCTGATTGGACCGCACCTATTCACTCTTTTCACGCACGATATCCCGGTACCGAAACAGTGTTCCGTTGCTCTTTTAGCAGATGACGCCGCCTGCTACGCGCGATCAATACGCCCCCTCAGGGCAAGACTCTACCTCCAGGATGCCCTGGATATCTTGGCGGACTACTACCGGAAATGGCGCCTAAAAATAAATGATAGTAAGACCGAAGCGGTCATGTTTACAAGACGGACGGTGGGGAACCTCCCTCCCCTGAGGATGGGTAACAGCGCAGTAGAATGGCGCAAGTCGGTCAAATACCTCGGAGTTCATATGGACTCCCAATTGAGATGGACCCTCCACACGAAGGAGGCACGAAAGAAAGCATTCGCAGCCTTCGCTGCGCTGAGACCCATCTTCAACAGAAACTCATTTTTATCACGGAAAAACAAACTACTGGTGTACAAGCTCCTAGTGCGTCCGGTAATCACATACGCGGCACCCGTCTGGAACAGCGCCCACACTCACTTACACGAAAAGCTCCAGCCGGCACAGAACAAAGCACTCAAGATCATTCACAAGACAATGCCGGGCGCAAGTCTTAAAAAGCTACACCAGAGGACAAAAGAGTACTCCATCAAGGAGTACTGCGACAAGATGACACTGGACTTTTACAACAAAATATATCTAAACTCGCACACGAACCCGCTCATCGCAAATCTCGGACGACAAAAAAGACTGGATGAACTACCCTTCAGATACAAACACAGACTCCCACACCACATAATTCTCAGCCGGTCTGAGGCGGAGCGAAACCACGAGCAAGACGAGGGCCCGGGAGGGCAAGCGTAACAGGGCCCCCACTACTACCACTATAACATAAAATAACTCGCATCTAACAAATGACAACCTGATACTGGCCAGTGTTTAACATTTCAGATCCAGAGGAGGAGCGCTCGAGTGACACGCCTCCAGGACTGGTGAGCGGCACGCGGACCGAAGAGGACAACCAGGAGGGGCGAAGCATCGCCCCTGGACTTCGAGCTACATTATATACATTACAACACTCACAATCCACAAACAAGCCGAATGTGTTAATATCGCAAAACGGAAGAGCCCAGAAGTCCTCTGAAGCTCGACTTCCCTCGGTGAGTTTTCGGTGGTTTTCTCACCGAATATGTCTTCAATACATATGCGAATGCGGGGAAGCTCCAATCATACAGGCCGCAGCCGATACCTTCCCATCCCCACACTCTACACCTACACTTGATCTTATAAATATATGTAATTATTCTCCTTAAAGGTCTAGCAGAGTGGTACAGGGAGGTGGTACAGGGTGGCTACTCTTATTCACTTCGATAGTCTACAAAGTAAATTGATCTACAAAGTAAATGATAAGGAGCAAAGAAAGCTCAGCAAAAATTTGGAAGAAAGCGAGAAATCGAAATCAAATGCTCATCAAGCCTAAAAGTGGAATGGAGATTAACACACAAATACTTAATATAAGTATACACATATAAATAACACTGCACACACATATGACACAACAGTGAAAAAGGTATTCCCTCAAAACACTGACAAATGATCGATGACGCAGTTAAATGCGCACGTGTTAAAAATTTAATAAAAGAAAAAGAACTTGTTCGTTGTTCTTGTTGTTGTAAATCACTTCTCACTGTACTTCAGTTCTGTTCATTGAAATATATTCTCAGTAATACCGAATTTACCGTGTTTTTACTTGAGACCCGCTACACTACATCGACTGCCTGAGAGGAATCTCTCCCTGCTCTTCTTCTTCTGCTGGATCTTCGAAACGGAATTCGCGACGTGGATTCTTCGAGCGTAACGCGGCAACCAACAACCTATATACAGTCTTTGTACCTGTCTGGTACATCTGAGTCAACCCATACACTGTACACACTTCTTTCTATAACCATAGCCTTTGATTTTGCTATATTTATTTTCAAAATTTTTACTAGTATGTAAATATAATAGATTTGTAATTAGAATCTCTGAATCGTTTGAAAACCAATTGGTGCTCAAAACATTGTTTAATTCATTGATCCGTAGCAAATTAGAAAGCAATGCTTGCATTTGGATCCCGGTGGGGACGCAGAACTCACTCATGGTGGAGAAGGTGCCAAAAAAATATCTACGATATCTCTACATGAGTGAGTTTGCTGTCTATCTAAGGATTTATCCTACTCAGTTTCTGCTGGGCATGCTCGGGTATAACTCCTTGAGCGTAAGAAGATATCTGCGTCTCCTGGTATACGTTGTCAGACTCGTTCGAGGAGTTGTGACGAACTGTCCAGCATTACTACAAAGATTAGCGTTAAATGTTCCTAACAATTACACTAGACTGCGCCGGCAAGAACTGTTCTCAATAACATACGCAAGAACGGGTCTTCCAGCCGCTATGCCTGTTGGAAGGGCCTTAACTCTTCTGAACGGGACTGTTTCGGATATTGACATATTCCATATCACATTACCAAAAGCAAAAGTAAATGATCTTCTAAGATTGAGTGCGTTAGAAAGCACTCATCAACGTACTTAACTAACTGTGAATATATGTGTGTATGTATGCATATAACATATATAATTTTTTTTTAAATGTTAACAATTTTTGTATTTTTCAATATAATATTGAGCTAAAGTCTGTATTGAGAAAATAAAAATAACGAACATTTGAGAACCAGACATTTTTTTTTGAATTCTCAAAATACTATAAAATTCAAACTAGAGTTTCTCAAAGTTTTTTTTATCCAACGCCCCCGTGGATCATTTAAGAATAAGTCAAATCTCTCATAGTATAATCTACGACGACCTCCGTGGCCTGGTGGTAAGACACTGATCTGCCAATCCGGAGGTTGCGGGTTCGATCCCCGCTGGAACCCAGATTTTTTTAAATAGGATTCCAGTCTGGTTAACACTTAGGGCCCATAAAAACATCTTTCTGGTTGCTTGCAAAAGATTGCCACATGGCAATAAACTCGCCAGGTTAAAAAAAAAGATAAAAGATATAATCTTGAAAATTATTGCTAGGGCCTCCTTCCTCCATTTCTCTCGATCTCGACTCGGTCATTCAGCGAAAGTACTTTTATTAAGCGTTTTTTTTTGTTTGCTTAAAAGCGGTTATTATTATCAATAGCAGGGATAGCTAATACTCGTATGCCGACCGCGATCGACCGGTCGATCGCGGTCGGCTTCGTAACTGACAATATGGCGTGTAATGTTGTCAAATCTCATTACGCGCACGCACTTGTCAACGCAGTCAATTAGTTATCCATTTTCAATATGTAGACATGTCTTCTCCAAATAAATGTATTTACGAGTATGTTAGTAACATGTACGTATAAGTTTTCTATTCCTCAATATTTACTCAAGTGAATGCCGATCATATTTATAATGAATATTTAGTAATGAGTTACCATTTTTTGACATGTGTTAATGTGTTAATGTGTTATGTGTTAATGCGTTATGTGTTAATGCGTTATGTGTTAATGCGTTATGTGTTAATGCGTTATGTGTTAATGTGTTATGTGTTTATGTGTTATGTGTCAATGTGTTATGTGTCAATGTGTTACGTGTCAATGTGTTATGTGTCAATGTGTTATGTGTCAATGTGTTATGTGTTAATGTGTTATGTGTCAATGTGTTATGTGTTAATGTGTTAATGTGTTAATGTGTTATGTGTTAATGTGTTACGTGTTAATGTGTTATGTGTTAATGTGTTATGTGTTAATATGTAACGTGTTAATGTGTTACGTGTTAACATGTTATGTGTTAACGTGTTATGTGTTAATGTGTTATGTGTTAATGTGTTATGTGTTAATGTGTTATGTGTTAATGTGTTATGTGTTAATGTGTTATGTGTTAATGTGTTAATGTGTTATGTGTTAATGTGTTAATGTGTTATGTGTTAATGCATTATGTGTTAATGTGTTGTTAATAACATATGTTATGTGTTAATGTTAATATAGTAATGAGTTACCATTTTTTAACATGTGTTAATGTGTTATGAGTTAATTTGTTATGTGTTAATGTGTGATGAGTTAATGTGTTATGTGT
The DNA here is from genome assembly GCA_949825065.1 of Odontocerum albicorne. Taxonomy (NCBI): domain Eukaryota; kingdom Metazoa; phylum Arthropoda; class Insecta; order Trichoptera; family Odontoceridae; genus Odontocerum; species Odontocerum albicorne. The sequence continues at coordinate 6,420,104 of OX463863.1, read as the reverse complement.
TAATGTGTTATGTGTTAATGTGTTATGTGTTAATGCGTTATGTGTTAATGTGTTATGTGTTAATAATATATGTTATGTGTTAATGTGTTATGTGTTTATGTGTTAATGTTTTACGTGTTAATGTGTTATGTGTTAACGTGTTAATGTGTTACGTGTAAATTTGTAATGTGTTTTTTAACATGTGTTATATGTTAATGTGTTATGAGTTAATGTGTTATGAGTTAATGTGGTATGTGTTAATGTGTTATGAGTTAATGTGGTATGTATTAATGTGTTATGTGTTAATGTGTTATGTGTTATGTGTTAATATGTTATGTGTTACTTTGTTATGTGTTAATGCGTTATGTGTTATGTGTTAATAACATGTGTTAAGTGTTATGTGTTTATGTGTTAATGTGTTACGTGTTAATGTGTTAACGTGTTAATGTGTTATGTGTAAATTTGTTAATGTGTTATGTGTTAATGCGTTATGTGTTAATGTGTTAACGTGTTAATGTGTTATGCGTTATGTGTTATGTGAAAATGTGTTGTGTTAATGTGTTATGTGTTAATGTGTTTTTTAACATGTGTTATATGTTAATGTGTTATGAGTTAATGTGGTATGTGTTAATGTGTTATGTGTTAATGTGGTATGTGTTAATGTGTTATGTGTTAATGCGTTATGTGTTAATATGTTATGTGTGAATGTGTTATGTGTTAATGTCTTATGTGTTGATGTGTTAATATGTTATGTGTGAATGTGTTATGTGTGAATGTGTTAAATCTCGCGAATTTGATAGGTTGATCACGACAATATGTTTTACGTAAAAAGTCGATAACAGCAACAAACTAGTTGACATTTTTGAGTCGTCGGTGTCATAGGGAGGGGCTACTGTGATGTTTAACTAGTACACATTGCTTCTAAAAACTTTAATATCTCTATAAATATAATAAATACTGGGAATGATTAACCCGATTCGTATTCGAATATCTGCTTCACAGCATCCATTCCTCAAAATAAGAGCACCTAGGCTAACAATCTCGTTGAATAAATACCTTAAGTATACGTTTATTGTAGAAATAAGCACTATAAATCGAAAAGAACCATTTTTTTTATTACGAACCAAATTTTGAGAAGGTGTGGGGTAAAAAGGACCGAACGGCGAGTGATCAATCTAAATTCTAAGCACGTCAATTAATTATGCATACACGAAGCGCCCCCTGTGCCTTTGCCGAACCCGTTTTCTTGTCTTCTTTTTCCTTTTTTTTTTTTTTTTTTTGGATTCGGTCTTTAAGATTTGGAAATTTACTATAATCACGATTATATTTCAAGTTAAAACGACTTGTATCAGATATATTTTGATACCCTTTTAAATATTACTCGTAATTATAACCAAGAAGATTTCAGCGTCTTTCTGATCATGGACCGCTCTTCTTTTTTTTTTACATCGTCCTTTACTGTCCATGCAGTGAGACTTTACAACTAGCTACATACCAATATTAGACTCGCTCCGTTCTTGGCACGCTTTAAGAAGCGACTGAAAAAAATACTTAATTTGTAATAAGTAATAAAACGTGTTTCATTCCAGATTTATCTTTCCTCTCAACCATCTCTTCTATTTCCTTTGATTGATGGTATCTCACTTTATATGAAAAGGAATGTTTGAGTGATTATTTGTCTTTGTGGGGTTTATGGGCTCACATATATGTTTATGGATTTCGTGGGGATGGATAGTCATTAAAATGTTTTTTTTGCGACTATATCATTTGCTTCATTTAATTTTGTCTGGTTGGTTGAAAGAAAACTTGAAACTTTGACAACGGCTAGTCAAATGCTACGTTTGGTCAGTGTTATTGCATGGAGTGGAATCATTGACCCTTTAATTTGGTAGTATGAACCGACTGGAAGTATTCGAAATGTGGATGCACCGGAGAATGCTACGGATACCCTGGACGGATATGATCAGCAACACGAGGGTTGTTCAAAGAGTCAAAGTTGATAGAGAGTTGTTGACTAATATTAAAATCCGAAAGGTGTCCTATTTGTGTCATGTACTTAGAGGAGCAAAGTACAAATTACTGCACCTGATCATTCAAGGCAAAATAGAAGGTCGAAGAGGTGTTGACAGGAGGCAAATCTCCTGGCTCCGCAATATACGTGATTAGACTATATAATGGGCGTTAGGGATCTTTTTCGGAATGCCGGGGACAAAGATGCCTACGACTCAAAACCGGATGATTTTTATCGCACAGGCATTGAAAAACTTGTAGAACGTTGGCAAGAAGTTGTAAATAATGAAGGAGAATACATTATTGACTAATTTGTTGTAATTTTTTATTGTTGTGTCCTCTTGTTCTCTTCATTTAGAAAAAAAAAACGGACACAACTTATGTTAACACCCAATACATAATTTTCAGTGATCAGTGACAAAATATCGTTTTGCTCGGTTTGAACTTGCGTGGACATATCTGGATTTGAAAAGCGTCGACACATATATATTACTTTATTTAAAAAAAACTAAAACGATCCATCAAAGTAACGTATAAATATTATATTGAAACAAAATTTCCATCTTCTCTCGTCAATTTTGACGGCATAACTTCACAATATAAAATAAGATAAATCAAAAACGATTTAGGACTGTAAATAACAATCCTAACGATGGCTCCCTCCCATTTTCGCCACGTCTCACTTCCATAACCCTTTAAAGGATTTAATATCCGGCCTTTTTGATTAACTGCACTATAATTTGACGTTAAATGTGAAGGAGCCTTAGGGTGCAAATCTGTCTTTTTTTTGTATAATTACGGTGAGGTACCCTTGAGGTGCCCTTGGCTACTTGATGGAGCGTTGTTTTTCGATTAGTAATTTCGCAATAAGGACTATATCTAAATTTATTCATAATGCTTTTTTTTGTTACATACAATAATCGCGCATTATCATCATGAGTAGCGAGAAATGACGATACATAATAGTGCGTTGGTGCCCGCCTTGATGTATGGAAGTGAAACTTATTTTTTTATTAAAGACATCATTGTTAAAATAATCTGGTGGACTTATTGCAACGCGGTGTAAATAAATTAAGGGAATATTTTACTCTAGATGCGTGAATTTTGGGCGTTTTTACAAACTGAATAAAAAAAAATTGAAAATATTTTTCGTATACATTTTTTAACAGTTTGTTTATTAATGATTAAAATTTGTACAAAAAAAATTGAAAAAAAAATAAATTGAAAATTCAAGATGTTATCAGTTGGAAAAAGGGGATGAGCTGGTCGACATGATTAGAGCCATTTAATAAATTTGAAACAAAAATCATACAAAGTTTCTTGATAAAAAATAATTTCGTTATGGTTGGTACCAAAAAAAAAAAAAAACTTAAATGACAGCTATCTGAAAAGTCAGCTATCAGCTAGTAAAAAAAATGTTTTGATAAAAAAAAGTATGATTTTCACGGTGACAATGATTAGCCATTTCAGAATTAATTAGAAGATTTGTTAAAATCTCCCCACTGCTGGCCAAGATCGTCTCATCCCTCCCTTCCTCCTCCGTTCACCACCAGTCCTCAACACGAATGTTAATCGTTAGAGGCGTGTATCTCGGTACCAGTTCAAACAGAATTCAGTCTTGTTTGTGCTCCCCTGATGATGAGGTGAAAGCCTTGAAACCGGTAGGGTTATACCGTTATATAAAGTGGAATAAACAGTGTTTGATAAAACAAATTACAATGTCTTTAAACCTCCACAATGTTAATGCCTTAACTTAAATTATTTTTTCGATATTGTTGCTGTATTGAGTTGGCATAAATAATGGTCGATGTTTCGAATGCGTTTAAGCCTTCATTCTCAGGATGATTTAAAAAATTCCTAATTAAAATTATTGAGACTTTCTAAATATAAAAAAAAAACGTTAAATAGAAATTTATCTTACATTTTGTGATTATTCCTAAATATTCTGGCCATCTTCTGTACTCACCTATAACAAAAAGAAATAAATTCGTAAAAAATACAAGTTAAAAACAAAAGTAGTTACAAAGTACCCGGCGGTAAGTAATACACATCGTTTGTAGAGCGTCATCTCTGTCGCACAATGCGCTGATAGTCCGGTATCGTAGTCACGATGCGGTTAGCGCATCGTAAGACAGAGACGACGCTCTACAAATGATGTGTATTATTTACCGCCGGGTACTGTACTTCGATATGTGGAAGTGAGCTGTGGATATGCAAAAATAATTGAAAAAATACTGTAGGATTGCGTGTACTTATAAGCATATATGGAGTTACAATGTATGACAGAATGTGGAATGAAGTGATTAGGGATTAATGTTAACTTAAGGATGATGCGTTGAGTAAGGTGGAGAAGGCACGCTGAGATGGTTTGGGCATTTGGAATGAACGAACGAAGAAACATTTACAAAACAGATATATAAGGCAAATGATAGTGGATGGCGTGTGATAAGAATACACAAACATACAGTCTTTACAGTCATGATCTTATTAATCATGTGGAGATGCGTACACTAAGGAAAATTTGTGGAGTGTCAATGTATGAAAGAAGGCGGAATGAAGACATCAGAAATGAATGTTTAGCGGAATGCTTCTTACTTGAAGAGATGATGATAGTAAGTGTTGGTAAATAAATAAAATACGTTAAATCGCAATGCGGAAGGAGAGAGTGAATGAATGTTTTATTCGATAGTATGTGGGTATTAATAACATTTCAGAATGGGCGCGGGAGTGCGCCCGCGATATACTTTTATCTCGCTTCTGTGTGTGCAGAAATGGTAAATAAGTAAACAATCTATTTACGGAACCGGCGAGATAGTGTGATGCGTTCTCTTTCTAGTATGGAATGCGGCGCACCGTTTGGCCAGCCTCATGTCATGCATGCGACCTTTGGACCGCCTACTATAATTCGTCGAGGTATCCAAAGGTCGTTTCGTCGGTCGTTGACCGTATGTGTTGACACTATTCAGCAACGACCGTGGATCCCTACAAATGCATGGATAAAATTGATGTTTTAAGTAAGATGAAGTACATATGTATTTAATCATTAACATTAATGCTGACCCCTTTAAAGTAGACCACATAGGGTAAAATAAACTTTTGCCAACGTTTTTTTTCAATGCGCCAAACATTTGCGGAACGCACTTTTCGGGTAGCCTTACCCAATGATTTAGCTTATATCTCCTCTATGGTCGCAAAACGCAAAAAGTCGCAGGGAACCACATCTGGTGAATACGGTGGCTGCGGTATCACGATAGTATTGATTTTGGTAAAATAATCATGTGTTAGTAGTTTCCATTGGGACGATATGACCATTGTTTCGATGTCATAGCCATACACCTACGTTTTGCAACTTGTTATGACGCGTTGCACATCACAGACAGTGTTGCCAACGTGAGAAAAAAATATGAGCTCAATAAAAAATAAACAGTCCGCGAAATTAAAAAGTCTCGTTTGATCAAATGTCGTAGAGCGAATATTTTTTCAGCATTCATTAGGTTTCTTTTATTCATTTTCCAAGTGCACGTTTCACTACAACACATCAACGTCGACACAACAGTAATAAAGAACGCAACGAAAAATTTGTTTTGTAACATAAATCTTAAAGAAAACTGTCATGCAGAAATTGTTATTCTGTAAACATTCCGACAGAATAATTTTCGGAGACGTGACAAATTTTAGCAAATACAACTGCGTTATGTTTGGGGGAAAGGTGCAGCGAAACACACGTTAAAAAAATGAAAAAATTGTTTTAAATAGTCATTAATTACTTTGTAAGATTACTCTACGTTTCGGATCGATTTTACGGTCCATCCTCAGGGGTCATCGATTCCGTATTTTGACTTTATGAATGAGTCATCTTCCGAGCGTGAAACGTCGAATAAAAGGACAGTTAAGGATAATAATAATAAAAATACGACTCATATAGTGTTGTTTAAATAACAGACTTTCCTCAAGAGCGCAAAAGCTCGGGATTCGAACCCACTATGATTTCGTTACAATTTCATTGTATACAGCACATCCTAGTGCGGTGCATGGCCGCGCGGTAACCCACTGGACTTCCGTGCGGAAGATCGTCGGTTCGAACCTCACACTGTGCTACTCTCCTTGAATGACGCAGGGACTTTTTTTTGTTTAGTATTCGGGGTTATAATGATACCTATGACTTCAGTCATCTATATTATTTCTAAAGAGAGAGAGAGAGAAAAAAAAAACATGCCAGTGTGCAACGATCGTCTCACAACAGGTGTGCCATCGGATTCAGTACAACGGTGTGGTCGGTGAGTTTGCTGGTGTGCAACGACTCAGTCACTTATAAAAAATCTCTACGGCACAGCTTTGCTTTCTAACTAATTGGAGTGGCAATGGGACCCTCGACTACGAGGCCCAGCAAAGACAATTATTGACAGATTAAAAAATAAATTAAAAAAAGCGTGGTGACTGCGGCCATTAAATAAGGTATTTTCCCACACCTGTATATGTTTAGAAGAATATATTAGGTAAGAAAACCGCAGAAAGCTTATCAAGAGAAGATGAACTACAATGAAATCTTTTTAGATATTTCGATATGCAAAAATAGCACATTCGGCTTTAGGTGGAGTGTGGTATATGTATGTAGTGTTCATATACATATAATCATACATTTTGATAAGACCTTCCAAAAAGGGTTTCCTTCAAGTGCTTCCTAAAGCTGCACACACGTAAGCAGATGCTGGGAAAAAGTTCTTTGTTCGCAACCGCCCCCTTAACGCTGTTTCTCTGCTGGGATAGGCAGAGAGGACAGACTTGTCACACATCTTCTCCCTGGCTCCATCCCAACTCATTGTCTGCGAAGACTGTTGGGGTCAGCTCTCCTCCTCCTTAGGTTGCATGCTCTTCTGTCCCGGACTACGTCCCACAGGCCGAGCCTCTGCATCAGGTTATCTTTTTGCACCACCCATAAATTCTTTGGTCTTCCTCTGGTTGTTATTCGAGGCAAGATCCATGGAGATTGCCTGGTTCACAATGTGATCGGGTGCTCTGCGTCCAACGTGCCCATACCATCTCAATCCATCCGCCTCTCCTCCATCCTGCTGTTGATGTCTGTAACACCTAGGCTTCCACGAATGCGTGAGCTTTTTATTTTGTCTCTTAGGGACACACCAGCTGACCATCTTAGCATGCGCATTTCAGCAGTTTCTAGTTGCCTAGAGTAAGAGTTATACATCGTCCAGCATTCGGAGCCATAGAGGATTACGTAGAGGAGCCATAGAGTATCTATCTTGTCACACATAATTTGCTTTTTCCGAAACATTATACCTTTTCATAAAGCTTTTACGATTTCTTTAACCTCTTACTTTCTCTTCTTTCAGAATATATTTTACTTGATCCAACCATATTTTCCTTGTTTTTCTTCAATTACACTTTGCACTCAAATTTGCACTTTATATTTGTTTTGTTTGACTTTCTTCATTCTTTCGTTTCCCGTGCCCAAACCATATCAGAATACATTCCTTTATTTTACTCAATGCATCATTCATTCCTAATCATTTCATTCCGTATTTTCTCGTACACTGTCAATCCATTATTTTTTCTTAATGCCAAAGCTTCTAAAACTTTTGGTACTACCCAGTTTGAGTATGTTTATTTTAAATCCCATCGACTTTGTTTCTTATTGCTACACGCCGTTCAATATTCTTCATTACTTTTCCATCATCTTAGCAAATACTTCCTTAATATCAGAATTCCATTTAGGTAGTGTCTGCTCTTATTAAGAACTATTTCTTTAATTTCAACTTAATGGGATCATTCGAAGTTTAATGAAACCATTCGAATTTTAACGATATTATTCGGAGTCGTATGAGATCATTCGGAGTAAACTGAGAACATTCAGAGCGAAATGAGATCATTTGGAGTTTAATAAGATTATTCGGAGTTTAATAATATCATTCGAAATTTAGTAAGATTATTTGGAGTAAGATATATGAGATTATTCAGAGTTAAATTATATTATTCGGAATTTAGAGAGATTATTCGGAGTTTAATAACATCATTCGAAGTTTGATTAAATTGTTATTGGGAGTTTAATGACATCATTCGGAGTTATATGAGATCAATTAGAGTCAAATGAGATAATTCGGAGTTAACTAAGATCATTCAGAGTTTAATGAGATTATTCCGAGTTTAGTAAAATGATTAGGAATTTAATAATATCATTGGGAGTTTATTGAGATTATCCGGAATTTAGTAAAATTATTCGGAATTTAATATCATTGGGAGTTTATTGAGATTATCCGGAGTTTAATGAGGTTATCCGGAGTTTAGTAAAATTATTCGGAATTTAATATCATTGGGAGTTTATTGAGATTATCTGGAGCTTAATGAGGTTATCCGGAGTTTAATGAGATTATCCGGAGTTTAGTAAAACTATTCGGAATTTAATATCATTGGGAGTTTATTGAGATTATCCGGAGTTTAATGAGGTTATCCGGAGTTTAATGAGATTATCCAGAGTTTAATGAGATTATTCGGAGTTAAGTAAAATTATTCGGAATTTAATATCATTGGGAGTTTATTGAGATTATCCGGAGTTTAATGAGGTTATCCGGAGTTTAATGAGATTATTCGGAGTTAAGTAAAATTATTCGGAATTTAATATCATTGGGAGTTTATTGAGATTATCCCGAGTTTAATGACATTATCCGGAGTTTAATGAGACTATCCGGGGTTTAATGAGGTTATCCGGAGTTAAGTGAGATCTTTTGGAATTTAAATCGCATTTTCGTGACTCAAAGTATCACTTAAACACAATTTAAACCCCGAAACATCTTACTTTTTAGATACAATAATTATCTCAAAAGCATACGAATCTATTTGTATTTCATTCGAAATTGTTAATTAAAATACTAGATATAATTAAGATTCCAACATGCAGTTGGCAAGTGTCGGGGTACGCAGAAAGAAGCTGTAAGCAGCACGTTCTCGATTTGCTTCTATACAAGTGAAAAAATACGCGACGAAGGGTTAAACAAATCGGACATGACAGTGGGAACATAAATTATTTTTAAACGGACCCTCGGGCCTGACGGGAGACGGTGCCTGAATTTCAATATTTTGGGTACAGGAGACAGCAGTGGCGTTGCTGTGGGGTCGAGGGATTTGTCTCATTTCAAGTTTTCCTACCTTTCTTTAAAATTTACTTTCGTTGCTTAACAAAGACGATTATTTAAATGCTTCTTTTTCTTCTTCCTGGCACTGTCCCAACTCATTGCCTAGGTAGGCTGTTGGGGTCGGCTCTTCTCGTTCTCAGGGTGTATGTTCTTCGGTTCTGGGTGTCGCTTTCATCTAGGCCGTTTCTCTGCAGGATTTTGGAACATTGAGTCATCCAGGAGTTCTTTGGTCTTCCTCTGGACGGCTGTCGAGGAAGATCCACAGACATTGCCTGATTTACAGTATGGTCTGGTGGTCTCCGTCTTATGTGCCCGTACCATCTCAGCTGTCGGTCTTCCAGCTTACTGTTTATGTCAGTGACTCTCAGGCTACCACGGTAACGTGAACTCTTAATTCTATATTTAAGTGATACTCTTGCCGATCATCTAAGCATTCGCATTTCTGCTGTTTCAAGTTGCCTAGGGAATTTTACGATTATTTTATTGCATATATTTTTTATTTCATTTTATTACAATACAATAAACGGTCTTTAACCGACCATTAAAAAAGAGTTAAAGTAACTCATATTAGAATTTTGAGTACTCATCCTGAATCCTGTATATCCTCAGAATCACATTCAGTACTACCTTCGTTTAAGAAACTTCATCTTTTCATGATGACTTTGCATTTAGTCACACCCTTCCTTGGAGTGTATTCGGTGGTCTCCAAGTAGGTCAAGGTGTTTGGTATCTCTTCAGAAAACGTGCTTTACCCAGATACAGATATTGTTTATTGGCCTTTCCAGTTCACCACTCCTCTTTCTTTACATCGTCCTTTACTGTCCATGCAGTGAGACTCTGGAATCAGTCACAAACCAATATAAGACTCGCTCCGTCCTTGGCATGCTTTAAGAAGCGACTGAAAAACCTATTAATTTCTAGTCAGTAAAATGTTTCATTCCTAATTTTTATTTTCCTTTCCTCTCCACTATCCCTTCCTTTCCTTTTGATTGATGATATCTCACTTTATATGAAAAATAATGTTCGGGTGATTGTCCGTCTTTGTGGGGTTCGTTGGGCATGTGCTCACGTATATGTTTATGGATTTCGTGAGGATGGATAGTCATTTGAATGATTTATGCGACCACGTAACTTGCTTCATTTACTTTTGTCTGGTTGGTTGGAAGAGATTGCCGCCTAGCAATAAACCCGCCAGATTGTATTTGAAATAAAAATGTTTAATAAATAAATAAAAATACATTATCCGTTCTTGCGTTTTCTTTATGAAACCATTCATAGATTTCAATCTCGATGATATTGGGGGCTGGTGATTACATAAGGGATGTTTTTGGATCCTGAACTCGTTTTCTACTTTATATGACAGTTGCATCACTTCTAGGGATCTCAAGTGGGGTGCTACTGAACAATTGGTATACTTTCTCCACCAGTACTGATTTTAAGCATCTTGTTAAAATTTAAACCAATTAAATGAAAAAAAAAAAAAAAGGTTATGCCACTGTCAGTATTTCTGCTTCAGACTGTCAGATGTGGACGTCTCTCATCCCATCGTGCTGAGATATAACGGCCCGTCAGACTGGCCACACAAATATGACAGGTAGATGATGGCCAGATAGCTGCATGCCCGGTGACTGCATGGTGTGTTAGTGTACCAATTATGAGATTGTTACTCCGAGTTAGTTGATTTAATGTAGTTTTTCCAGTTGACACGGAGACATGGATTCCAGAAGAGAACACACCATGTACCGAATTGAAGTGTTTGAAATGTGGATTCATAGTAGGATGCTTTGGCTTCTTTGGACAGATGTGGTTAGCAAGATGATTGTCTTTCAAAGAGCTACAACAAATGTTTTTATATAAGGTTAATCATAATATCGTTGATAGTCTTGTAGGTTGTTATCCCTTTAAAGTTTTCTGCGGTTTTCTTACCAAATATATACAGCAGCAGGTAAGTACCTAATCTAATGGCCACAGCCCCTACTTTCCTATGTATACACTCAACTTACGTGTATGTGTGTATCGTTGATAGCCTTGTAGGTCGTTTTCCTTTTAAAGTTTTCTGCGGTTTTCTTACCAAATATATACAGCAGCAGGTAAGTACCTGATCTAATAGCCACAGCTACTATCTTCCTATGTATACACTCAACTTACGTGTATTTGTGTATCGTTGATAGCCTTGTAGGACGTTTCCCCTTTAAAGCTTTCCGCGGTTTTCTTACCAAATATATACAGCAGCAGGTAAGTACCTAATCTAATGGCCACAACCACTACCTTCCTATGTATACACTCAACTTACGTGTATGTGTGTAACGTTGATATCCTTGTAGGTCGTTTTCCTTTTAAAGTTTTCCGCGGTTTTCTTACCAAATATATACAACAGCAGGTAAGTACCTAATCTAATGGCCACAACCACTATCTTCCTATGTATACACTCAACTTACGTGTATGTGTGTATGTATATATATTTTTTTTTACATTTTAAATTTGTCAATATGTTATGTGTAGTGGGTTCGTATCCATATTTAGAGCGCCATTCAGGAGAGTTTGTTATCTAAACGGCACTATATAAATTAATTTTTGATTACTATTACTATTAACAACATATATCTTGACTGTCCATTTTGTAGAGTGCCTTTTTTAATGTTTGTCACATATACTGAGCACTCGTTAGGCAAATCCCTCTAGGATCGAGTAAGGAATTTCAACGTTATCCTATATAAGTGGTCTAACTGGTAATAAAAAATTCTTAATTTCTAGTCAGTAAAATAACGTGTTTCATTTCTGATTTTTCTTTTCCTTTCCTCTCCACCATCCCTTCATTTTCTTTTGATTGATGATATCTCACTTTATATGAAAAAGAATGTTCGGGTGATTGTCCGTCTTTGTGGGGTTCGTGGGCATATGCTCACGTATGTGTTTATGGATTTCGTGGGGATGGATAGTCATTTGAATGATTTATGCGACCACGTAACTTGCTTCATTTTTACTTTTGTTTGGTTGGTTGGAAGAGATTCTTCTTCTTCTTCCCAGTGTCATATCAGGTACCACCAACATTGAATATCACCTGGGAGTAGACATCTTTGTCCCCGGAAGCCCGAAAAAGATCCCCAATGCTCCTTATACCAGTCCAATCACGTATATTGCGGTGCCAGGAAATTTGCCTCATGCCAACACCTCTTCGACCCTGTATTTTGTCTTGGATGATCAGGTGCAGTAATTTGTACTTTACTTCTCTAAGTACATGACCCAAGTAGGACACATTTCGGATTTTAATATTAGTCAGCAACTCTCTATCAACTTTGGATCTTTGAAGAACCCTTGTGTTGTTCAAAGTCACTTAAATACGTTGATGAGTGCTTTCTAACGCGCTCAATCTAAGAAAATAATTTACTTTTGCTTTTGGTAATGTGATATGAAATATGTCAATATCGGAAGCATTCCCGTTCAGAAGAGTTAAGGCCCTTCCAACAGGCATAGCGGCTGGGAGGCCCCGTTCTTGCGTATGTTATTGAGAACAATTTTATATCCATACGTTTCTTTCTTTCAAAATATATTTCACTTGATCCAACTATACATTATTGGTTTTCAACTATAGATAATTCAGTTTGAAGAGTCATTTTGCAATAGTGTGAGCAGCAAACAGTGCGTTTACAAAAACTTGTCACATTATTTTTTTAATGAAGTGAAAAAGTAAAAAAATATGAAAATAATATTTCATTTTCAAACATTGAAATAGACACACACGTTTTGTAAATTAAAAATGCTGTCAGCTTAAATTATAACGCGCATAAAAATAAAATGAAAGTAAGTTTATTGAACATATTAATTGTTTAGGCATGGCAGATTCTACCTATAGGAAACATTCAATAACAATTATGGAATTTTTCAACATTAAAAATAAATATAAGTACAAGTATTATCAAGTAAAAATGTTCGTCAGCTTTAATTAGATTATAGCGCATAACAATACAATTATTATTGTATGTAAGATTATTTAACATATTAATATTAGTATCATTATTACATAATTACAATGGCAAATAATACAGTTTTAAAATAATAGTGGATGGAGTGATACTAAATTCTAGGAAACTTTAAGTTATATCAAAGTACATTCTAAGCTTTGGAAACATTTTGAATTATACATTACATTAGACAAAAATGGCACTAATAGATTGCAGCACCTTTTCGACCGGTCCCTAATTATTAATCAATCATTACCAAAATTTAAAACAATCTCCTTTGCTCGGTCCGAAAGTGGTTTTCCCTTTCCTAATTCCGACATGGCAGTGTTTTTCTAATCACCGAGTATTTTAACAACAATACAAACGTGCGCTCTATGCGAACCAATCGTGTGGAATTCTAAAACCAATACCACTACATAAGTTGTGTAATACAGAGAGTGCTACTTACGCTATTTCAAAATAACTTTTCAAACTGAATGATCTATATCACGGAATCCGCTCATATTTGCACTGTAAGTATTTCATTCCTTCGTTATACATTCCCAAATCATCTGAGAATGCTTTTTTTCATAATATGTAACATGTTATTTAACATTACATTCTAGCGCAAATCGATCCCGAAGCCTGCGGGTTGGAAGGCAGGCGTCTTACCCACTATACCATGAAATTTAAATTGTAAAAAAAATACAAATTTAATTATAGTAATTTGCTATTTAAAAAAAAACAAAAAGTTCACTTTTAACACCAACATTAAACCCATTTCTCGAGAGGGTAGAAATTTCAATTTTGCGGGACAGCACCAGAGACAAAAAAGGACAATGACAGGAGTGTAACAATTACAAGGGAAAACTTTATCAAGTGTCCTTTTATCGCGGTGGTCGGATATCAGTGGTCCGTGTCCTCTCTTTTGGGGTTGTAGAGGAATTTGCAGTTGTTAAATCAGGGTTGAAAAACTTTTGATTTACGAACCGTTTTTATTTTGAAATTATGTTTTTTTTTAATTTAAGCTAAAAACTCCCAGGATTCGTTAATGAAATATTCATTTATTGAATTCATCATACTACAAGTGTTTTTTATATAACATGAATACAATAAATAACTCACAAGACATGTTAATGTTAAGAAGGCATTGAACTGGTTGAATGTTAGAAATATACGCAAAATTCACATACTGTCTCTATTGTATAATATCCTTAACTGTCCCGCCGCACCCTCTTATCTCGCCGAAAATTTTCAGCGTCTTTCCAATCATGGATTAGCGCTACGCTCAAACAGAGATTGTTTATTGGCCTTTCCAGTTCACCGCTCTTCTTTTTTCACGTCGTCATTTACTGTCCATGCAGTGAGACTCTGGAATCAGTTACAAACCAATATAAGACTCGCTCCGTCCTTGGCATGCTTTAAGAAGCGACTGAAAAAACTCTTAATTTCTAGTCAGTAAAATAACGTGTTTCATTCCTGATTTTTCTTTTCCTTTCCTCTCCACCATCCTTTCCTTTTCTTTTGATTGATGATATCTCACTTTATATGAAAAATAGTGTTCGGGTGATTGTCCGTCTTTGTGGGGTTTGTGGGCATGTTCTCACGTATATGTTTATGGATTTCGTGGGGATGGATAGTCATTTGAATGATTTATGTGACCACGTAACTTGCTTCATTTACTTTTGTCTGGTTGGTTTTAAGAGATTGCCGCCTGGCAATAAGCCCGCCAGATTGTATTGCAATAAAAGTGTTAAATAAATAAATAAATATCACAGTAATCCTCTTGTCCGACCTACCCTTCCGCTATAAGCACAAGCTCCCGAAGCATCATCTGTTGCCTGACTAGTCCATCTACAGTATTAGCTGGGACGACCAAGGTCTGAGTTCTTCTTCTTCAGCCGTTCTGGATCCATCTCTGGATATAGGCCTCACCCTCGGCCTTCTACAACTCCCTATCTCGGGCACAATGCATCCACTTCACCACTGCGGCCTATTTTATATCGTCCGACCATCTAGCCTGTGGTCTCCTCACACCTCTCCTGCCCGTTCTAGGCTGCCATTCCAGGACCTTTTTCGTCCATCGAGAGTCAGAGCACCTGGCAATATGTCCTGCCCAGCTCCATTTTAAGGCAGATGCTTTGGTTCTCTCTCTTATCCATTTGTTGGTCTTTCTATCTCGCAGTGAAACTCCCAGCATCCTCCTCTCCATGGCTCTCTGTGTCACTAATAGTCTTTGCGTTATTCGCTTTGTTAGGACAGAGGTCTCGATTCCATATGTGAGGATCGGTAAGATGCATGAATCAAAGTCTCTCTTTTTCAAATGATTGGGGTATTTTGGAGGTTTCAGTATGTAAGAGAGTTTACCGAACGCCGCCCAGGCAAGACCATGTCTACGCTCTATCTCGGCCTCTTGATTCTCCTTTACCTAGGTACATATAACTTGTAACTATCTCTATATTTCTTCCACCTACCAAGACGGGGAGATTATTTGTGATGGAATGCAAGTAGCCTGAACTGATAGACATGTACGACTAAATGTTAAATAATTCGTTGTAAGAATTGTTATCTAGTTATAAGTAAATATTAGGTGTAAACTATTTCCAAGAAATTCAATATTCTGCTTTTTAGAAATCAAAATGAAGTGTGTTCATAATTATAATATATATTAAGTGTTAACATACTCGTAAGTTGTGTCCGTTATTTATTAATTTCAAAATGAGCCACCGTAGAATTGGATGAGCAGATGAATTGTAGTCGCATGACTGTATACCGCCATCTTAAAGCAATGGGAAAAGTCCAGAAGTTCGGCGCTTGGGTTCCACATGTTTTGAGTGAAAACAACAAAAATCAACGTTCGACAATTTCTGCTGGTTTGCTCGCGCGTCATCGAGCTACGCATGGCCACAAGCAAAGGTTTCTTTACCGCATCATTACTGGTGTAGAAAAGTGGTTTTAGAATGGTGATGAAAATGTTTGAAGGAGATCTTCATGAATAATATGGTTTAAGCGGTCTTCATCGAAGTCCACTGGTCGTCCGGAACGCTCCATGTCTTTCAGGTCGAAATTACCGTCTTGGAAACGCAAAAACCATCGACGAGCTGTCCTTTCCTTCATAGCATCTTCACCGTACATTTCGCAAATATCGCGAGCAGCTTTGGTAGTTTTATTCCCTCGATTGAACGCGAACAGAAGGAGGTGTCGAAAATGCTCACTTTCGTCTACTTGACATTCCATTTTGAAGGCTTGTAATCAAATAAAATAATATATGTAACGTAAAAGCAAATACAATATCTTGTAACATAGAACAGAAAATTTTCTTTCGAATGACGTATAACCTTTACCATTTTGTTTTACTTCTGGCGCTCATTTTTAAATTGGGAAAAAACGGACACAACTTATGTTAACACCCAATACATAAGATTTGTTCTTAAGATATAAATTTGTATGTATCAATCAAAATACAGATGGCGTCACGAATTTCGCTGGATCTTGTGACATTTGAAAAGTGTGATGTATGGCATTTATAAAAATGGAGTTGTATACAATAACAACAACGCGTTTAAATTCAGAATTATATTATGTATTGTTATCTCCAGAAACGGTGATGTTAATTGCCCACCAAGATCATGTGATCTGACAACGCTGGACTATTTTCTTTGGGGTTACGTGAAAAGCCAGGTCTATAAAAATGACCCCCGATCAATTCCTGAGCTGAAGGACGAAATTATTCGCGTTACTGGTGAGTTAGAACCGCAATTATGCCAGAATATCATCGAAATTTTTGACAAAAGAGTGAACATCTGTGGAGCTGCAAGAGGTGCACATTTGGCGGATATTATTTTTTGTGTTTGAATATCATACATTATACTTTAATGACCAATAAAACTTATTGAAATCAAAGCTAATTGTGTGTTTTATTCAAGAATTAAAAAAAAATGAAATAAAAAAACCGCTCAATTTGAAAGACCCTATTTATATATTTTTTTATTTTTATATTTTATGTCATGAAAATTTAATTTCTGTTAAACTTTCCACGCCTCCTTTTGCATAAGTCCGTGCGTCTCCGAGGAGGCGCGCCTCCCAGTTTGGAAAACAGTGCTATAAGGGTTCTATCAAATAAAAAGTAACTATTTTCAATCAATTGATTTTCTTAAATTGAATCGGAGACTTTTCAGTTTCTGTCCAGTGAAAAGTAGTATACTATTTCATCTCGATCGTAACGTGAACACTATTTAAAAAAATTTAAAAGGAATTTTGATAAGATCAGATATTTTTTTGTAATAAAATTTACGGGTTCGAACCTGTAACTTCCAAATAGAAGATATACATATTACCAACTACCAAATAAAAAAAGTGTAATGAAAATGTTCTGTATGACTGCACAGTACGCAAGAGGGCCAGAATAGTAGCACTGACTCGCCCTCTGTGCACGCATCACGTAGCATTTCCATTCTGTCCTCCCTGCCGACCCCACACAGGGAGCGGTCCTACACCACCCTCCCCTTACCAACTGCTTCCCTTTGCCGGCAGGGTTGGGTATGTACTCCCTCGGAAGTGTTGAAAAGGGTTGCCAAAAATAATACAAAATTTAAATATTTATTATATGACACTAGAGTTATTTCTTTTAAGCAATTTCTTCCGATCAATCAGGTTTTGTTCAATTTTTCATTATTGGTACAAGTTCATTATCATTTTAACCCTTCCCTTACATTGATAAAAATAATACGCGTGTTACGGTGTTGGGTAGTGAGTACGCAATAAAAAATTAGCGATTTTAAATCGGAAAAATAAGAACATTCATAGATAATCCCCTTAATTAATTATAATTGAAGTTAAAAATTATAATAATTGAGATTTATTTGCTGAAAACATTAAAAAACCATCTGAAAACATTAAAAAACGCTCACGAAACGGGCGTACGTTTAACCTATTTGCGAGCCTAGAGGCAACTAGTGGCGCGGAACATCAGTCGCATACCCTGGCGCATACGCCTTTCCTGGCGACGTTGAGACAGTTCAGCTCCTCGCAATTCAGTCTAGTATGCAAGAGTGAGATGCGAATATAGTGTCGCGCTTCCCGCATACTATTCACCTATCGTCAAGACGAGGCGTTCGCCGCGTTTAAATGCGAATTTGTTATCGATCTTTACAAAACACTTCGATGTAGTCGATGAATTCTGATTATTATTAATATTATTTTTTAAATCAATGCGTAAATATATTATGGAGGAATACCTAAAATCTTAACCTTGTATTTATAATATTTATAGAGATATTGATGGTTATTAGAAGCAACGTGTAGAAGATACCCAACACAGGGAAGGAAAGGTTAACGAAATTAAATTGTTAGTTTTTTCTTAACTAGTAACTGAAGTAAAATATTTTGAAAATGAATACTGCAAAATCTAAAATAATGCTGACGGAAGGATGTGAAACGAAAAGTGTATGTGATACATGGGTGAATAATGAAACATTGGAGTAAATTACATTTCATGATATACAAACAATCTCTCATGGTACAAAAACAATATATCAAGGTATAAAACAACATTTCGTGGTATAAAAACCAGATTTCATGGTATTAAAAATATTTCATGGTTTAAAAATATTTCTTAGTATAAAAATAACATTTCATGGTATAAAAACAAAATTTCATGGTATAAAAATATTTCGTAGTATAAAAATAACATTACATGGTACAAAAACAATATTTCATGGTATAAAAACAATATTTCATGGTATACAATAAAAACAAGATTTAATGGTATAATAATATTTCATGGCATAAAAAAAATTCATAGTATAAAAACAATATTACATGGTATAAGAACAACATTTCATGGTATAAAAATATTTCTTAGTATACAAATAACATTTCATGGTATAAAAACCAAATTTCATGGTATAAAAATATTTCGTAGTATGAAAATAACATTACATGGTACAAAAACAATATTTCATGGTATAAAAACAATATTTCATGGTATACAATAAAAACACGATTTCATGGTTTAATAATATTTCATAGTATAAAAAAATTTCATAGTATAAAAACAACATTACATGGTACAAAAACAACTTTTCATGGTATAAAAATATTTCTTAGTATAAAACAAACATTTCATGGTATAAAAACAAAATTTCATGATATAAAAATATTTCATAGTATAAAAATAACATTACATTGTATAAAAACAAAATTTCATGGTATAAAAACAAGATTTCATGGTATAAAAATATTTCATGGTAAAAAAAAATTTCATAGTATAAAAACAACATAACATGGTATAAAAACAACATTCCATGATATAAAAATATTTCATGGTATAACAATATTTCATATTATAAAAACAACATAAAATGATATAAAAACAAGATTTTATGGTATAAATACTCGTATATTTCATAGTATAAAAATAACATTTCATGGTACGTAAAAAAAAGTTTGGTTTGGTTCTATTTTTTTTTATAAAAACAAGCAGTCAGTGCTTTTGTTGCGGTGGAGCGTAGTAGAGTAGCACTCCACCACCTTTTTTACAGTATACCAAAAGTTTGACAAGAAGTGAGCTCCGGCATCTTTTTTACGATTTACAAAAAGCTTGACAAGAAATGAGCTCCGGCACCTTTTTTTTTTTTTAAATCATTGGAGAAGAGGAAAGAAAAAAAAAGGAATGAAACATGTTATATTACTAATTACAATAGAAATTGTACTATACATGTTAAATAAATAATAAGTGTCACCCCTATCAGAAGCAACCCTTACACACAGCCAAGAGAGAGCGAGTGGGAGCGAGCGCAAAGTGCAGGGTAACAAGAACAAATGTCTCCGCTGGGATCTCCTCCCTCCCACAACATCTCCCAGCGCCTCCATCAACAACTACGTACTTACACTTCCTCTTTCTTCCTTTCCTATTCTAACTTAGTTCATCTTCCTCGCCCTTCTCCTCTTCTCGGTTTCGCAAAGAGAATATTGATAAATTTCTTGAAGGAAGTCTTTTAAAATACTTTTCCGTCGTGGTGTTCACGTTACGGTCGAGATGAAATAATATACTACTTTTCACTCGACCGAAACTGAAAAGTCGCCGATTCAAGTTATAAAAATCAATTCATTGAAAGTAGTTACTTCAGGTTCTCAATTTTGTAAATATTCAAAATGCACCGGATCCAGTCGACATTTTTGATTTAATTTAATAAAACCCTTACAGGAGATAAACCATTTATTCCAAACACAACAGATAATTTTAAAACAATACCTTAGATGACATATTCTATATCTACTGTATAACATCCTTGAGTGTCCCACTACCCCCTCTTATTTCGTCGATTTTTTAAGCGTATTTTCGATCATGAATTTGCGATACTTCTTCTTCTTCTTCCCAGTGTCGCGTCAGGTCCCCCCAACGTTGAATATCACCTGAGAGAAGACATCCTCGTCCACGGCAGTCCGAAAAAGATCTCTAACGCCCCTTATGCCAGTCCGATCACGTATATTGCGGAGCCAGGAGATTTGCCTCCTGCCACAACACCTCTTCGACCCTCTATTTTGCCTTGGATGATCAGGTGCAGTAATTTGTACTTTGCTCCTCTAAGTACATGACCCAAGTAGGACACCTTTCGGATTTTAATATTAGTCAGCAACTCTCCATCAACTTTGGACCTTTGAAGAACCCTCGTGTTGCTGACCATATCCGTCCAGGGTATCCGTAACATTCTCTTGTGAATCCACATTTCGAATGCTTTCAGTCGGTTTGCGATACGCTCAAACAAATTGTTTATTGGCCTTTTCAGTTCCTAACTCTTCTTGTGAGTTCGATATAACTCGATATAACCTCTCAAGTGAGTTCGATATAACTCGTATAAAATAACAAAATCTCTAGATATAAATCAATTCAACAATTTATCCCTTTAAAACCATGGTTTAATATAATGAAACTGACCAAGATGTCCATGCAGCGAGACTCTGGAATCAGTTTCAGACCAATGTTAGACTCGCTTCGTCCTTGGCACGCTTTAAGAAGCGACTGAAAAAAACACTTAATTTCTAGTCAGTAATATAACGTGTTTCACTCCTATTTTTTCTTGCCTCTCCATCATTCCTTAATTTTTCTTGCCTCTCCATCATTCCTTAATTTTTCTTGCCTCTCCATCATTCCTTCATTTTTCTTGCCTCTCCATCATTCTTTAATTTTTCTTGCCTCTCCACAATTCCTTAATTTTTCTTGCCTCTCCATCATTCCTTAATTTTTCTTGCCTCTCCATCATTCCTTAATTTTTCTTGCCTCTCCATCATTCCTACAATTTTCTTGCCTCTCTCTCATTCCTACATTTTTCTTGCCTCTCCATCATTCCTTAATTTTTCTTGCCTCTCCATCATTTCTTAATTTTTCTTGCCTCTCCATCGTTCCTTAATTTTTCTTGCCTCTCCATCATTTCTTAATTTTTCTTGCCTCT
Organism: Odontocerum albicorne; assembly: GCA_949825065.1. Classification (NCBI taxonomy): domain Eukaryota; kingdom Metazoa; phylum Arthropoda; class Insecta; order Trichoptera; family Odontoceridae; genus Odontocerum; species Odontocerum albicorne. The sequence goes on along the minus strand of OX463863.1, from coordinate 6,398,576 downwards.
CCATCATTCCTTAATTTTTCTTGCCTCTCCATCATTTCTTAATTTTTCTTGCCTCTCCATCGTTCCTTAATTTTTCTTGCCTCTCCATCATTTCTTAATTTTTCTTGCCTCTCCATCATTCCTTAATTTTTCTTCGATGATAACTCATTTTTAATTTTACTACGAGTATGAACGATTATATTGTTCATAAATGTTATAAAGATAAATGATTTATTTATTCATTTATTTTACACATGACAAGAAATATACATCATTTGTGAAAAAAAAACAACAGGTAATTTAATTTGGATACACAATTTTAATGGATCTGGATTTATTGCCTTTCATTTGTCGTGTCCCCAGTAAACTAGGCTTTTGCCTGTATCTCACTGAAGACATTTAGCATGAAAAAATAAATCGATACTTCTTTCCGATTTTTTACTATACAAAACCCCGTTGCACATTCTCATCACCCTGACAAACAGTGACACTCAATTACATATGTATACATCACGCGAAAACAAACTCCTCACACTTCATCACTCCAGATAGACTAAAACATTCATCCCACAATATACCGCACATAATCATAAAAATAAAAAAATATAAATATAAAACAACAAAAAACAGCACACTCAAGAGCTCACACAAACCTCTTTCATAAGTCATTCCTCTTGCAAGCCCAAGTATTCAAACTCATGTCATTTGTTTATTTGTAAAGACCATGTTAATTTGTAAAGACCATGTTAATTTGTAAAGACCATGTTAATTTGTAAAGACCATGTTAATTTGTAAAGACCATACGAATTTGTAAAGACCATGTTAATTTGTAAAGACCATGTTAATTTGTAAAGACCATGTTAATTTGTAAAGACCATGTTAATTTGTAAAGACCATGTTAATTTGTAAAGACCATGTTAATTTGTAAATACCATGTTAATTAACTTTTAATCTGGTTGGTTGGAATATATGCTTCACATATTTAACACTTCCTTGTAAAAACAAGCCCGCCACATTATTTTTACAATGAAGTATTAAATAAATAAGATTTATTGTATTGTATTGCAATTTTGTTGTATGCAATACGACTAGACGGGCTAATTGCCACGTATCAATCCATCCCAACTAACCAGAAAGATGTTAAAGAGGTCTTAAGTGAAAACTAGACTGGAATCCTATTTAAAAAAAATCTGGGTTCCAGCGGGATTTGAATCCACAACCTCCGGGCACAGAGACAGGCATCTTACCCACTAGGCCACGGAGGTCGTCATTCTTATCTTCACTGGGAATGACAATGTGTGCTGATGACATGGTGGTGTTAGCGAAGAATGAAAACGTGTTACAGAGCATCATTAATGCATTGAAATCTAAAGGGTCTTTTAAATTGAGTGTTTTTTTTATTTCTATTTTTTTTTTAATTCTAGAATAAAACATACAATTTTCTTTGATATTAAAAAACTTTTTATTGGTCATTGAAGTATACTATTATGTATGACATTTAAACACAAAAAACAATATCCGCCAAATGTCCACCTCTTGCAGCTCCACAGATGTCCACTCTTTTGTCAAAATTTTCGATAACATTTTGGCATAATTGCGGCTCTAACTCACCAATAATGCGAATAATATCGTCCTTCAGCTCAGGAATTGATCGGGGGTCATTCTTATAGACCTGACATTTCACGTAACCACAGAGAAAATAGTCCAACGGTGTCAGATCACATGATCTTGGTGGGCAATTAACATCACCGTTTTCGGAGATTACAATACATAAAATAATTCTACAATTTGAACGCTTTGTTGTGTTGTTCACGACTCCATTTTTATAAATATCATACATTACACTTCTCAAATGTCACAAGACTCAGGCAAGTTCACAACGCCATCTGTGTTTTATCCAAGAATAAAAAAAACGCTCAATTTGAAAGACCCTTTATGAGCTTAAAATTTATGTATTGAGTTAAATAAGGGGAAAAAAGCAAGTTGAGGTGATTTGGACACGTTGAAGGGATGGGTGACGAATACCTGACTGAACAAATTTATAATGCTAGCATAAATGGACAGTCAAAAAATGTATTGTATTACACTTTCGTTGTATGCAGTATAAACTGGCGGCCATATTACCATGTGGCAATCTCTTCCAGCCAACTAGAAATATATGAAATCTGACTTAGTATCTCCGTGAGTACCGCCCCAACCGTGGGGCTATGAAATACTGAGTCAGATAGCGTATCGCCCCACGGTTGGGGCGCAGTGATTATTTCTCGAATATTCCCAGATTGTCAGGATTTGGACTACCAATGACATCTATTGATGATACCACACAATTAAATAATTTATCGGATAGTTAAATGTTTTACCAACTGAACAAACGATGTTTTAAAAATTTCATTAATATCCTACTACTCGAGAGGTTAAGTAAAAACTAGACTGAATTTTTTTTTTTTTAATTCTGGGTTCCAGCGAGATTTGAACCCGTAACGTTCGGGTTGAGAGACAGGCATAAATTGAAATTGGGTCATAAATTGAAAAAAAAAAATTGAAATATTTTTTGGCATGATGGTAAAATTTTACCATGACCTCAGGAATATAGCTGCGAACGTCAAAAATATTCAAAATAAATTGTATCCGACATTTCAGTGTCTATAGGCAACTCATGTTTGATAACAGAATAACGTGTCTACTAAATTATTCAAAATATTCCCCTACAAATGTAATATTGCGATATACGATATACGAGGCATATCCAGAAAGTAAGTGTACTGAATTTTTGTAGGTTACAGTTTTTTTTATTTAAACAAAAAAATTACGTGGTTACCGTAGTACATATGTAAACTATTTTTCGACATAGTCGCCATTCCTCTCAATGCAGGTGGTGAAGCGGGGTATCAACTTTTTGATGCCTTCCTTGAAGTAGTTTCCCGCCAACCCCTCCGTCCACTTCTCCACCTCCTCCTTTACCTCCTCGTCGGTTGAAAACCTTTTTCCACCCATGTGCAGCTTCAGGGAGGTAAAGAGATAGTAATCTGAAGGTGCTAGGTCAGGGGAATGCGCGGGATGGTTCAGGACATCCCATTTAACCGAGGCGAGCAGTTCCTTCGTGGCGTTGGCCGTGTGTGGTCTGGCATTGTCATGCAACAGGCAGACTCCCTTTGTCAGCATGCCTCTCCTCTTGTTCTGAATCACCCTCCGCAATTTTTTTAGGGTCTCACAGTATCTTGCAGAGTTGATGGTCTCCCCTTGAGGCATATATTCAATTAAAATTATGCCTTGACAGTCCCAAAACACGGATGCCATGATTTTCTTGGCTGAAATTGTGGTTTTGAACTTTTTGGCGGAGGGTGTAGAGGTGTGACGTGACCGTTTTTAAACTCGCGACACCACTTGTACACACTCGTACGATTCATAGCTTTATCACCATATGCAGTTTTCACCTCATTATAAACCTCAACCGGAGGTTTTGCCTTCCAAACGAGATAACGGATGACGCCGCGTATTTCGCACTTGGCGGGAGATTGGATTGACATTTTTCACGAAACGTGTTGTCGCGTCGACACTTCTCAACGTACTGACCTCGAACCTGTCTCGTTGCGGAGGGGAAGGGTCAGGCTACACGGAAGGGTAGCCAACATGTCGAAAATAAAATCCATCCGGTCGTGAGAGCCTCAGTACACTTACTTTCTGGATACGCATAGTATATATAAAGCGGCATACATCAAAATATCCCATCGATCAATATATCATAAAATTACCCAAATTGTTGCATGTACCATTTAAAGGATGTTTTGTATCCAAACGAAAAAGGTTACACCTGAAAACTTTTTTTATAAATTATGAAAATATCATCGTCATTGATGCTGTGTCTTGTAGTAGTGAATCATCTATAGTCAAGAAAATGTAGAATGGTCCCTGTGACGTTTGAAATGTCATGTCTCAAAGGGATGAGGTAAAATCGTTTTTTTTTTACAAATCGAATAGTTTTTTTTATAAATCGAAAAATTGTTTTTCTCTAAACTGACGTTTTAATTCCTAATTTTCATTACACTGACTTTCTAATGTATTGTATGATTTGTATCTATCTTTAAATAGGCCAAGATCCACTATGAATTAATACTAATTACGAACATTTCATTTTATGTATAAAAAAAATCGAAAATCCAATTATCGTATACCTTATCCCTAGCCAATGCAGACTAACGTAGTGACTTTTGACAAACGTTACCAAATATTATTTGATTTTAACAAACTGCCACATTTTTGTTAATTTGCAACAAGATGTATTAATTTATCATTATTGTTAGTTTTATGTAATGTATATAAATAACTTGCTATTTATTAAAATCGAGGCTTATACTATATTAAAGTTGATAAAATAATTGAAATTAATTGAACGTCGTTACAAGGTTGTATTGGGGCAAATTTGTGAAACGTCACAGGGACCATGCTACATTTTATTTAGTATAGACATACCTACGTTAATTCAGTTGGAAAGCGAAGTTGTGCCGTGGAGTTTCTGTTTCGTTGTTATTTCTTTTCTCAACTTTAAGTGAGTGAGTTATTGTACACCAGCAAACTCATCGGCCACGCCACTGTACAAGATCCGATTGCACATCAAAGAGAGAGACAATCGGAGCACACTGACATATTTTTTTTTCTTATACTTTTAAAGAATACATATGATCTAAGTTTTAGGTAAACTTAAGCCCCCGAATATAAGGCGAAAAAAATGCCTGTATGATTCGAGGACCTTCCGCAGTGCGTTACGACGCTATATTGCATTACCCTTTCGTTCTATACGGTACATTGTGGCAATCTCTTTTAACCAGCGAGAAATATTTTTAATTGATCCGAATCGAGACGATTTGAGTGCACCGACATTTTATGTTTCTGTTTTTGAAAGAATATATATGACAGAAGTCATAGGTATCCTTATACTCACGAATACTAGGAGGAAAAAATGTTTGACATTCAATGGTAGTAGTTTGAACCGGTAAATTTTCACACGGGAGTCCGTTATTTTACTGCGCGACTATGCACCTTGTAAATATTTTATAATTACCGTGCGGCCATGCACCTCGTGCCAACCTTATAAAAACCATGCGGCTATGTACTTCGTGCCTAAATAATAATTACCGCGTGGCCATGTACCTCGTGCTAACCTACTAATTACCGCGCGGTCATGTACCTTGTGCCAACCTATTACCGCGCGCGCGGCCATGCACCTCGTGCATACCTAATAATTTATGTGCGGCCATGCACTTCAAGTCAACTTAAAAATTACCGCGTGGCCATGCACCTCGTGCAACGTAATAATAACCACTTGGCCATACACCTCGTACCAATCAAATAATTATCGCGCGGCCATGCACCTCGTGCCAATCTAATAATTACCGCTTGGTCATGTATCATAACTCGTGCCAACCTATTACCGCGTGCGCGGCCATGCACCTCGTGCATATCTAATAATTTATGTGCGGCTATGGACTTCGTGTCAAACTAATAATTACCGCGTGGCCATGCACCTCGTGCCAACGTAATAATAACCACTTGGTCATACACCTCGTACCAATCAAATAATTACCGCTTGGTCATGTATCATAACTCGTGCCAATCTAATAATTACCGCTTGGTCATGTATCATAACTCGTGCCAACCTATTAACTACCGCTTGGTCATGTATCATAACTCGTGCCAACCTATTACCGCGTGCGCGGCCATGCACCTCGTGCATACCTAATAATTTATGTGCGGCCATGCACCTCGTGCATACCTAATAATTTATGTGCGGCCACGCACTTCCTCGCACGTACCTCGTGCCAACGTAATAATAACCTTCACGCACCTCGTGCCAACGTAATAATAACCCCTTGGCCATACACCTCGTACCAATCAAATAATTACCGCGCGGCCATGCACCTCATGCCAATTTAATAATTACCACTTGGTCATGTATCATAACTCGTGCCAACCTATTACCGCGTGCGCGGCCATGCACCTCGTTCATATCTAATAATTTATGTGTGGCCATAGACTTCGTGTGAAACTAATAATTACCGCGTGGCCATGCACCTCGTGTCAATCTAATAATAACCACTTGACCATACACCTCGTACCAATCAAAAAATTACCACGCGGCCATGCACCTCGTGCCAACCTTAAAATTTACATGTGTAAAGACTTGTCAAAATGATGGAACATCATTTATTTTATATTCATATATTAAATTCGCGTTTTTAGAATCGAGATCGATCAAAAGTTACACGACGATCACAAACATGATGTAAATATGTGCCCCGTCAGGATACAAAATAGCCGCATAACATCGCATTATACTAATATAATATATTACACGCAGTTTGTCACGCCTCGTCATAACCACTCAGCTGGGATGTGATCGATCACTCGCCACTTGTCACTTGTCTGAACAAGTGTTACGAGAAATTCTTAACTCTGTTATGTTGACAACTCGTATTTTTTTCTTGTATTTTTTTATATTTATTTAATGAAGTGATTGATCTATTGTATTGGATGCGTGCGTTAGATATAAAGTAATTTTTATTTATTTGAATTACCTAAAAAAAAAATTGCAAGTTTATTATTTGAAAGTCGTTGCTTTAATATTGTTGTTTGTATTGATATTTAATATTAAACGCCGCTTTGTGTGGTCCTCGTATTATCACTACATATGATCGGACGGCCTCTGCGCGCGATACACGCGTGACAAGCGTTGAACTACCGCAGATTGACAGCGTAAGCGGTCCGATCAAGGTGATTGTGATGTGCGATAGACTAAACATAAGGGACAAAAAATGAGCAAATATATTCTAGTCTGAAACATCTACTGTGTTTTTAATTTTTTAAAGTTCTAACTGCCAACAATGAATCTTTTCACGTCACACCCGGAATCCTCTGAGGATTGAGTGGCCACCATCCATCTATTCAACAGTCTTTGTACCGGTGTTGTGTATCTATAATACAAATATTTGCTCAGTAACCACAAACCTCTCCAAACTGTCTCCTTAGCAACTAACATGTATATTTTTTTGATTATTTCGTCAGCAGCAACTTACGATATACATTAGTTGATAATCTATCATGTTATACCTGTCTTCACTTATAGCATAATAAGGCACTTATTCCATCGTAGCTCGTCATATCAAAATCCTTAACCGATATCGATTGCTTCTGAATGTATTTAAGGTACCAACCACGTCACGTGATGTCCCCTTGAAGGCACAACACGTCCGTTCTGCACTAATACCAAATTGATATTTGACAGTATCCAAGCAAGAATAAACAAGATGGATTGCTTATCCCAAATTTCCCTTCTGATCGACGAAAAGGTAAGTTCGTAATGAGAGAATTTCCTTACCTAAATTATTCCTCGGTTAAATTTCACACACGAACCTTTACCCTTTTTCATTAATCGAAATTTCAATATTGATGTGTGGGAATTAAGTGTACGAGTATCATAGACGATAAAGTTATCAAGTATCGAAAAAAAATGAAGTGTTAAATATACATATATGAATACTACACACATACAGTATACTACACCTAAAGTCAAATGTGTTACATAAACCCCATATCGGAAGATCTACAAGGATTTCTTAGTATGTTAGTTCGAATTTCGTTGGTAATTTGGCTAACCAAATAGGTTTTTCTGACGATATATATTGTGATATTTTTAATCTGCCAATTAAAGTGGGTTTGACTCACAAGATAGAGCGCTTCGAGTTAGGTTTGCGTCTCGAGTTAGGTTCGCGTCCCAAGAGTTGCTCTTTAAACATCGCTATATAAATTGTTATTTTATAATATTTATGAACAGGACACTGCAAACATACACTGTACTACACTTAAAGTCAAATAGTTCGAATTTCCTCGATAATTTAGCTAACCAAATAGGAGTTTCTGACCAAAAATATTGTGATATTTTTAATCTGCCAATTAAAGTGGGTTTGACTCACAAGATAGAGCGCTTCGAGTTAGGTTTGCGTCTCGAGTTAGGTTCGCGTCACAAGAGTTGCTCTTTTTAACACCGTTATATAAATTGTAATTTTATAATATTTATGAACAGGACACTGCACACATACACTGTACTACACTTAAAGTCAAATAGTTTGAATTTCCTCGATAATTTAGCTAACCAAATAGGAGTTTCTGACGACAAAAATATTGTGATATTTTTAATCTGCCAATTAAAGTGGGTTTGACTCACGAGATAGAGCGCTTCGAGTTAGGTTTGCGTCTCGAGTTAGATTCGCGTCACAAGAGTTGCTCTTTAAACACCGCTATATACGAGTAAATTATCATTTTATAATATTTATGAACACTACACACATACACTGTACTACACCTAAAGTCAAATGTGTTACGGAATCCTATATCGGAAGATCTACAAGGGTTTCTCAGAAGTTCGAATTTCGTTGGTAATTTGGCTAACCAAATAGTGTTTTCTGATGATAAATATTGTGATATTTTTAAGCTGTCAATTAAAGTGGGTTTGAGTCACGAGAAAGAGCGTTTCGAGTTAGGTTCGCATCCCAAGAGTTTGCTCTCTAAACAGCGCTATATAAATTGCCCTTTTATAATAAGGGTGGCCACTAAAAGACTGAAAGGTTTGAAAAAATCATAACTTGTTCATTTTTAATCTTTTTGAAGTGAAACTTTGATAGGCGCGGTAAGGAAAATTGGCTTGAACGTCACGAAAAGTGAAACGGTGTTTTATATTAATAGTAAATTATTACAAATTATAATTAAATATTTCATTTATTAATAAATTATTATTAAATATTTTAATATTAATAAAATAATAATTAATATTGTTTTAATATTAAAACAATATTAATTATTATTTTATTATTATTAAAATAATGAATAATAATTTATTAAGAAATGAGACAATAAGGTCTGTCTGTGGTGTTGAAAACATAGTGAGGTGGGAAAGAAACAGAAGGTGCTTCTGTAGGGATCATATGGGCCGCATGGAGGATATAAGACTGGCAAGAATCGCT